>OU015496.1:9395441-9505441 GCA_907164885.2 Dolomedes plantarius
TATGAGAAGAATCGCCATGCAATATTTCAGCTCTTTAGGTCCAGTGGTTTGGCCTGTGCATTGTATGTCAGTCAGTCAGTTACGGAACTGTTATATATATATATATATATATATATATATATATATATATATATATATATATATATATATATATATATATATACATATATATATATATATATATATACAGTAAACATCCTCTAATCCGGCACATTCGGGACTTAAGGCATTTCGGATTACAAAATATTCCGGATTACAGGACTATTTTGTGATCCTGCAAACAATATCCGGAATTGACTAGTGAGAGTGCATTTGACGGACATTTTGATAAAAGTATAGTATTAAACAGGAAGAAAATTTTCATTGATTTTAAAGAAACATAAATCTTTTAAAAAGACAGAATTTAATGAAATCTGAAAAAGTGAATAAATTTGATTATAATTTGCTATGTCATAAAATAATGACTAAATCATTCTCCGAACCTTTTTGGCAGAAAATTGCTTGATAACGTCTCTATTATTTATTGTATCAGCTTATAGTCTTTGTAATAGGAATTATTCCTAGAGCAGTCAATCGCTCTTAATTTATTGTTGTCCCCTAAAATTTTCAACTTTTACTATAAACTGCGCTCTGCTAGTTCTACATCTACAGGTCATTAGCGGCTCCAGGGGGGGGGGGCAATTGCCCCTCCCGAAAAAGCCTGGCGTATTATTTTTCAAAGCCTAAAATTATATAATCGTAGACCTAATACTAAGATAGTTTAAATTTAAAATGAGACGATGTTTATTCCTTATATATATATATATATATATATATATATATATATATATATTATATATATATATATATATATATATATATATATATTTATATATACAGAGGCTGTTCGCACATTTTTTAGACGATTTTGGTAAGCGGTAATAAAAAAACGTTTGCTGCAAAAGAAATGATTGCAATTGTACTATGTTTTTAAAAGTCAAAATTATCATTTACGGCTTGAAAGTT
Organism: Dolomedes plantarius; assembly: GCA_907164885.2. Taxonomy (NCBI): domain Eukaryota; kingdom Metazoa; phylum Arthropoda; class Arachnida; order Araneae; family Dolomedidae; genus Dolomedes; species Dolomedes plantarius. The sequence continues at coordinate 9,396,447 of OU015496.1, forward strand.
TTGTTTTTATTCAAAATGGCGTTTTTAACAAAGCAGTGGTTCAAAGGCTACATTTATGCTCTTTCCGAAGAGAAATATGCATACTCCGTTATCCAAAAACGATGTGAGAGTCATGGTTTTGTGATATCTAAAGCGTCGATAGGTAATATCGTAAACAAGAAAGGAAAAAAACGTCAAATTGGAGCCTCAAGTGGGACAAAAATTCCAAACAAGTATCCAAGGAAAAAACGGACATCTTCGACTATTGCAAAGGGACGTTGTTTAATGTTAAAAGAAAATCCCCCTAGTCAAAGGACAGTTGCAAAATCATTAAAATGCTCGGTGTCCACTGTAAACAAAATGATAAACGTAGATTTAAATCTTAAGAAAGCGAAAAAACGCAATGTGCATCGTCTTCTTCCAAATCATATCGCTGAACGCAGGACACGCTGCAGAATTCTATATGAGAAACACTTATCCAAAGAAAAATGGAAAACAATTGTCAGAATAGATGAATCATGGATGTATTTAAATGATTGCAACAAAAAAAGAGCCATTTATTATCATAAAAGGGGAGAAAAAAATTTAAGTACATGGTTCAAAGAATCGAAAGAAAGTTTTTCTAAGGGATTCATGATTGTTGCTGGTTTTTCTTATAATGGCAAGTTAAAAATAAAGAGAGTGGAAAAAATGTCAAGATTAACTCCAAATACTATCAGGAACATATTTTATCGCCAATTTTTCTGAATAAAATACCATCGCTTTACCCACAGTGCCATCAATCTGTGAGACTCCATCAGGACAAAGCTAGCAGTCACACATCAAAATCCACTGTAAATTTCCTAAAAGAAATGGGACAAAAGACTGGTATCAAGGCCATACCCTTCACTGATATCCCTACTAAATCTTCCGATGTATCACCTATGGATTTTTGTGCTTTCGGACTTTTAAAATCTGCATTATCCAAACGTCGTCCCAAAACACAGGACTCTGGAAAGCTGTTCAGGAGGAATGGGATAGAATACCTCTTCTGACACTTCAAAAGGCATTATTATCCTGGAAATTGCGGTGTCGAAAGATAGTTCAGAATATGGGATGTCAAATGGAACATTTAAAACACAAGAATTTTATGTAATTTAGTTTTGTGAATACAATATACATCGTCTAAAAAATGTGTGAACAGTCTCTGTATATATATATATATATATATATATATATATATATATATATATATATATATATATATATATATGTAACATACTGGAATTATATATAACCCTTAATATATATATATAACCCTAAGAGCTGACGTTGCTCCTCCCCCCCCCCCCAAAAAAAAAAAAAGTCTGGACTGGAGCCGCCCTTGCTACAGGTAGTAGAGTTTTGGAGTTACAACACGTTTGGAAATAGGCATTCACAATTTATTTCCCAAATTCAGCCATTTATAAAAAAAATAGTCGAAATATTCGCTTTTAATTTAGTATTTTTATAAATTTTGTCTTATATCAGATTTAACTACTATTTTTTTTTTCTTTATTCGTTAAAAATTTCGTCTTGTTACTCTGTCACATTTTGTCGCCTCTTTCAATTCGGCGCCTGCGGCGGTCTCCCTGACGTCTCAAATATGAGACCGCCCCTGCATACATACATACATATTATATGCATATAGTCTATTACACATCTTTTATTTCAAAAACTCAGTTTGCACACGGGGAAAATGCGGTATTAGATGGTATCTGTTATTATTCCAGTATATTAATTTCTAAAAAACCATATATATATATATATATATATATATATATATATATTTATTTATTTATTTATCTATCTACATAAAATCCATATATAGGTATATATTAAGTACGTCATAACTTCCGGCAGCGACGGTCTTGCAGCGGTTAGCAGAATTTTTCGAGTGGAACGTGTTTTTCGTGTTCAATAAAGGCTCTGCGGAACTCCGGTTGATGAAATCTTTTGGATCATGACGTCCGAGCGATCTCGGAGTTTGATTGGTCAATTTTATTAATTTTTTTTTATCCTTGGTTTAGGAATAGTAACGCCCCCTTCGTGATCTAACTCTGAAAAGAGATACGAAGTAATTACAGGTAACTCAAAAAAACTGGATTTACATTACGGGAAAAGACAAATAACTGTGAACATCCAAATTTATACATCATGTATGTGTGCATAAATTATATATATATATATACAGGGCTAGATTTGAGGCGGAACGCGCCGGACGGCGTTCCGGTACCTCTCTTTAGGTACTTCTCTTTATCAATAATTTGGAATCCCCCCCACACACACACACACACCCCGGAAGGTTATCGTTCCGGCACCTCTATTTCTATATATCTAGCACTGTATATATATATATATATATATATATATATATATATATATATATATATATATACCAATACTTATATATATCTTATGGTTATTACAGATATATTGTTTTTTTGGGGGGGGAGGTCTAAACCCCTTAAAATTCGAGCTTTTAAAAATGATTTATTGATGTGCACCAAGGGCTTAAGGGGAACCACCATAGAAGATTTCAGCTTCCTAGACCCTATGCTTCCAGAGATACAGTGGGGGTTTTTTAGAGGGGAGGGGGTTAAGCCCCTTTTAACCCCCTTAAAATTTGCATTTTCAAAAAGATTTTTTAGTGGCCACCTAGAGGCTTAAGGTAAACCACCATACGGAATTTCAGCTTCTTAGGCCCTATGGTTCCAAAGATTCAGTGGGTGTTTTTTAGAGGGGAGGGGGTTAAGCCCCTTTTAACCCCCTTAAAATTTGCATTTTCAAAGAGATTTTTTTTAGTGGCCACCTAGAGGCTTAAGGTGAACCACCATACGGAATTTCAGCTTCTTAGGCCCTATGGTTCCAAAGATTCAGTGGGTGTTTTTTAGAGGGGAAGGGGTTAAGCCCCTTTTAACCCCCTTAAAATTTGCATTTTTCAAAAAGATTTTTTAGTGGCCACCTAGAGGCTTAAGGGGAACCGCCATACGAAATTTCAGCTTCCTAGGCCCTATGGTTCCAAAGATTCAGTGCGTGTTTTTTAGAGGCGGAGGGAGTTAAGCCCTTTTTAACCCACTTAAAATTTGTATCATTAAAAAATATTTCTTAGTGGGCACGTTGAGCTGAAGAGTAACCCCCATGAAAAATTTCTGCATCCGAAGACTTTTGTTTTGAAAGATTTACGTTTCTTTTAACATACTCATTTTGAATATTTTTCTGCTTTGCCATTAGTACGCAATTTTAATTAGAGTTCAAATTATTTCGAATCGAAATCTTGTTCTTCATCTGCCGTGCTTTCCACACATTTGTATTTTTTTTAACATGATATTGCTCGAAATGTTGTTTTTATAACTTGCGGGCACCGAAGCCGGACGATATGGCTGTATGGCTAGGACGCTGGCTTTCGGTACCACTAGAGTCTGTGGGTTCGGGTCCCACTGTTGGCATGGACATTTGAAGCCGTTCGGACTCGGCTTTAAGCAGTAGGTCCGTGTCTGATTATTCAAAAATGGACCGTATCCCTCCGAACCAAACCAAATCCGGGCACCGCAATCTTTTATAAAACTTTGACGAAGGGCCTAACTTTTATCAAAGTTGAGACTGTCCCATTTCTCGTCCAACTTCTTTTATAAAGGATCTTTGTCAAGGAACTGTTTAAAGTGTAATACCGGCGTTGTTGTACCTCTAAGAATTCTACTCACTCTACCTGTCACTGTAGCAGAGGGCCGAACGCCGTTTTTATAAACTGACAATTTCTAAGAATTACATACGAACACCAGCAACTACAGAACGATTGAAAGATCTAGCAATCATTTCTGCAGAAAAGACGGTATGAAAAACAATTCATTATAGAGTAGTCATCCAACAATTGGCTGCCGTAAAGGATCGAAGAAGGATTTGGAAGTCATTCTTATTACATAACAAATTATATTCAAAAATATTTACTTTTTCTACTTTTTTGAAATTCTGTCGATTTAAAAATTTTTACATTTATTTAAAATAGATGCACATTTTTTCCAAAATGTCCGTTATTGAGAAGACTCTTCCTGAAAGATACATTCATCACTTCAAAGATTCATTCATACATACATACATACATACATACATATATATATATATATATATATATATATATATATATATATATATATATTAAAACTTAAACTCACGGCGCAATAGTCCGATGTGGACCAGGGCCGGCGATACCCATCTCCGCTTTCGTAACCGTGGGCTTGGGGTGTCATACAGCATATATCTCAGTCGGGTAGTCAACCTGACGTGGGACCCCTAGAGTTTAGTTCCCAAGAATGCTTGGCCCTCATTTTATCGACCCACTGAAGGGATGAAAGGCTGAGTCGACCTTGCCCAGTCACAGGGTTGTATATATATATATATATATATATATATATATATGAAATATATATCATATAATTTTTCATATATATATATATATGAAAAGGCGCCGTTTTTAAAACTTGCCTGGGGCACCACAATGGATCCGAGTTAGAGTGCGTTTAGGCATGCGTCAAACTACACGCGTTCATTCTATGACTCACGGTGTAGGCCAGAATAAAATTTTCTATTTCCCCCCCCCCTCCCTCAGTCCAATAGCGAAATTTTGCATCCCAATGATTCCATGGCCAACAAACCCTTGTGTACACACACACCGTGCGTCATCCCCCGGGTGTCTGCAAGCAGCAACCCCGAATGCAGCAGTACCCCGATCTATGCATCTCCCGACCTAATTGGGCGCGAGGCGGTCTGGCCGCGAGGAAGCGCGACACGATAATTGCCCTCTCCGCCTCAACCCCGTAATGAGCCACTTCCTTATTAAGCCATCACCACCCTGTACCTGCAACGGCCGCAAAAACAAGGCGCGCTCTTTTGCAAAAAGAAGAAAATGGCAACCCCCACCCCCCCACTTCGCTTTCGTTTGCCACTTTCGACGTATGCAGGAAAGATACGCACACACATATGTATAAATAAATAATGAAACTTCTGTATGGCGGCCAGGGATGCTTCCGAATATAGTGGCCGTTGGAAAGGGGTTTTTTCAATAACATTGGCTCTATGGAGTCTCGAATTGGCTCTGAAAAACATAGGACCATTGAGAGGGATGACCGGCTAGAGAAGTTTCACAGTATGTATATATATATATATATATATATATATATATATATATATATATATATATATATATATATATATATATATATCCTAGCTGAAAACACGCACTTCGCTACGGAGTACATTCAAATTAAAGACAACGGTCAATGTATACAATTAATGCAAAATATATATATACTAGCAGCCCGTCCCGACTTTGTCCGGGTTGAACAAAACATTATAGCAATAAATTTCCAGTTGATAGCCAATAAATTGTAAATCTTTTTTTACCTTAATAATAACCTAAATAATACCTTAAATTAATTTTAAGTTAGTTATTAATTAAAATAAATTTTTAAAAGAAACAAGGTGTGCCGGAGAACGGCTAGGTTCGAACCGCTAGCGTCCGAACAGAAGCCCACCGCGATAGCACCACGATAAGGATCGTTGAAATCTTCGGAACAAAAAGCGGTAGAAGACAGTAGCGGAAACAATGGAGATTGTTAGGATTAAGCCCCTAACTTTATTTCTACTGATCAGATATACATAATATATAGCCTATGTCCATCTGGAATAATGTACCTTTCAAACAGTGAAAGAATTTTTCAAATAGGTACAGTGGTTCTGAAGATTACCCTCCACGTACAAAATCGCCCTCTCTCTTTATATATAAGTATATATATATATATATATATATATATATATATATATATATATATATATATATATATATATATATATATATTATATATACATATATATATTTATAAAAAAATCGTAAGGGATATTTTTATAGACAAAATAATATAGAAGAAAATATTCAAATTAAATCTAATAGGACATACTAAATATAGTACAGTTAATATAGTACAGTTTGAGGAACATATCTTTTACTGTATTTTAATATTTTTTTGGATAATGTCCAATCGTCTGCTGCATTAGCAAGAAAAAAAATTTTTTTTTGTCTATTTCACACGTGACAATAAATTTATTTAAAATGCCAGAAAAAGAAATCACGTGATCAGCATTTAATAAATTAAATTCTAAAAATGAATCTTTAAAAATTCCCCAAAAATCAGAAAAGGGGGGTAAAGATTCGAAAAAGATTTTATTTTAAAGGAACTTTTAGGATCTTTCTCTTGATATAAATTTTATAACCCTCAAATGATTATTTTAAACGCAAACTTTAAAAAGTTACTAAAACAGCTTAAAAATTTAATTTAAAAAAATCTAAGAGGAATTTTTCAAAAATCCTTCTTAGTGCGCCCCTACACTATAAGAAGAATCGCCATGCAAAATGTCAGCCCTTTAAGTCCAGCGGTTTTGTCTGTGTATTGTATGTCAGTCAGTCAATCAGTCAGTCAGTGAGTCAGTCAGTTACGGAACTGTTATATATATATATTTATCGCTTGATTTTTTTTTAGTACGCCCTATGTGTTTTGTTGTTTAATACCACGCTTAGATTCTTGCGTCCAAACAACCCTAGTCTCAGCCAAACTTTCCTCACCCATATTTTTGCTTCCAAACTGTCCCTATGTAAATTATTTTCATAGGTCATTCGGGCATGTAGGGTTGGATTTATAGTGAATGTCTATTTTTTGGCTCCCACGATAGTCTAAGAATAAGAAAGTCATAAAATACAGTTTAGACAGTATTTCTGAACTTTAAGCAATACGCTAAAAATAACAGTAGATAAAGCCAATTATAATAAACGACTCCAGTATTTCTTGAGATGTTGATATAAATTTGCTCGAATCTTTTGGACATCTACTAAACTGAGCTTCTTCAGAAAATGTGTTTGGATTATTATTTGATGTGTTTTCTTGTTTCTCATTGCAGTGTTACGAAGGATGTGACTTGTGGACAGAAGCGATCTCGTCAACGTGCCACGATGTTTGCGTAAGTCCATCTCTACTATTTATTTTATTACTTTAATCGTTTGAATGATAACTGTAAAGATTCTTACGGTCATCGTAACGGTTGTAGAGGGTCATCTGTTTTTTGTTTGTTGTTGTTGATTATGAGACATTCTTGTTTCATTTTTAAAGCATATACCAGGGTATGCTTTAAATAAACAAGAACCTTATGGAAATTTTTACATACCGAGAAGAGCCAAAAGCAGATTAAAGGTTGTAGTACGGGATACGAAAGCCATTTTAAGTGTCATTTTTGCTAACTTTTTCTGTCAAATACAGTGGAACCTCGATCTATTGCTTTTCAACTTACCGATTGAACTGAACGATACATGTGGGAACATAACAAAAAAAATAAGATCGTCGGGACTGGACGAAACAAGCGACACATACGGGAAAATGAGGATTCGGGGAACGATCCGTCGAGATTCCGCTCTTCAGTCGTTAGAATTGTGAATGTTTCTAAATTCTTATGCAATTTTAATATCCTTTATTTTGCCAAATGACTCAATATTTGGCTCATGTTGAGTGGTTTCAGTTAGTAGCCATTCAGCTAAATGTTGGCTTCGATCGTTGTCGATTTTGTATCAACCTAAACGGCTATAAATTGTTCCAAAAAAGGACGTTATTCGACATGTCAATTTGGGATGACCAAAGTGAGCACTGCAGTTTGGCCATCCCTGGCGTCTATATGCCTTCAATAACTCTGAGTGGTTGCGTGGGGGCCCGGTTGGCAAAGGCGTCGAGCTAGTGATCTGAACATCCCTGGTTCGATGCTCGTCACTGCAAATCCACCGCCGTGTTCACTCATGGTGGCCGGGGCTCGTAAAATAGGTCGTGGCCGCAATGTCCTCCAAGTTCTCGAATTCACCTCTGGAGGTGCGGGGTCGAGTGTTCCGGTTTCGTCACTTGACTCGTTTCAAAATGACGGGACCGATGTTCTTCGAGGTCAAGTCAGACTTCAGCCCTAGTGGTAACTCGCCTTACAGTGAAGCTGGAACCAAGGACCTAGGTCCTTTGGACTTGGTGTAGGCCTTCCTACACCAAGGGGATTGGAATCAACAACAACAACACTATAACTCTGAGATACGTTCTCAATATTAGTCTGGTTAGAAAGTGCATATAGCTTCGATTCAGATTTGGACTCATGAACACACAGATGTTGCAATTTTTTTGCGGTATATTTAACCAGGGGTACGCAAACTTTATCCTACCGCTACCCACTCTCTTTCAATAAAAAATAACTAAAAAAATTTTGTGCTAGTACCAAGAATTTTTTTTTAATTACTAAAACGTTAACCAAGAAAATATCGAAAAAAGAAATAAGCAAATTTCATAAACTAATTTTAAAATCGACGAACTATCCATTTCGGGTATATAATATTTACTTTGCATAATAACAATTAAAAAAATGTCTTCTACGCTTGCTTTTGGCACATCTCATGTGACTCAAATTTAAATATTGATATGTATTTGTATTTCAATTCGTTAAAAAATAACAAAAATTAAATTCAAAAAAGAGCATCATTTGAAAATGATTACCATAGTTATAGCAAATTTTTTAATTAAATAATTTAATGCGAGATAAATTGACTTCAAACTATAGCATTATTTTCGGAACTTTTTTTTTTTTGCCAATTTTGCTAAAAGAGAGTCTTTAATCCGCTACATATATATTTTTAACACCCCTCGCTCAGAAACGTCCGATTTGTTCCCAGCGTTAGAAGAAGTCGTCGAAAGGATGTAAATAAAGATAGCCGATAAGGATAATGTTCTGTTGTGTTCGTTACATTTCGAAGCGAACGTTTTTGCACCAATCAAGTACTAGATATAATACAATTTGAAAAACAGAATGATTATCTTCTCTTACGAAAATCTACAAGCGGAAAAAGATATAATAAATCTCGTCGAATGAAAACATATTAAATCTTATTTCAGTAAGTCAGCATAAAACTTTGCATTTTTGTCAGATGACATTAACGTTTTCCTTACGGGGTGGGATAGCATGCATCCCAAGAACATGGGCCCAAGAAAGAATATATACATGCATATAAACATACATACATACATACATACATATATATATATACACATATATATATATACATACATATATATATATGCATTTATATACATACTTATATATATATATATATATATATATATATATATATATATATATATATATATATATACACTTTTAATGGCCGTTCTTACATAGGGAGTATGAAATTTCCCGTTCTAAACAGGGAACCGGGAAAATGAGCCCCGTAAGCTAAAGGTTAATTAGATTGATATTCAGCATGTTGAAGAAACATTCTTCGAACGTTATCGAATACATTGTTGTTGTTTCTAATACCCCCTTGGCCAGATGTATTCCAGACCAGTTCCATGTATGCTCCCGAGCTGAGGGGTGCGGCTCCGGTTCACAGGGGTCGGAGTCCGACTGAGCCAGGTGACATCTCCATGTTGACCGACATTCGGTGGAATCGTCCGACCTCATAGAGGGACTTTCCGGTCTACGGATGGAAAGTTCCCAGCTTAGACATGGATGTATTGAATGGCACTCGTCGGGATTCGATCCCAGAACCGAAAGCCGACGCGCTATCACTAGGATACCTCGGGGCCATTTTCAAATAAGTAACACAAAATATGGAAGGACTGTCATCAGACCTGAAGCAAAGGGTACTTCCCATTTCATCTGCCCATTTTCCCCGACAAAAATTTAATGTAGGGAAAGTTTTACAGCATTTGAATTATGGTATTGAAAAGTGACATTCCTTTTACAAAAGAGTGGGAAATTTCATTCGCGTCAAGTTTATTAATTTCTTCCTTAAAGACAACGCATTTAGATCATAAATGCGCAACCAAAGGGTTTAAAAATGCTTATGTAATATTGATTCATGTAACATAGTTTCCTTGAAAGTATTCAAGTTTATAATGTAGTCAAATCTAAAAAGAGTTCATAGTGTGTATTTTAGGAATAAAGCATTTGCTGTTTCTTCTTTTTTTTAATTTTACAAAAATATATCATGTTGCATTTTTTTTTCAGGAGGAGGAAACTAAAGTTTTTAAAAGAAAATCGGTAAGTATTCAAAATTAAATAATTTGGCACTGCTGTCTGTTCGTGGTGTAACAGTTTTTAAAAGAACATTAGTGCTATATTTCATATTAAAAATATTTCAGGATTTTCCTTTCACGTAATTATCTGTTATCCGTACATACTACTATACACTGTCTACCAATAAGTATTAGGACACCTGTGATAGAAAAGAAAAACAAAATTTATTCACATTAAATAGTTGGTAGAGCCTCCACGAGAGGAAATGACAGCCTCAACCCTCCGGGGCATGCTTTCCACAAGTCCGTGTATGAAGGCTATTTTCTTCCACTCGACTTGGAGAAGACATGCAAGTCCCTTCACCGATTTTGGACGGTTGTTGCATCCCTTAATGCGACGATCCAAATCGTCCCAGAGGTTCTCGATAGGTTTCAGGTCTGGGCTCTGGGCAAGCCAGTCCATTCGGTCCCTATTGTCAACATGCCAATCCATGGTGGACCTCGCAACAGGACAGCTGGAGTTGTCGTCCTGAAAGTAACATGGGTCGAACCGGTAAAACTGCCACAACGTAGGAAGCACACTGTCATCCAAAATACTGAAGTAGGCATCACGTTGAGCTTACCAGGAATTGGCACCAAGGATCCCAGGGTCCATACCAGGAGAAACACCCCCCAGACCATAATTCCACCTCCGCCGAACTTTACTGTGGGCAATGCATTCTTGCAGGAGGCGTTCTCCAGGCAGACACCAGATCCAGACCCTGCCATCCGAACTGTAGAGGGTTCGGATGCTTCGTTGCTCTTGATTCGTCGCTCCAGAGAATCCGTTTCCACTGATCTACGGTCCACTTTCGACGTATTTTGCACCACATTAACCGAGCAGCGCGTTTGGACTTTGTGATCAAAGGCTTATGGGTGACCGCACGACCATGAAAACCAAGCAGATGTGCTTCCTTGCGGAGGGTATTCATCGAAATAACACTCCCGGATGCCTGTTATCCTGGAATATGTGGACCAACGGTTGGTGGCGATTCTTCCGAATTTCTCTGGACAGCATCCGTCGGTCTCTATCTCCCAGTTTCGTGGGTCTGCCGACTCGGGGAACATTCCGACAATCACCGCTCACGTTCCACTTCTGAATCACATAGGCCACTGTTGATTTTGGGTAATGCAGCTCGCTAGATATGTCCCTTAAGGATCGGCCATTTTTGTGACACCCGACGATTACACCTTTCTCGAAATCAGATAACTCTGCACTTCGGGGCATCTTGCATGCGACTAATGCGAATGTTGTGTCCCACACGACATTTAACGTCCGAGGGCGTGACGTATATCAGGACCGCATATATCGTCATTTGTATGGGTGTCCAAATACTTATTGGTAGATAGTGTAGTAAAAGTGCTCCTCCGCTGAGCTCTGATAAACCTTTCAGCACTCAGTAGACCCAAATCCTTCTGATTTCGGTATCAGATTAACCTTCACGTATTGTATATGACACCTCAATTCTGATATCTTACCATCGCTGTCTCTTTTTTGCAGAGCTTATATTGCGTCAGAGGGTGTAACATAGCCATCAACATGTATATTGAATCAATCCAAGGTAAGTTTTCTCTCTTCGTCCTGTTGAATGTCTTCTTTTCAATACTCTGGTGGAGTGACAGGAGTTTTTCCACTTCCAGAAGAGCTTGGGACTCCTGCCGCGCCTTACTTAGTCGCCGAGACACGCACAAACACCTCCATCAGCATAGCCTGGACGGCCAGTCCCCTGAAGAACATCTCGTACTTGGTGCAGCTGAGGTACGACGGACTGCACTCGTCCGACTGGGAGTATTACCAGCCTTTCAACCTGCTGAAAGTCAACAGTCTGAAGGTGGAAAACCTGCACCCGTACATCAAGTACAGGTTCCGAGTCGCGTGGATCCTGCTAGAAAACTACCCGCCTTTGTTCTCGGAGGAGAGTTTCGTCATCTCGACCCTGCCTTACGGGGTGCCTTCCACTTCCCCCACCATCACGTGTCTTACCGCGGTCAGCTGTTGTAGGGTGTCCGTGTCGTGGAATCCGCCTACCCAGCCCAACGGGCCGATTCTGTCTTACGTGCTGTACATCCGGGAAGAACCGACTGGAAATATAATGATAAAGGTACGATACTCTCATGATACTTAAAATGACCTGTGACGTCACGGTAAGGTGAATCGTGACAAGTGCGGACCAGAAGCTTGCGAAGTTTGACTTTGCCTGAAAAAATGGTTTTAGCAGCTAGGGAGGGGAAAGTTATTGCACTTTAGACACGGAAACCTTTTTTTTTTCTTCTTTTTTGATTCAACGATTCCAAATTTTCAGAACCGAAAATATATATTAGATCCAAGGTACATACTTGACCCTCAAGAACATTGAAAGGGTCCTTTATTGATTGGTTGTTTTTCTCTGCAAGGGTAAGTGCGAATAACCTATTTCTTGAAGATTCTTTGGAATTCTTGAATGGAACGAAAATTCGTTGAGTTATGCATTTTGGGTGAAGTGGGGGGATAAAATTCGCAACAGCTAATTTTTTTATTTTTTTTTTCCAGATTTATTTTAACGATAGGAGTGGCGAAGAATTGCGCCAGTTTAGAAATCGGGAAAAAGGAAATTTTTCTCATTAACGGAGCATCTGCAGTTACCTCAACACGGAACTTTCGTAGGCTTCACGCTTAAAAATTAAGAAATAGAAGAAACAACTGATTATGTAATTAAAAAACAATATCAGAGGAGTTAACTTCCCACAAAAAGTCTTGAAACAGCATCCTTGATGATGATTCACATGATGATGATTCACATTCCTTGATGATGATCTCACTAGTTCAGGTGAAATAAACATGCGCGTCACCATCCCCGAATATTATGCTTAGCGATAACACACTTTTCGGGTGCCTACCATGTGAAAGGGTCCGCAGATGGCAGCATCGCAAGTTAAAGACCTTAGATGTTACGTGAGCGACTCACCTTACGCAGTAAGACAGGTCAATAAATATTTGGCTCATTTTTAAACCCCATGGGATACCCTGCTAAATCCACCCTACAGTTTTAGACTCTGGATGTCATCGGAGATTAGAAACACTTCAAAATATTACTCATAAATGAGCCATTAACAAGCCAAATGGATTCCTTCCACTTTTTACCATGTTTTTATTAACTCGCTTTCTTGTTTGTTTGTTTGTGTGTGTGTGTGTGTGTGTGTGTGTTTGTCCGGTACAAATCTTGCAATCGATTTTTAACTAACTTTCCGACTAACTAGACATTTGAAACTTTTAGAATAGCTCAGAACACGATGACAATACATTTTTTAAATACTTTTAGCCACCTTTAAGCAGGATTGAATTCATTTTCAGTTAATTTTGTTTTGTACACTGGTGCAGCCATCTATCGTCCGGGACAGGAACGAAAAGTTAAACGCAAGTTAACTTCCAATTAACTTCATTTTCTTTCAAGTTGATGGGATAATTCATCAAAAAAATTTTTAAGTATTTATTAATACATAGAGTTGTCAAGTTTATATGATTCAACAAAAAACTTAAAAACATGGTATATAAAAAGTTCTTTTTATCTTGTAATTATTCAAATTTTAGTGTCAAAACACTTGATGGACTCCTCACTTTTTATTTTCATAATAAATTTCCTAAATAATAAGTATGAACACCACTCAATGACAACATTTTTGGAGGGCCATCGATAAATAAATAATTTTTTTCAGAAGCCAGTCGGATGAACTCCACACTCTAAAATCACTGTCATGGTGCCATTGAAACATGCAGAAGCAAATGCTCGATGATTACATTTAATTGTTTAGTGATGTTTCATCACACACAAAAAATTCAATAAATGAGTCCGTGACAGTCTGACTGCCACAGAAGTAATTGTGAATTATTAAATATTTATTTCAAATATTTTTCCGTAGTAAGAAAATAATTTGAAGACTGAATTGGATGTTTTTTTCACTTCCAATTCAGTGAAATGTTTTGAATGTTTTTTTCACTTGCCAAATCGATTAGACACGCAAAAACTATCATAATAGTAACGATGACTCCAAAGATATTCTATCATCTACATTCTATGTCGTTAGACAAAAGCTCCATCTGAAATGATACATTCTACAATTTGAATTTATCTTTTAAAAGAAATTTTTTAAAAGAGATGTATATTACAGAAGGTCGTTCGCACTTTATGGAAACGATTTTGATTGCTAAGTTTTATGTATAAATGCCGTACTTTTTGCGGCGATTTGCTTCTATCTGATATCCATGGTTTAACAGTAGCTCTAGCTCGAATTTTCCATGAAAGTAAACTTTTTCTTAGTACTGTGATGTCAGTTTTAACCCATTCCTCTTGGACCGTTTTCCAAAGTCCGTTCACTGTTCTTGGATGCCGTTTTCCTAAGGCTCGTTTTAATAAACAGAAAGCGCAAGAGTCCATTGGAGAAGCGTCAGGGGATTTCACAGGTATTTCATTAAATGAGATACACTTTATTCCTGTTTCTGATTCTTTCTTTGCTAAATAAGCAGCAGTTGATTTAGACGTGTGACTGAAGGCTTTGTCCATATGAAGCTAATCTTTATCAATAAGGCCTTTCCATATAAGGCTGGAATTTCTTCTGAAAAAAATTGGTTCTAAAATATTCTGCTGAAAGTAGAGTGAACTATATTTGGCTTTAATTGAGACTTTTTTTATTTTTAATTTGCCGTTGTAACAAAATCCTGCAACTATCATGAATCCTTTTGGGAACTTTTCTGTACACCGACGAAGCCGTTTCGTACGCTCATTCCCATCAGTTGAGCTATAGAAAATTGGTTTCTTTTTTATTACAGTCACTTAAATACACCCATGCCTCATCGAGTGTTATCACAAATTTCCATTTTTCTGCAGCTAGGTGTTTTTCATATATTTTTTACATAATTTTCTGCAATTTTTTTTTCTTTCAGCAATATGCTTTGGCAAAAACAGATGATTTTTAGGTTTAAACATCTTTCTAGCTTCAAAGCCTTATGAATAATTTTACTTACAGTGCCAGAAGACATTCCTAATTTCGTTGCAATGGATCTTTGAGTCGGTGGTTTTCCTTTTAGGATCAGAGACTTCACTTTCTTGATATTTACCTGCGTTCAAACAGTCTTAGGATGAGGTTTCGCAATCATGTTTACATTTTTACTTTCAGTTAGATTTTTTTTCCTTTCAAATTTAATATATTATAAATACTTTTTTTTTAATGCCATATCCGCGATTTTTACACCGCTTTATAATTTGTTGATACGAATATTTCTCCTCGGAAAGCGCAGTTAAGTAACCTTCGAGCTATCTATCAATTTTATGAGCCATTTTCAAAATAAATCTTTTATTTTACATTCCAATCAAAATAAAACAGTATCAGATGATTATTCTGAAGTTGCCAAATTTTTATCTCAAAATGCCAACGCCAAAAATAAAACACAAAATCGTTTCCATAACGTGCGAACGACCTTCTGTATTTTATCACTTTTGTCTACTTTTTGTTTTATGGGGTGAATCGATTTGGCACTCCACAAAACAAAAGTTATAACTCCATAAATCAATCCATTTCTAAGTGAGGATTATGAGAGGTCGAATTCGCGAATTTCACAAGCTGGTTGAGCTTTCGTTATAGTTTACTATAGGCAATATTTTGAACCCGTGACTTCAGGGCCCATTTAGAAAATTCTTGACTATAGGCACAACTCGGGATGGGGACCCCCTAATTCTGATGTGGGCGTAAAATTTCCAAAATTGGCACACAAAAGAAAATAATCATGAATCATTGTGAAAGTACCATTTTACCAAGAATCGGCTATTTGAAGCGTAGAAGCCTAGAACATTATCAAATAACAAAAAGCAATACAAGATATTAACTTCATCATTAAAACATCGATACAATGCAACCGGAAAAACTTATTAATCCCTTATATACACAATAATATACATATGATGAACTATACATATAACTATACATATGATGAACCAATCAATCAATCAATCAAATTTGAAAGAATATATAAAAAAATTGCTATTAAAAAAAAGTAAAATTTAAAAAAATTTGAATTGGGAATTTTTTCTTTTTTTTCCTTTTAAAATAAAAATTTTTGAGGGGCCCCCAACATTCGGGCCTACCGGGCCTAATGGAAAATCAGGGCCTGCGTGACTTGTTTGAGTAGTTTTCTCGCTTTAATTTCAGTTATTACGTCGAGAAAAATTGAAAGATTTGGACAGAAATATTATTTATTTAGCACCACGCACTTTCCATAAAGGGACTGTGAAGCAAAGAAATCATCAAATGGTTAAAAAATAGTTTTTAGTTTAATTACTTCCTACTGGTCCGTTTGCTCTCAATACGGTTAAAGTGAGCGATTTCAAAAAGCTAAAGCATCACTAAAAATGTAATTCTCAAAAATTTAAAAAACCATATTTATTTATTTTTTAAATTTTAGTGGAAAATATATATATGTCTTTAAACAGGGATATTGATCTCTCTTTTCTCAGGATGTTTCGGACACGTCCGATGGCTTGCATTATATGATCAACAACTTGAAGCCGTCCACTCTGTACGTGATTTCTCTCAGTACGAGGAACACGATGGGAGAAGGTCCTTCTGACCAAAGGAACGTCACCACTTTTCCCGAAAAAGAAACTTCAAGTAATTTTCTGCTAAGTTTGATGATCCAGTTTTATTTTTCAGCTCCCTTTTCGATGAGGAATCTTTTAACCTTGCGAAAACATTTGCAAAAGTCGAGGATATATATAAACTGGGGTCGTGGATGGGAGGAAGAATCGAAAAACACGGATAATTCGATTTCTAAATATAGTACATGTACGGAGGTGTGCGTTGTATAACAAAATAAGCAAAATGGACTGTAAATAGCAATAAAAGTTTAATAGCGTGGCATTGTTTGCCAAACACGTATCTTTTGGCAATCTCCGCTTGTTGCGGGAGATCCGTCTAGGACGAATACAGAGTTCGTTTTGATTTATACATGCCGCTAGAGGGCGAAGTGGGTGGAGGCGTTACGTCATACATTATTACGTAACAGTACACCTAATTCTGTTATTGCACAAGCTTTTTTTACATGAATTTGATTTAATACGAATTCAAAATAAATTTTCATTGTCTTTTTACACGAGTCATTTTGATTTTACACGAGCTGTACAATCCAGTTTCTCAATATAATATTTTTTTTTTTTTTTTTCGCCTAAATTCTAATAAAACAAAATTGCATTTGTGACGTATTTATTATTTTCGGTGATGTTTTGATTCTAGAATTCAATCCGCAAAAACATTTTCTTCTTTTATTTTATCACATATAACTTATTTACATATATTTACAACTGCGAAATGTTATTCCAGTCGTGCGAAAACGTATGCGCCGTTTATTGTCAGAGAGTGAAAATGAATAAAAAAATTTTATGTGTAAAACAATTTTTCTTTTGTTCATGAAGAATTTTTTTCATTTTCATTACATGTTATTGCATGTGTATTTAGTTAGAATAAAATAATAAGTTTAAAACGAATATTTTCATATGGTTTTTTTAAAATTATTTTCACTGATTTCTTAGATCCGGAACTAAATCTTTTTTTTCTTCCATTGATACAATGTCTTTTTTTACACGAATTTTTTTTTTTTTTTTTTTACACGTATTCTTCAGGAACGTATAAAAACGTGTAAAAACAGAATTAGGTGTACTACACTTATCTTATCTATTCTAATAATGTAATTTATGTATGTAACAAGAATTTTTTGTTTTGTTTCACGATTCACCGAATATTTGATACGTTTGTTTGATATCACTACGAATTTCCCGAGATCTATGATATGACTGCATTTATAATTCCGTCGACTCTCAGTCAAGCAAAGAGTCGACACGCCGATTCGATCACCTGGCTCTTCCTCAGTCTCTTCAGTTTTGACTTTGCTACACAAGGGTTGACTGGACTGGGAACCTGGAGTTTTAAGCCGATTCCGCAAGGCTACAAACTCCATCCCAACAGTGGGGCACGAACCTAGCGCCTTATAGATTCAGTTCCGAAAAGGGCCCTTCGGTAGGAATTTTGTTTGTTTTGGAAAACAACGGTCACCTTGCGCGTACAACAGGGTAAAACACCTATTAGGTTGGAAAGAATGTTAGATTAGCCAACTATCTGGTATGGTTGTCCAGTGGTGAAAATATCACGCCAGGATGCAGAAATGGTAGGATCCATCGGTAATATTCCATTTTTATAAAAGGAAAAAAGCTTGTTGCTTGCTTGAGAACTCCAGGGCCAACTTTTGCTACACAAGGGCTCATGAGATGCCGATTCCGGACGGTTAAGGGCATCCATGCCAGCAAGGGGCACTTGAACCTACAAGCTCTAGGAACGAAGGCAAGAGCCCGGCAAAAGGGGAAATTGGAATAAGTATATAGTGGGCGAAATAGGGTCACTACAACGTTGACGATTCTGCTTTTTATTTACTGTAATACTTTCAGAATATCGTTTGCCGACAAACTCTTCACCATCCTATAGCCATTCACCATTTCCCAGAGAGGACTGCCTTCGCTTTCCCATAATGTGCCTCCCCTGAGCAAAGACGGATTTTTGAGAAAATTGATCTAAACGCTGTCTTGAAAAGCATATCGGTTCGGCGTGTCTGTCTGGCATATAAATACTAATAAGGCCATACTTTTTCAGAGATTCTTGGGGCAATGAAGAGCTGTCATTGATTCTTCTATTGTTCCTTTCAGACTTGTTTTACTCTCCGGCTTACCTGATTTTTGCTGCCAAGCAAAAAGTTCTGAAGCATGGTCTTCGTATACTCGATGAGTCCCAAGTGCTGTACGAAGCTGTCAACAAATCGACCATCGTTACGGGTGAGTCATTCAATCACTATTCATTGAAATTTATTATAAAATAACCTATATTTATTAAATAATGCAATTAAACTTTATTGTAGAATGCATCTGGTTTGAAAATAGGGGAACATGAGAATCCCTCCATTTTTATAAGATTGATGTGTTTATCTTTATATATATATATATATATATATGTGTGTGTGTGTGTGTGTGTGTGTGTGTGTAAGGTCTCAACACATATCTTAAAAGTCCATATATATTATTCCAGTTGTTGACGTCTGGTATGGAAGCCGAGAGTAAAGACACGTTGTTTCTAATCAATTGCTTCTATTAATAAAACTTAACTCCACCTTAGCTCAAATCATCCCTAAATTAAGATGACGTCTCGCCATTTTTTTCTACCTCTGTTCTCGCAACACGCTGCCTTCCTTCACATAGTCATTCCCCTACCCGTCTCTCCTCTTCCCCGTCTATTTAAATCCTGTAGTATAAAAACTGTTATCTCGTGATCCCCGTTACATAGGCTTTGAATCTCGAAAAGGACTTTGATTGG
This sequence comes from Dolomedes plantarius, assembly GCA_907164885.2. Lineage (NCBI taxonomy): Eukaryota > Metazoa > Arthropoda > Arachnida > Araneae > Dolomedidae > Dolomedes > Dolomedes plantarius. The sequence continues at coordinate 9,415,946 of OU015496.1, forward strand.
TGCTTCCATCTGTTGGCTTCCCTGTTAACTATTTATTTTCAATTAATTTATTTAATTTAATTTTCATGACCTGACATATATATATATATGGATTACATTATTTTATCTTTTGGATGAGTCGTAAATGGATCAAAAATTGAAACCTATTTGTATGAGCCTGATATTTGCTTTGGTATTGCAGTCTCCTCTAATGTTGCTTTTAATGTCTGTTTCTTCCCTTCCAGAACATTTTATGGCCATTTTTGAGGGACTCGCTATTTTGACGTTGAGTATTTGTCCTCGAATCGTCGGACTGTCTATCTACCTTATATGCCTCCGATTCCTGGACATCTACAACAATTTCAATCTTTCTTTCAGGTATCGCTCTGCACATCAAGCAGAACCTATTCTTTGTGTCCGACTCCGAAGGGAGCGTTCACAGCGTACCGCTTAAAGGAGGGAACAAGATTAGAACCATCGTCGAGATGAACGAGAACCATCCACACTCTCTGTCCCTGGACTGGCTGAACGGGAAACTGTATATGGTGGAGGAAAACCAGGTGAGAAATCTCTTTCCATTTGAAGCGCTCGAAAGTTTTTGACTCGTGCTTTGCAAATAGTGCGTCGATGAGATTTCGAAATTAAGCATTGAAATGAAATTAGCTGTTCTGCAGTATAATAAATGCTGTTTACCTCTCGTTTGGATGAAAAGAATCTTCAGTGCTAGAAACATAAATATTGATTATTGTTTTTTAAAAAAATTGTGAATTTTGTCCTTGATAAGTTTTTTTTTTCAAAAATATGTAAGTAGATTAAACAATTTGATGGCACAGCGTGAATCATGATGTTTAAGCATATAACAAATAAATGGAGTGTATGTACGAGTATATATGTGTGTGTGAGAGAGAGAGATTGATTAAATATGAAGTGATGAGGGGCACATCCATAAAATTGATTCCAACCTCTCTTTCGTTTAAGCAATTAATGGGAACCAATCTCTTGTCCTTATCAAGGTAATGAATGATGGCATCGGGAAATTAGTGTATAGCAGCCCCTTATTTCTCTCTTTTTACTTATATATATATATATATATATATATATATATATATATATATATATATATATATATATATATATATATATATATATAGTCATAATAAATGTCTAAGTTAACTTAGGTTATTTTGTCCTATAACACAGTATCCTTAGTAAGTCTGCTTCTGTGTTACCATTTGCTCCATGGTTGCAATGTTTGTGACGTCAGTCTTCTTGGGGTCTCCTTAACTTAAATTCCACTTTGTCTGGCGCCGGGCTTGGTGTTCTATGATAAAGCAACTGATTATTTATTCTTCTGTTTCTTATGGATTGTACGGTGTCTAAGTATGTTTATTGCTCAGATCATGCTTATTAGAAACAATCCATTGGTTTTTTGGCAGCATCGGCACCGCTGATGAAAAGATGCTGTCAAAAACCTATTTTTCACTTATCTTTTCATGTTTTTAGTTCCTGGATCTTGTGGTTTTGAGCATATACTGGTTTTTCACTTTCAACTTTGTCTTATATCTATATAAATATATATATATATATATATAAATATATATATATATATATATATATATATATATATATATATATATATATATATATATATATATATATATATATATATTATTTTGTATTTTTTATTTATTTATTTATTTTTGCAGATCTCCCGCTGCGACTTGAACGGAGGGAACTACGAAGTTTTAGTCCACAACCTGAAAACGAGACCGAACGATCTTCACGTGGACCCTTTGAATGGGTAAAGTGTCCTTCCAAACAATTCCTCCTTCTTATTCTTATCCCATGTCATGAGACAAATCCGTGCATATCTCGTTTCGACACCTCCAAAGGTCTCTTTGAGAGACCTTTGGAGAATGGCACGACAATTTAGGGTCAAGAGTGGGAAGTGAGGGCAGGATGGTACTGTTACTAAAATGTGGCGAGTCCTTGATCTGCACTGTACTGAAAGATTGAAATGTCTAAGTTAAAAAGATCCCCTCAATCCGAAATACCCAAAGTGTTGAGGGTCGAAATGGCTGTGCTGACATTTTTCTCTGGTTTTGCAGGTACCTGTACTGGGTGATGCGCGACCCGGTGTCGGGGGGCGGCGTGTACCGCGCCGACCTGATCGAGTTCGAGTCTGGCTGCATCCCGTCGGACAGGTCGGAGCTGATCATCAACGACAGCCAGATCATGGCGTTCGCCGTCGACTACAAGAACTACCGCCTGCTGCTGCCGGCCGCCACCAACAACACCATCGTGTCCGTGGCGCTGGACGGGGGGGACGTGGTGGACATCCGGGAGAACTCGCAGACCCCGCAGTACCGCGACATCCGGAGCATGGCGGTGCACCAGAACCGGCTCTACTGGACCACCGGGAAGGGACTCCTCGGCGAGGAGTACCACAAGAGGGAGAACAAGTTCTACCAGAACGTCTACTCGGTCAAAGACGGACCTTTCCTGGCGCTCAACATCAATCATTCCGACTCGCAGCCGCATCCAGGTAACAAAAAACTTCTTACGTATCAATGGGGCTCCAATAAGCTTTTTAACCGTGTTTTTATTGACCCGCTTTCTTGTTTGTGTGCATGTTTGTCTGGTACAAATCTTGCAATCGATTTTTAACTAACTTCCCGACTAGCTAGACATTTGAAACTTTTAGAACAGCTCAGAACACGATGACGATGCATTATTTTAATACTTTTAGCCATCTTTAAGCAGAATTGAGTTAATTTTCAGTTAACTTTGTTTCGTAGACTGGTGCAGCCATCTGTCGGCCGGGGCGGGAACGAAAATATAAACGCAAGTTAACTTCCAATTAACTTCCTATTCTTTCAAGTGGATGGGATAATTCGTCAAAAAATTTTTAAAAAGTATTTATTAATACATAGAATTGTCAAGTTTATGCGATTCAACAGAAAATTAAAAAACATGGCATATGAAAAGTTCTTTTTATCTTGTAATTCTTTTGTTTTGTTTATGCGTAACGTAAGAAATGAATTTCTATCAAAATATCTTTACTTACGTATAATTTCGAAATGTTCCCAATCTTTTTTTGACTTTTAAAGAATAAATGAAAGTGTTTAGCATGAGACCGATTACATTAACAGATGCACCTATTTATCCAATGGGTAGCTTGCTCTGTATCTGTACTTGATGCCCATTTATCTTCAGGATTTTTTACTTAGGGTAGAAATTTCGAAGATTGTTTTCCTAAAGCAAAAATTAGTGAGAAAGAAAAAGGATTTTTTTCCACTTCAAAGTGATTGAAAATGTTATAACCTCGAAAATTACGGCGATATAGGCTCTCGCCTATACGCCTGTCAGACTGAAGACCGGTCACAACGTAGCAATGCCTATATACGCAGTCTAAGGCTAATTTCCCAAGTTCGGAGCAGTTCATTTTTACAGGCCTGAGCGCCGGACGGACAGTACAGATCTGCCGATCAAATTGGGCTACCCTGGGCCCCAAAAAATGTTGTAAATAACATTATTATAAACCCTGTTGACAATTGTTTTGTAACTTTTCATATGTAAAAAAATGAAAAAATTACGCAAGCAAGAGCCATAATACAAGCAATTGGTTTATAATTTTTCAATACAAGTTGGTTATGACACACTTAGTTTCTGATATAAGCAGTTGTATCGAAAATTAACTTCGCATCATCGCCCAAAATAGCCGGCAGGTTAAGGCTGCTATGTACTAAGAAAAAAAATCGTATTTCCCTTTTCCTCTTCTCGCAGACTCTTGTGGTGGGAGGAGTCCAGTTGACAGTTCAAGAATTCCACCTCCCCCTCCCCCTTAGGATTGACATTTTGAGGGATCGTAATGGCTCTCTCTATATAGGGGGGTTAAGCGTTGCCCCCCAATTTTTTATTTAAAATATATTTTTGTCAACTATTTACAGGTACATAAATGCAGATAATCAAATAAAATTGGTATCGTCGGATAACCTGAACTTTTCTGCCAAGAACTTTTCTACAGGATTCATTTTATAAATTTCGTCCACCGAAGGAATTTATGAGCGTTTAAAACACACTATATCAGATTTTTCCCCGAATAATTTAAATTTTAAAATATTAATTGCATTTAAAAAAAAACGAAAAATGTACACAAATGTAAAATTTCTTTCTCTATGACGGAGTACAATTTTTTTAAAACAAATCTTTGAATCCGAGTCGGCAATCCGTGGACACATTTTCTCCATAGGTTAACATTGAGGTGAGCGAATCCAATGGGGTTAGTACATAGCAGCCTTAAGATGTGCCAAATATACCCCGCCAATAAAGTGTTCCTAAACACATCTCTATTCCCCAGTGAGGTAAAAGTAAGCAGTTCTTTTTTGGATGGATACACCTCCCTAATTTCCCTCGCTCGTTTCAGTTCCCCTGAATCCCGTCGAATCTGTGGAAGTGCTTTTCGGACACAACAAGGCGAAGGTCAAATGGTCGAGCCCGAGGAGACTGGCCGGAGAAGGTACGACGATTATTTTATGAAGCAAAATGTATTCCCACGGAACTTAATAACTGAAATGCTTTCTTTTAGATAAATGCACTCCAGTGTAAAAAATAAATAGTATTTATTTTATTATTATAATCTATGTCACGCTCGAGTGTCGTCAAAATTTGTACAATATAATATTATATAGTATAATATGCGAAAATACATACACCATATAATCTAAGAAAATATGATAGAATAGAAAACATTATTTATTTTCTAAAAGAAAATGTATTTGTTATATAATGTGAGAAAATACTAAAGAATAGAAATTATAATATGGAAAGCTACACGAAAATATGTATATTATATAGTGTAAGAAAATATCATAGAATAGAAAATAATATTATATATAAAATAGCCCTTGTCTCTGTATAACACATCCGGGCTGTGCTCATCTTTCAATTGAAGCCCTCAGTAAACAAAATGCCGGTTAGGCTTAATTTCAATTTAGAAGTGGATCAGAATTTTTTCTTACCTAAAAACTATAATCTTCTCCATCAAATCACATTTGTTCAGCCTATTTTTCTATAAAACATTCAGAACTAAAAAAAATTGGATGTTTTTAGCTGTATTTTAACAGTTTTTAAAAATCTGTTTACTTTTGCGATGAATTCTTAAAGTAAACAAACTTGAATGCGAATGAATCAAGTAGCTCAAGTATTCATATCGCGTAGTGAGCTGTAAAAAACTGGATGGCAGTCTACTACTCCAATCGCATGAAAAACTAAATAAATAAAAAATAATGAAAGGGTTTGCTTTTACAAGTTGTGGATTAAATGCAATATGGTTAGATAATTCGGGATATTTTTTAACTTTCATATACTTTTTCCATTATGACGTCATTATAAGTATTATGACTTCAAAATGACGGGATGGATGGCAATCTACTACTCCAATCGCATGAAAAACTAAATAAATAAAAAATAATGAAAGGGTTTGCTTTTACAAGGTGTGGATTAAATGTAATATTGTTAGATAATTCGGGATATTTTTTAACTTTCATATACTTTTTCCATTATGACGTCATTATCAATATTATGACGTCAAAATGACGGGTTACCTTCTAGTATGAAAATATGTATATTATATAACGAAAGGAAATATTATACAATTGGAAATATTATGTGAGAAGATTTTAAAATTTTCTATCATGTATTACTCAGAAATGCAGACAATATATTAATACAAAAAAATTTAAGGGGGCGCACTACCTTTAAAACTTCAAAAATCGATGTTTGGATTTGCTATATTCTGATTTTTGGGACATTTCTGAACAATATGCAAAAAACCGCATAATAAATTTAGCATAAAATGCATATTTCTTAATTTTTATGATGCGCGAAACATCCAATGATTTTTTTCCTTTTTTAGTAATGTACATTTAAAAATAAAATCTAAAAATTAATCATGGATTTGCAAGTTCTATTTTGGTATAAAATATAACTGAAGAATTTAAATTTTGATATAAATAAAAAAAATTATATATATATATATATATATATATATATATATATATATATATATATATATATATATATATATATATATATATATATATATATATATATATATATATATATATATATATATATATATATAATTTGCTATTTTTCAAATGCTATTTTTCATATCGACATCTTTTAAGAAATAAACTAATCCCTAAAGTAATCAAATTAAAGATATACAAAGCAATTATCCGGCCTGTGGTAACATATGGTTGTGAAACTTGGACCCTGGCATTAAAAGATATTAATAACTTAAGAATATTTGAACGTAAAATTTTGAGGAAGATATATGGACCAATTCAGGTAAATAGTAATCTATGGAGAATAAGAACTAATAAGGAAATAGATGCACTCATAAAATGCAAAGACATAGTAAAATTTATTAAAACACAACGAATATCTTGGCTCGGCCACATCGAGAGACAAACTGATAAGCGAGTGGCAAAATTCTTATACTGGAAGCCAGTGTGCAACAGACCAAGGGGAAAACCAAGAAAAAAGATGGTTAAATGATGTGTTGAATGACCTAAAATGTCTGAAGATAACCAACTGGAAGGGGAAGACTGGAGACAGAGTCGTCTGGAAAGGGATTGTGCCGCAGGCTAAGGCCCATCACGGGCTGTAATGTCAACTAAGAAGATATATATATATATATATATATATATATATATATATATATATATATATATATATATATATATATATATATATATATATATATATATTAATATTATTGGAGTTTTAGTAGCTCCCACAGAGCACAAGCTGGGCCCGACCTGGCCGAAGGCCCCACTGGGTAAATCCCAGCTGTGCGGACAGACCCACAGCAGGAGTTTTAGTAGCTCGAATTTGATCATGTTTACGGTCATTTCAGTGTAGTCAAAGGTAGTGTACCCCCTTAACTGAGTATGACTTCCACAAGTTTCCAGCTAAAAAATGCGGGAGTTTAAAGCTGGGTTATTTTCTTAGTCATTTGTAATGATATTTTTTGCTACTACGCATTCTTTTTATAAGCTCCATCGATAATATCTCTTAAATAAAGCGTCTATTAGTACTGTAATAGACGACCGCCGCGATCTAAAATCCAATCATTATCAGTTACCGGAAACTCCTAGACTTGTCGTGAGATTCGAAAACGGTTAAAAATTCTTTTACGAATGGCCTAAGCAAAGTGGTAAAAAAAAAATGATATTTTAACTGAGACATTGATATTTCAGGCAAGGGATCGTACAAGAAATGGCTCTACGAAGTGAACGTGTTTGAAGACGGTAAAGAACTTACGAAATCCGAGAAAAACATAACTGGCAACACGCACCACATGGACGGTTTAAAACCCAATACGACCTATTCTGTGAAGCTCAGGGCGTACAGTCTGGGCGGAAGAGGGCCCTGGTCCTCAGAATTCTCCGGGAGTACACTCGAACGCAGTAAGTTATCATTGGTTTCATTTCTATTTCAAAAATATGGATCACTCCCTTATTTCTTCTTCTTAACACCTCCAAAGGTTTCTCATGGAGACTCTCAACACACAAGAAAGGCAGAGCCTCGGAATGGCGTGATTTTCTGAGTGTTCATGTCCTTAACTCTTCAGCGGGCGCGCCCGTGTACAGAGGGCAACATTTTCGTCATTTTGAATGGTTTGTTTTTGCATGTAAAGGTTGAATGTTCTAAGCAGTTTCTATTGATAGCAACACCCTTTCTAATGCAGGTCTGATTTTCTGATCCTCGTATTCCTTTCCATTCATTGTTAGTCGTGATTGAACCGTGGTAAACCAGCGATTATACTAGATTTCAATAGGACAAAAGCAGGAGTTGATGTAGTCGATCCAATGGGCAGCTATTAGTATTCTATTCACAGTATTCCGCATGTCACTAAGATGGACAATGTCATTGTTTTTTAGGTTTTTGGACATAATAGAAATCCATCCGCGAGTTGTTCTCAGATCCAATAAACCGGACAGTTTTGAAATAAGGCGATTGTATCTGCATTCTTTGGCCATTAATTATAAATATATCTCAATATCATGAACATTTTATATCTTGTCATAAAACGCAGAATTATTATTTTCAATTTGGAAAAAGAAATGTTTATTACAAAAGGAATAATCAAGGTTGAAAGAGACGTTGCCCTTTGTGCCACGCGCGCCTGCTGGTGTTCCAAAAATTGGCACGCCCGCTGAGGGGTTAATGTGGTCAGACCTTAATGTGGATGGTACTGAAAAGAGATCCAAGTTTAAAAGATCTTAAATCAGAATATCAAAAGTGTTGAGGCCCTTCCCTCCTTCAAAATGGCTCTCTTTCGAATGGACTCCCCGAGAAGGATTTGAGCTCCTCTTTTTGGCCAATTTTTTATATTTGAGAATACCCTCATTAAAATTGCCGAGTGAAAGTTGTAAAAGGAGGCAACGAGAGATGGACATAAAACTCGTCTACGTTGGTGGGCGGGGCTTTTCCTTCTTTCTTATTTTATGGTCGGTGGAGAACGGAGTGTGTCGCGACGGTATTTTATTATCCGGGCGAGTATTTATGCTATGAAAATAACTGTGAGAATCGGTAGTGGAGAAAACTATTGAACCATTACCAACAAAAATTATGCTGTAGATAAAGAGAAAAACAAAACTTTTCCTACATACTTAATAGGTTTGAAGTTAGTAAAAATAGTTAAAATATATCTCTGTATGCATCATCCGAATGAAACAGCCGTTTCTTTAAACTACAACGCTCTTTCATTTAATCTTAGCTTACGGGGCCCATTTTTCCGATTCTCTCTTTAGAACGGGAAATTTCATACCCCCTTTGTAAGAACGGCCATTAAGGGGGTTATATATATATATATATATATATATATATATATATATATATATATATATATGTGTATGTATGTATATATATATACATACATATATATATATATATATATATATATATATATATATATATATATATATATATATATATATATATATATATATATATATATATATATACATATATATATATATATATATATATATATTCTTGGGCCCGTTGTCTTGGGATTCATGTTATCCCACCCCATATAGAAAAAGTTAAATAAACTTTCCAAAAATATTTTGTCGTAAATATTCCACTGTTGCAACTTCTTTTAGGGAGAGGGAAATTTCGCGCACTGTCTGTGAACAAAAGATCACTCGGAATCTACCTCAAGGTTTGCAACTAAGATGGAGCCAAAACAGATATAAAGTGACTGAGGCAATAAGTTTTTTAGTAGAATGATAAGAAATGGGATATTCAAATCCCTTCATTCTTTTCCCTACTAGAATGAAAAATATCTCCTACAGTTCAGTGAGAAATTTTCGATCTTTCACGGATGGGCTGTGGTACTTGCTGTTGGGAACATTAGGAAACCATGAGGATGGTATCATTTAGAACAGGTAACTACAGGGCGGCATTTGTACTCTCCTCCCACCCCTACAAACATTTCCGGAGAGAATTTTCCAGTCTACAGATTGAACATGCATATACCCGGTGCAGACACGAGAGCATTCCGTAGCGCTTTTCGGGACCCGAATCGAGCACCCTTAGTGACGAATCCCTCAGTGCGCCAACCACTAGGATGTTTGAGGTCCCAGTGTGTAGCTGGACACTCTATATAATGATTTCACACAGCTTTTTAATATTTTATATGTGTATTTAATTATTTATTGACTATGTTTGTATAAAAATTTTAAACCTGTTGCATTGTTTTATCGATACTAGTGTTCCCTTTCCCTAGGAATATTCATTTCATTTCGTGATTATAATGAGGTTTATAAAATTTAATTTTTGTTTTATAGAAAATAACAAATTTCCCATCATACTCTGGGGAGCTCAAGACGGCTTACTGAAGTCAAACGCAATTGGAGAGGATGTTGAATTGCTGATACACAAAATCAACATCAACAATGCTCGAATAACAGGTACAATTTCGTTGCCGCTGTGCTTTCTGTTTCATTGCATTTGAATCGAAACTGCTTTGTGATACGAAAAACCATGAAAACGAACTCGGAATTTTTAAAAGAAGTAACTTAAATCAATATCAAATGAAAATATGTACAGCTGTTACCTTTTTTTTTTTGGAATCAAGAGGATGTATTTTGATAAAATGTTTGGTTCAATTTAGTATTGTCCCTCACATTTGACATTGTATGTTATAAATAAATTTACACCGTTTAAATTGGCTATTTTAACACTATTGAAAAATAATGTAACAAAATTTCGACTTTGTCGAGGGTAAAATACCTTTTGGATGGCAAAAGTCTGCAACTGCAGAAATACAAAATGTGTGAACCTGTTTAAAACGTAGCGAAATTAAATAGCATTGATTGCTAGAGTTTTCTATTCAAAAGTATGTTGAGACAAGTTTCAATTCTCAAAAATGTCCAAATATAGGGCTGTACGTTTTGGAGAATATATGTGGCAGCAAATATTGATTCTGAAGTTTTTTCGCAGACATTATTATTATCAACTCAATTTAATATAAATCCTTTCAACTGTTATTCATGCGGATAATTTTAATGTTCGTCCGTAACCTTAAAAACTTCCTTTATATTATTTGAATGAAAATCCTTCATCATTACTTTGTTATAATAAGCAATTAGAGGTACCTAATATAATTGTACGTGTATCAGTTTATTGCCAGTAGCAACGTCTATTTATATGAAAGTTTATTCGCAGATATCTGTTCGTATGACAGCATGTTGTTCATCAACACCAACACCAGTTACGTTTACATCCACAACACCTCTGTTCACAATTCGTTAACCAGGCTACAGAATATATCCATGGCATCTGGGATAGCCCTGGACTGGTTTGCTCCCAAGCTGTATTGGTCCAGTCCCGTACAGCAAATCGTAAGTACTTTAGAGTTCTACATTTTGTGCAATTATGTTTCTGTTTGATATTAGGATAGCTCATTTGCAGAGCTCGCAGGGTTTCAGAAGAGACATCTATAGGATGCACCTCGTTTTCAGACAGCCCCTAAGCAAGACACAGCCGACACTCGTGGGACAAAAACGGGATAACCAAGGATTTTTTCAATTCCTACTATTAGTTCACACTCTCCCTATATATATTTATATATCTTGTTCAAATTTTCAATCGTTAATAAAATACTTTTTATTCATCCACTCAAGTTCAAATACATTTTTTAAAACTTGCAGTGGATGACACTTGATGTTAATACAGTTTTTTTTCAAATATTTATTCATTAATTAAATTTATTAATTAATTTTAGTTTTATATGGGATCCCTTTCAATGGGAAGAGACCTAGAGCGTCTCTTGAATGGCAATTTCCCTCTTCTTACTGTGTAAACGGTAGAACTGCGGTAGCGCGCTCTCCTCCCGTATTGTAGGTTGTGGGATCGAATCCCCAACCTAACAAACTTTTTCTATCTCTTCCCCTCCCTCCTAATTTCGCACAGTAGGCAAGGTTCTGGCAGGCAATCCTTTTTTTCAATTCCTACTATTAGTTCACACTCTCCCTGTATTCAATTCCTACTATTAGTTCACACTCAAATTTTTCTTTGTTGACCTAAGTAAGAATTGGCTTTAAAAAAAAAATTTATATTACTTGTTTTACTTCCAACTCAGTCAAATCAGTATGACCCACAAAGGAAGAAATTATTGGTTTCCTTTAGTCGGCAGGATGGCTACACCATTAAAAAATTTTAGATCATTCGGATCATTTTTAAATAATTTAGAACGATTCCACTTTTTGCAATTCTTGTAGATCATGCAGAATCAATCTAAAAATGTTTAGAATGACCCCATTCTTTTTCGACCACCGTTACTAGTATAGTCTGCCGTGTCATGCTGAAAGGAGAGGGAGAAACCTCGATCCATCCCTGGTATTTTGTCGTCATAGAAGTGACTTTTTCCCATTCTAATGCGAATGTCTCTCTAGATCTCACGGTCGAACGTGGACGGCAGTCAGCCGGAGCCCCTCCCGATCCTGACGATGGCCAGAGAGATCGCCATCGACTCCGTGAACGCGTACCTCTACTACGCCACCTCCCACAGCGTCGAGAGGTCCAGGCTCAACGGACGGGACCACTTCGTGTACATGGAGAACGCGCTCTTCTCCGGGAAACACGGTAAGCTCTCACACACGCCTTCGACCTCTTTGCTAGTTATACATTGAACTGTATATGTCAATCCATCCAACTGTGCTTTCAAATTGATGAGGTTGGAAGCAAATATGTCTAACATACTGATAAGCGCCAGTTTGTGCTCAAAGAGATTTTACCATAAATGAGGAAGTTGGGCAATGATTAATTGTTTGTCCCCTAGTGATGGGTCTGACACTGGACTTGGACAAGAAGCACGTGTACTGGATGGTGAGAAGTTACGAAGGCTCTCTGATGTATCGGTCCTGTCTGGCCGAAGGAAACGGCAGCAACTGCAACCCCGAGGAGCCCGATCTCATCGGCGAACTCATCTACGAAGGGCTGTAAGTAAAACTTTGATAAAAGATGGATCACTCTAATTATCCTCTGACATTCGATCAGTAATATACAAACGGAAAACTGATAGCGGAAAGTATGTAAACTTTTGTTTGACGTATTCACTATCAGGCCCTGATTTTCCATTAGGCCCGGTAGGCCCGGGCCTATGGGCCCCTCAAAAATTTTTATTTCAAAAGAAAAGGAAGAAAAAATTCCCAATTAATTTTTTTTTATTTTACCTTTTTAAACAGCAATTTTTTTATACGAGTATATCCTTTCAAATTTGATTGATTGGTTCATCATATGTATAGTTATATGCATAGTTCATCATATGTATGTTATAGTGTATATAAGGGATTAATAAGTTTTTGTGGTTGCATTGTATTTGTGTTTTAATGATGAAGTTAATCCGCTGTATTGCTTTTAGTTATTTGATAATGTTCTAGGCTTCTACGCTTCAAATAGCCAATTCTTCGTAAAATGGTACTTTCACAATGATTCATGATTATTTTTTTATGTGTCAATTTTGGAAATTATACGCCCACATCAGTGTTAGGGGGGCCCCCATCCCGAGTTGTGCCTATAGTCCAGAATTTTCTAAATCGGGCCCTGTTCACTATAGGCGCTAAGTGTAATTGAAACGAATAGAAGGAAGCCTATACTTCAAATAGCGCTAAGGTACACTTCAAACAATGTAAAGAAGGATAATTTGTCAAAAATTTGGCAATACATATGTTAAATACCCTTTAGTTCAAATCTCTCGTTCCTATTAATGGAGACCAACACCCATTTCCTACCTCAAATGAAACCAACTGTCCATGTTTAAGGAACATTAATTTGAGGCAAAATGTGCTACATTTGAAGTAGGACTATGTAATTATCATCAATTGATTTTCACATGTATTTCGTATCTGAAATGGAATTCCTTCTCGCCCATATCTAGGTATGGACCTTTCTGGTACTTCAGCAACAGATTATACTGGCTGCACGAAAATCAAAAGGCCTTCGTCAGCGATATCACCGGAAAGAACTTGGCCGAAGTGAACGGATTGGGTTTAAATGGACTGTCCAGCGTCGGGATCATTGATCCATCTCTGCAACCCTATCCGCGTAAGAGAACACTCTTTATTACCAAAGATGTTTGTGGTGAAGATGGACCTATACCCATTATCTGCCAATGTCTTCGTGGCAAATATTATTGACACCTAATAATTTTATAGCTTTAAAAGGACTGTCCATACATAATTTAGAAGTTATTAATAATTAATATTCATAATAATTATAATCCGTATTATTAATAATCATTTTTCCAAACATTAATGTATATGTTTAAAACGACTGTCTGTAAATAATTTATTTGTTTTTTAAGCTTATCATTTATGCTTAATATCCTACAATATTATATATTTTTAAAAGGACTGTCCATACATAATTTATGAGTTTGTGTATCATTACTAATATTTATATCTGTACATAGTTACATAACTTTAAAAGACCGTCCAAACATAATTTATAAGCCTTCTTGTGCTTTCTTGATGCTTAATACCGGTACATTAATACATAGCTTTAAAAGACTGTTCTATTTATTGTTATTAATACTCTACATAATCCCGTAAGTTTGAAAGACGTCCAGTAAAAATTTTGACGCGTTCTCTTTCAATGATCTTCATTTAAAAAAGTAAAGTGAACTAACTTCCTACGTTGGCTGTTTCAGAGGGCTACGCCAAAAATTCGATTAAAGTCGTTCCGCTGTCGGTGGCGGAGAGCAGCATTTGCATCAACGGCACTTCGGAACGGTTCAACATCACCTGGAGCCCAGACACTTCCGTAAACTACGGAACCGTGTTCTACGAGATAAGAGTCGACGACGGAGATGAAATCTACAATTTGGTGAGCACTTTTCGATATCCAATAATCCATACTTCGGGGTTCAAGCCCCAGACTAAAGCTTTCTCACCTCTGGGATGCTCCGTCAATTTAACCCTTTGAGGGGCGTCGTTTCCACAGTGCAAACGCCTAAATCTAGTCTTTTTTTTTCCCTTGCATTCAATGTATTCCAGTTAAAAGGTCAAAAAATGGCTAGTGCTGCCATCTGTTATCAGCTTAAGGAAGTAAAAACATTTTACAACCTTTAATTGGAAAATTTTTCAAGATTTTTTAGATTTAAAAAAATCGGGAGAAAAATCTGCATTGTGGGGGTTGTTTACAGGAAGTATTCGACCAGATCGGGCACTGTAGAAAGGGTTCATTCTCTCTCCACGACTCTGTCATTTGAAGGGGGAAAATCGTATCGTTATTTTTAAATGCGGTTGTGCTTAAACGTCTGTTTCTTACTTGTTCTAAATACTAATAGTAAATTTTATACACCTCGGTTCACCTTATACTTACTACTTTCAAAATCCTACTATTTTACTGTTCTGCATCCTAAGAACACGTCAGACTATAGGAAGGTAACCTTAATTAATAACTGAAAAAATACTTTACCTAGCAAGAAATTGCTGTACCTACCATAGGCGTAGGGTCGGGGGGTGGTGGGCATGTGCCAACTTAACTTGAAATAAATTTAAACGTTACTAGAAGTTCAGTTAAAATCAGAGAATCGTAGAAAACTTTTAAGAAAGTTGGGTTTTTTTTCTCTTTTTCAAGCTGTGAAACTGAAGATTCCGATTATGTCTTTAGCCTTAAAATAAGTTTTCACAATGATATAGTTCATAACAAAAATTCAATGCTATTATTTTTTTTTTCATTTTATTTATATTATATTTATTTTTCTCATCGTATAACTTTTGAATACTACTCAAACATCAATTCTATTGTTATACAATTTCAAAAAAATCATATTAAGGACCGCCAGGCAGTCAAAGCACGGAGGAGGGCCCTAACTGAATTCAATTCGTGCCCCCCCCCCCCAAACAAAAAAAAAAAAAAAAAAAAAATTAGAAGCATGTTATGCCTATGGTACCTACGACAGCGACAATGTCGCATTCAAGAGGGAAATTTATTTTCATCCGATTTTTCTGTTCCGGCTATGTTGCCATTAGGAGAGGCGTTTACTTTGAGTGACATAAATCACTTTTTAAAAAAAAAATCAAGTTAATAATATCAATGATTACAATTTAACGGTATCCCTTAATTCGAAAAAAAATCAATTCATTCAATAGGGTGAGATTTTAGATATTTTTTTAATGTCTCGATTTCAAAACAAAAGGCCTTTCCAAATAAACGGCTCGTGTATTAGGGAGTTGAATGATTTACACTGTGACATGGCTTGTCAGCGTTGATAAATATTCTCCGTTTTGATGGCAAACCTATTGACATCCTTTTGCGTCCTTTTCAGGTGACGTCTGAAACTGTGTTCGTGTATCCGACGATGAAATATCTCAGTCCCTACACGTCGCTGAGTATTGCCATCCAGGCATTTACTTTCTACGCGTCCGCGAGGCAGACGATAGTCTATCGCCATTCGCCGATGTCAGGTAAGCAGACGATTTACAAACTTTATGTCTTTCAGAAGGCACTGCGCAAAGAGACGCAGGAAATAACCAAAGAATAATATGTATTTAGCCGTACAAGTTTCCTATTCATTGTGTATAGCCTTAGAGGGTTGAAAGATTTGGAAAATTATAAAATATATACTTTTACTAGCTGAAAACCCGCACTTCGCTACAGAGTACATTCAAAACATTCAACGATCAATGTATGCAATTAATGCCAAAAAAAAAATAATATATATATATATATATATATAATAAATACAACGATCAATGTATACAATTGATGTAAAAAAAGCAAAAAATATATATTTATAAAAAATAGTAAGGGACATTTTTATAGACAAAATAATGTAGAAGAAAATATTCAAATTAAATCTAATAGAACATACTAAAGAATATAGTACAGTTAATATAGAACAGTTTGAGGAACATTTCTTTTACATTTCTTTTAATATTTTTTTGGATCATGTCCAATCGTCTGCCACATTAGCAAGGGAAAAAAATATTTTTTTGTCTATTTCGTTGTCATGCACGTGACGATAAATTAATTTAAAGTACCAGAAAAAGAAATCACGTGATCAACATTTAATAAATTAAATTCTAAAAATGAATCTTTAAAAATTCACCAAACATCAGAAAATGGAGGTAAAGATTCGAAAAAAATTTCATTTTAAAGGAATTTTTATGATTTTTCTCGTGATATAAATTTTATAACCCTCAAATTATTATTTTTAATTCAAACTTAAAAAAAGTTTCAAAAACAGCTTAAAAATTTAATTTTTTAAAAAAATCTAAGAAATTTTTTTCAAAAATCTTTCTTAGTACACCCCTACACTGTAAGAAGAATTGCCATGAAATATTTCTGCCCATTAGGTCCAGCGGTTTGGTCTGTGCGTTATATGTCAATCAGTCAGTCAATTACGGAACCGTTTTATATAGTATACAGATGAAGTTTTTAATTTTCAGTGTTGTAGTAGGAATCTTAAAATCATGCTTTTTATTTTAATTTTTGTTAATATTTACTTTCATGAAATACAAATACAGTAAAACCTCGTTTATCCGGCCCTCATTGATCCGGATCTCCAGATAATCCGGATCTGATTTGTAGGCATTATATTTATTCAATGTTCACATAAGATAATAATTATTAACTATGATATCAAGAACGGGATAACAAGTACGCCAAATATTCGCTTTTTAGTTTGATTCAGTGTACAGTTCCTGCATAGATTGCACAATAAATTATGGTAATAAAATGCTTTTTGTTGAGTTTAAGAAAGCTTTACTAGACTCACCAATTCTTTGTTAAGAAACTATGTGAAAAGTTATTTTTATATTTTTTAATTTCTTGTAAACAGTACTATGTCATGTTGTTACAAAACATAGTTTTTTATCGTAATAAACGGTAAATCTGCTTAGCTAAGGATTTTGCTTTACTTATTACCCATATTACCCGGATTATCCTGATTTTCGATTATCCGGATTGTCTACGGTCCCAGTTTTCCGGATAAACGAGGTTTTAATGTACATATTATTATTTAAGTATGAAACTTTAGTGACACGATATTTGACAAAAGATAAGTATAGATGGTAAGGAAGACATTTTTAGGGGAGTTGTTATCATGAAAAGTAAATATATATATATTCCCTAAATCTACCTAAATCTAAATTTTATTAAAAGAAAAGGGATCGCGGACGATAAAAGTTTGCGCACTTCTGATCTACTTAATACAACAAAAAAATGTACAAATTCTTTAATAAACCCTTAAAAAATAGTTGAATTTTTATTAACTCATAAAAGAGTAACACCCAATTCTATTTTTACGCTCTATCTTTTTTTATGTACGATTTTGTTTCAACACGGTTTAGAAAAATAAATGCACTCCTCTTTTGACACGATTGCTTGTGATTGAACATAGTTAAGAAAACTGATTTTTGAAATCTCAATTTGATTATTTCCATGAACCATAATTTTCTACGAAATGTTGACGGAATCATTTAGTGTCAATGCAATTGGAAGTGATAATTTGACAACAGCATAATAAAATTGAAAGACGATCCTAAAATAGATTCATTTCACCTTTCTATTTGTTTTACTGAATTTGACCATTTAAATGCCGCCTTGACAAAATACTACCACTCCAAAACTCAAAAGGAAAGGTCACATAAAATGAATGCACATACAAATTAAATTTGGGTTTTTAAAAGATTTTTTTACAGTTTTATGCACAAATTGTTTACGTATTCTCTTGACGCGATTTTAAATATCTGGTACCAATAACATATTTTCTTCCGTGTACATGGTGTCTTTTTTTTACTTAGGATATATCTACCGAGCAAAAACAGAATTAGATGTATGACACATATTAAAAGCAAAGTCTGTTCATTCTCAGCTAAAATAAAGTATCAGTTTTCTAAAGTCACTGACTCAAACGATAATAGGCAGGGTAACTTTAAAGCAAGGAAGATTTTCTTTGAGAATTTTACAGCATTCAACAGGTTGATTAAATATCTAGTTACAAATTTTGGGCATTAATCATCGGGCTTTCAAAGAGCTACAATTTTATTTCTATTTCGGTAGGGGGTCAGTTAAAAGGTTTTAACGTGATCCGAAAATCACTAACAACCTGTAAATTGTGAAACAGAACGTTTTTATGTCTTAATATTTTAAAAGGAGTATATCTTTATTTTCTTACGGCGTTCCATGTGCAAAGCATTCTTAACATATGAAAAGCGGTAAGAAAAATTTCCCTAGAAATTTAGCAGAAGTGGAAACTGGTCATCCTTAAGTCGAAACTGCTCAGGACCTGAAAATTGTCCAATATATGTACGTGTAACAACAATATTGTACCAAATCCGAGCGACGGGAAGGTATTCTAAAAAGTTTATTTCAAATACAGAAATAAATATGCCAGTTACCGCAAATTGAAAAATAGAAATTTATAAACATTAAATCTTCAATACACTTTCTTCTTCACAACTTGCAGAAGAGTAGACAAAATAAAAACGTTGAATCTTCGCTGGAAGCTAAACGATTCCAGCACCTAAGAACTTTTCTTAACAAGGAGGGATTTTAATACACAATCAATTAATACAATACAACAGTTATTAATAAGTAGCATACGACCTCAATCTTCTTCCTTCTAAGGACTTCGTCTTATACCAGCCTAGACTAAAACTTTTCACACTGAAAATCACCTGTTGAAAACACAACCACTCGCATCAAAAACTATCTTTAGAACTGAACTTTTTATTCCAGACTCTTATTCACCTAGAAAATAAAACCCATGTTGCCACATCGCTCAACCAAACCATTTTCCAACAATAGACCCAAGAGCAGGATTTATTACTTACTCCATGGTAGACGCGTGAACGTGCTAAACCATTGTCTTTATTTATCGTGGACTCCAAAACATCGCATGCTGGCGATAACATGCCAAGTTGGCCCCAAACTCGTAACACTATTCTATTTTCTGTTCCAGTTCCGTCTAAGCCGCTGCAGCCCAGGGTTTTCATATCCTACAAATCTTCCCCTCTCATTAAAAACCAAGACATCATCGCCATCTACCGGTGGTTACCGCCAGAGGAACCCAATGGCATCATCCTCAGGTACCGGGTGTCTTGCTGGTACATCGAAGACGAGAGACGCGTCCCCGTGTGCGACAACGTCTTGACGGGAAAGACTCTCGAGTTCCAGAGTTCATCCTTGCTTCCGAACACAACTTACTATTTCCAGGTGAGTCCATTTCTTAGCCAGGAGCGGATTACTTAAGCTGACATTTCCAGCAACCATCGGGCGATGCCACATTTCCAAAGCAAAATGTGTTTTCTCCGAAAGTAGGAAATTCGTAAATTTTAATTTGCTGTTCCAATTCGAAAAGAGAGGGTCGATGCGAAAACCTTATGAAATTTTAACCGAGTTCCTATTTACCATCTTTTATGGAGAAATTGAAAGATTATTTCTATTGGCTGATTTTTCCCATTAAAGATGTATATACTTTTTTATAATGAATGACTCATTGAGAAACGATACAATACATAATTACAAGATAAAAAGAACTTTTTATACACCATGTTTTTAAATTTTCTGTTAAATCATATAAACTTGATAACTGTATGTATTAAGAAATACTTTTTAAATTTTTTTAATGAATTATCCCCTCCACTTGAAAGAAAATGAAGTTAATTGGAAGTTAATTGGAAGTTAATTGGAAATGAAGTGAATTGGAATTTGCGTTTAACTTTTCGTTCCCGTACCGGCCGACAGATGGCTGCTCCATTCTACAAAGCAAAATTAACTGAAAATAATTCAATTCTGCTTAAAGATGGCTAAAAGTATTAAAATAATGCATCGTCATCGTGTTCTGAGCTATTCCAAAAGTTTCAAATGTCTAGCTAGTCGGGAAGTTAGTTAAAAATCGATTGCAAGATTTGTACCGGACAAACACACACACACACAAGCAAACAAACAAGAAACCGAGTTAATAAAAACATAGTAAAAATCATTCTTGTGCTTTGACGGTATCTGAAATTTCAATGGACTGAAATGGTGCTACTGTTGAAATGCAAGTGAAAATTAGGAAATGGTGTAAATTTCCGTTTCTGTTTATTCGTTACTAGCTGAAAACCCGCACTTCGCTACGGAGTACATTCAAATTAAATACAATGGTCAATGTATGCAATTAATGCAAAAATAGGTAATATTCTCGCCAAAAATAGGGCATATTCTCGTTGCTTGGAGCGCCATCTATATTACAGTCTGGCAATGGTAGTTAATTTGCAAATAATGTGGTGACCAGCTTGAAGGAGTTTTGGCCATCACTAAAGATTGGCCATTGGAAGCCTGGCCACAAAGCCAGGGTAGTGTCGAAAGAGCTAATCAAGATATCGAAAATATGCTCTGTACTTGGATGCAGGACAACAAATATGACCGCTGGAGTAAAGGACTGCGTTTTGTTCAATTTATGAAAAATAGAGCTTATTCTAGGATCCAAAGAACACCATACGAAGCTCTTTTTGGTTGCAAACCTAAAGTAGGGCTTACAACGTCTTTTCTATCCGAAGATGTTTTAAAAAGACATGAATACAGAGGAGCAGCTAGAAAAAGTAATAGAAATCGTCCAAACAATGGAAAAGGGTGAAACTAATCAGATTATTCAAGAAAAAGAGCCTGTTTCAAAAAACATGGATGAGATTATAGTCGATAGTTGATTAAAGCAACATGATGAAGACATGCTTACCGAAGAGATTTCCATTTATGATACCTGTTGTGTCTCTTTAATAGAAACGAGTGATGCATTTGCATGAAAAAGTGTCGTCAAAAAATTCATACCTTCTGTGGCCATGCTAGTAAAGATGATGAAATGGATATTTTGTGCACCCTTTGTTTCAAAACTGAAAATGCTATTGAAGGTAAAATAAATTCTAAAATCAATCTGGAAATACAAGACAAAAAATTGAAAATGAATTCGGAAAAAAAAATTTCCCACTTCTTCGTTGGGAACTACTGTGCGAGTTCCAATTCCTGACGTCGACAAGGGGCGAGGTGATTCGCGCAATATATTGGCAGTTGTAATGAGTGTGACAGAGAAGGGTTTCTACCGACTTAGACCTTCTAAGGGAATTTTAGAACAACTATATGCGAGATCACAATTCCCTTTACGCCCTAAGAACTTGCTTAGAATTGAAGATATTCCTGACCACGAAATTCCTCTTCGGTCAGTTGCAATTGCTCAGTCTAGTGGAAGCGGCCAAGGATTCGTCAAATGTATGTGTAAAACAAAGTGCCAAACTATGAAATGTCTTTGCGTGAGAAATGTGATGAAATGTCATCCAAAATGTCATTCAAGCCTACCATGTTTCAACAAGTAGGTTAATTTTAATTTCTTATTTTTTTATATGATAATTTTATTTTCCTTAATAAGAAAGGCATAAATTTTGTTTTGTACAACTGTCATTTTTCTTTACGTATTTTGAATAAATTTTTTTTAATGCCACTCTCATTTTTTCAGAATAACAATTGTATTTTTGCAGAATGCACGTCATTTATATAATAGCCTTATCAAAATCTTTTTTCATACTTTGCCTAAATAGCATTTGTGATTCTATAGAATGCCTAGGCATTATATACAACTAGAAGATAACCCGTCATTTTGACGTCATAATACTAATAATGACGTCATAATGGAAAAAGTATATGAAAGTTAAAAAATGTCCCGAATTATCTAACAATATTGCATTTAATCCACACCTTGCAAAAGCAAACCCTTTCATTATTTTTTATTTATTTAATTTTTCATGCGATTGGAGTAGTACACTGCCATCCAGTCTTTTACAGCTCACTACGCGATATGACTACTTGAGCGACTTGATTCATTCACATTCAAGTTTGTTTACTTTCAGAATTCATCGCAAAAGTAAACAGATTTTTAAAAACTGTTAAATATACAGCTAAAAACATCCAATTTTTTTTAGTTCTGAATGTTTTATAGAAAAATAGGCTGAACAAACGTGATTTGTTGGAGAATATATTAGTTTTTAGGTAAGAAAAAATTCTGATCCACATCTGAAATTGAAATTAAGCCTAACCGGCCGTTTGTTTACTGAGGGATTCAATTGAAAGATGAGTACAGTCCGGAAGTGTTATACAGAGACAACGGCTATTATAGTAGATAACAAACGTAGCTGCAACGTGGTTTCACTGTAGGATGGCAACACTCGGATGGCCCCCATTGCGTCCAACTCGGGTTCGTTTTTCCCCAGATGGCCCATTGAGTATGAATTTGTGTGATTCCAGGTGAGCGGTGCCACGGAGGCCGGAGAGGGACCGGCCAGCAACGTGACGGCGGCCGAGACGTCCGTGGAGAAGCCCATCCCCAGGCTGCTGCTGGCCAACACGGACGGCGTGCGGGTGACCGACATCGACTCGCACGAGGATAGGCTGGTCTACAGCAAGGCCGTCCACCCCGCGGCTGTCGCCTACCTGGCACAGGAGAGGAGGGTCTTCTGGATGGAGGAGGGAGCACTCATGGTCTCCAACATGGACGGAACAAACGCGTCGCAGGTACGTCTCCTTTCACATTACTAAACTAAAAATTTTCAAATTAAACATCTCGGAAATAATTCCATTACATATATATATATATATATATATATATATATATATATATATATATATATATATATATATATATATATATATATATATATATATATATATACACTGAAGTGCCACTGAATTAGGGATACCTACCTATTAACGAGTAGGGCCTCCTCTGACCTTGATAACGGCTGCCACACGACGAGGCATAGATTCAACAAGTTTCTGGAAACGTTCCACGGGAATGGCTTGCCAGATATTGGCTAAAGCTGTCCATAATTCAGTAAGGTTCTTTGGTGCTGTGTGAGGGCCTTTCACGCCTTGTTCCAAAACATTCCAAAGATGCTCAATAGGATTTAAGTCTGGGCTTCTAGGTGGCCAATTCATGACAGAGAAGTCAGAGGAATGCTCATCCAACCAGCCAGTAGCCAACCGGGACTTGTGAGAGGTACAGTTGTCTTGCTGGAAAACTTCATTACCGTGCGGATAACAGAATAGCGTAAACGGATGGAGGTGATCACCCAGCAACTCTACGTACCGAATTGCATTGAGTGAGGTTGGTACACGCACCAAAGATCCCAAACTGTGCCACGAAGAAACACCCCAGACCATGATTGAGCCACCATGCCCTTGTACAGTTCCAGCCAGGCATGCAGGATCCATGGCTTCATGAGCCTGACGCCATATTCTCAGCTCCCGTCGGCGTTAAGTAGTCGGAATCATCACTCCATGCTACTCGTTTCCAGTCCTCTACACTCCAGTCTCTGTGCTCTCTTGCCCAGGCAAGACGTGCAGCCCGATGGCGAGTATAGAACAATGGTACTCTCGTAGGTCGACGGCTCCCGAAACCCATACAGTGAAGCGAGCGTTGCACAGTCCGTTTACTGACTGTACGACTGGCACCGTCTTTAAACTGGGTGGTAATTTGAGCTAATTTTTGGCTTCGCTGGCTACGTACAATACGCCTGAGCCGTCTCTCACCACGCACTGTCAAGGCTAATTGTCCTTTGCAGTTTGCCCGATCGCTAGTTTTTTTCCACCATCCATGTATTCTTGGTATACTCTTGACACTGTCGACCTTGAAAATCCTAGCTGTCTGACGATTTCGGAAATTGAATGGCCCATGAGTCGCGCACCTACGATTTGTCCGCGATCGAAGGCGTCTAAATCAGGCAGTTTACCCATACTGGCAATTCCAACAACTAATTCAGAACAATCACAGTATGCGCTATTTATGCAGTTACCACAGCGTCCTCACTTGCGCATACATGATACGCAGCGCTACACAATTTGCATAGGCTTTGCTATCCCTAATTCAGTGGCACTTCAGTGTGTATATATATATATATATATATATATATATATATACAGAGAGAGAGAGAGATAGATATAAATGTATATATATGTATATATATGAGTGTATATATATATATATATATATATATATATATATATAGAGAGAGAGAGAGAGATATACATATAGATATAGATGTATATATATATATATATGTATATATATGAATAGATATATATGTGTGTATATATATATATGTATATATATGTATAGATATATATGTGTGTATATATATATATATGTATATATATGTATAGATATATATGTGTGTATATATATATATATATATATATATATATATATATATATATATATATATATATATATATATGCATATATATATATGTATATATATGTATATATATATGTGTATATTTATATGTATATATATATATATATGTATATATATATATGTATGTATATATATATATATATATATGTATATATATATGTATGTATATAATATATATATATATATATATATATATATATATATATTATATACATACATATATATATACATATATATATATATATATATATATAAATATATATATATATATATATATATATATATATATATATATATATATATATATATATATTTATATATATATATATATATATATATGTATATATATATATGTATGTATATAATATATATATATATATATATATATGTATATATATATATGTATGTATATAATATATATATATATATATATATATATATATATATATATATATATATATATATATATATATATATATACATATATTTAAATATAACTTTTTAGATATAAACATAAAAATAAATTTTCATTGCAATTTTGCTTTTGATCTACATGATAAAAGATCAGCTTATGACTTTAATATTGTTAAATTTCAAAATTACTCAACATTCTTACACAAATCTGTATTTTATAATATTATTATAAATCAGCTAGTAAGAATAAATAGGCTTTGTTCTAAGGACAATAGGTATAAGCATATTATAGAATTGTTAGTAGTGCTAAAACGTAATTATTACCCTGTTAGTCTATCCAAGCACATAATTGGTTGTTTTAGATTTACTGAATAACATGTTATGTTGCTAATAATTAGTAATACTAAACTAAAAGATTAATTAAAGTAAATAACTACCAAAAAAGAAAAATAATAAATAACAACTAGTGTAAGAATAATAATAAATAATAAATAATAATAATAACTCTTAGTCATAATAAATGTCTATGTTAACTTAGGTAATATTGTCCTATAACACAGTATCCTTAGTAAGTCTGCTTCTGTGTTTCCATTTGCTCCATGGTTGCAAGGTTTGTGACGTCAGTCTTCTTGCGGTTTCCTTTACTTAAATTCCACTTTGCTTGGCGCCGGGCTTGGTGTTCTATGTTTAAGCAACTGTTTATTCACTTCTTCTGTGTTTTATGTATTGTACGGTGTCTAAGCATGTTTATTGCTCAGATCATACTTAACAGAAACAATCCTTTGGTTTTTAGACAGTATCGGCACCGCTGATGAAGAGATGCTGTCAAAAACCTATTTTTCACTTATCTTTACATGTTTTAGTTTTTTAGTTCCTGGCTGCAGTAGTTTTGAGCATATACTGGTCTTTCACTTTCAAGTTTGTCTCTCTCTCTCTCTCTCTCTCTATATATATATATATATATATATATATATATATATATATATTCCACCCTGTTTGTTTGCAGATGAAACGGCTCTCTTCGGAAGGGACTTGTCTGACAGTCGACTGGATAGGAAAGAATTTGTACTGGGCCGAAGTCAACAAGAGAGAGGGTTACAGCAACATCATGGGCGTGGACCTGACGTACGAAAGCGAGCCGAAGCACATCTTGAATCATTCCTCCGTCATCACTAGCTTGGAAGTCGAACCGTTCTCAGGGTATGTACCGCGCTAAAACGAATGATTCGGTGCACTGACGTGCTATGCTGCCATATGATAATGAGTCACAGAGGGGGGGG
Organism: Dolomedes plantarius; assembly: GCA_907164885.2. NCBI lineage: Eukaryota > Metazoa > Arthropoda > Arachnida > Araneae > Dolomedidae > Dolomedes > Dolomedes plantarius. Next base: position 9,442,374 of record OU015496.1, read on the forward strand.
GGGGGGAAAGACACGAATGAGTGGGATAATTAAGCTGATTTTACATCCTCTTCTCTATATGCGTGTGTGTATAATAGCAACAGTCAAGTTAAATCTTTCTTTTAAACAGGAAATAGTTTTTGAAAATGCTTACAGAGTTATAGAGAGTGTATACTTCGAGCTTAATAGACACAGGTATAGAAGATCAAAGGATGTACACGGCTTTAACCGTTTTTTTACACTATATATACATACATATATGTACATACACACACGCACACACACACATATATATATATATATATATGTGTGTGTGTGTGTGTGTGTGTTTGTTTGTTTGTGTGTATATTAATGTCTGTTCCTATCTCTTCTATTTCCTACTAAACTTTTCTCAGCTATCAATTTTGGCAATTATTTAATTTTAGATGTAAGTGCATGATTTAGGTACACTGGTAACGAAAAACACGCTTATACTTATATCGAACTTGCTTGAGCGAATTGCGTGCAAGACATGACAGATTATTGGGTTACATGTTTTGAAACGCTTTAAACCCGTAAAATAACTGAAAAGTCCGCAGAACTCAATCAGGATATATATATATATATATATATATATATATATATATATATATATATATATATATATATATACAAATACATATACAAACACAAACTTATACATGCAAATACATATACAAATACAAACATATACATGCAAATACATACACAAATACAAACATATACATTCAAGTACAAACATATACATACAAATACAAACACAAACGTATAGAAATACAGATATATTTATATATACGAGATAATAAATCCGAGAATGAGGAAGAAATAAAAACGAGAATGGATGGAAAATAAAATGGATGGAAAGGAATGAATAAAAACGAGATAATAAATCCAAATACATACATATACATATACATACATATACATATACATATACATACATATACGTATACATACAAATACAAATATGTGCATTCAAATACAAACACAAACGTCTAGAAACCCATACAAATACAAACCCATACAGATACACATGGATATTGTCTCCTTGTCAGGTCTCTGATCTGGACGCTGTCCTCGGAGAAGAGCTGCAACCTGATGATATCGGACGTGAGCGGGTCGAACGTCCGCCCCTTCTTCTCCCGCTCCATGGAGTACAGGGCGAAAGTGAAACGGACGACGGGCCGCCCCTGCAGCTGCCCGCCCTCGCTGTCCGTCGGCCCGGCCATCACCGTGGACGCCACCAACGCCTCCCGCCCCGAGATCCTGTTCGCGGACGCCAGGAACGGCCACATCTGGGCCGCGGACGTCGAGGGATGCGTCTGCACCCTGCTCTACAACGCCACCCGGAACGAGGAGAGCGGTGAGTGCGCACCTCACATCAAAATATTTCAATCACCCACCCCAAAGCTTCTCAAAATTCATGAGTCACAAAATAGTGTTACGAATTTTACGAGTCTATGGTAATCTTGCCAAATATGAGAGTTATCGCCAAATTGGCGTTGGATTTGGTGACTTATTTTGGCGATATTTCGCCAGATTTGGTGATATGTCGCCAAATGGTAGCCAACCTTCTAGACCTTTCTAACACGCTCTAGATATTTCTAGCTGGCCGACCGATAGGGGGCGCTTTGTAAGTCTATAAATATACCTGATATTGGCATTGGAACTCCGTTTAGACCTTGGAGCTCCGACAAGTTGAAATACCTGAACCTGAACCTGGAACTCCGTGTTCGTTTCTGCTGAGAATTGAATGTATTGAAAGTGCGTTAGGCGTGTATTGTATTGAAGGCTCTGTTATCCTGACTTGCATTTTTAGAGTTTTCTGCTGTATAGAAGACAGTTGTTACGTGTTTTTCTGTTTGAATTTTTGTATGCGCCTGAAGAATTTACAGAACAATAAATTTATTTTGTGTGCACTTTCTGAAGAGATTGTATTCAATCTTATCAAAACCAGGACAATCTTATCAAAACGGAACAATAGGTTCGCTGCACCTTTGATTCCTAACCTTTCGTTAGTCAGGAACCACTTGTCAAAATAAAAATATATCCGTCTCGAGTCATAAATGGGTTTTCTTTTCTGAACAAACTATTTGGGATCAACAACTTTCATAAAAAGGGACAAATATGGGATTAATAAATTGAAAGTCAATTGAAATCCTTCGATAACTTAAAAATGGACGAGATTTTTTACAGCTTGCATTGGCCTTACTAGCTGTGAAATGACCGCGTCCCAGAAAACATATTAAATTGTTTAAAGAAGAACAAGGATTTTTTTTCGTGCTCGAAACGTCAGAAAGCGAAAGAAATGCAGGAATTTTTAGAACTGGAACAAAAAAATTTTGTGCTCCCAGTTTAAAGAAATTGTTTCCATTTGCAGTCGTTTCAAAAACGACGAAACCTTTTTTAAAAAAATCACTCGTGACCTCGCGGACCAGTTCTTGGGTTCTCTGGGATCACTGGTTTATAATCCAAAAGATAATCCGTCCTTCCCGAAGGTATACGGATGATTTTGAGAGACGACAAATTTCGCAATGGCAATCAGCTTGACTAGGATTATACAATACAAATAAATACATGCAATGTTAAACAATTATAAAAACCGAAACAAACAAACAGCAAAATTATCAATGACCCAAAAAAGGATAATGAAAGTCCATAAGGTCTTTCATCACAGCCAAAATGAATTTTCTAGAATAGTAGTCATTATAGAATTTATGTGGTGACCATTCAGGAATTTCCCTCGGTAAACTCGACCGCAAATCTCTCCATGTTACACAATTAAATAAACAATGTTCTATTGTTTGGACCTCTCCGCACGCACAGATGTCACTCTTCCCAAAAAATCTTCTTTGATATGAGCCCACGCTTCCATGTTGAGTGATAGCTTGATTTATATAGAAATTCGATATTAATCTTTCTAAGGAAACATGAGGGTAGATTTTATGAACCGGCCTCCCCAATTCACTATCGGCCCACCTTTCTTGCCAGACTTTCTTAGACACTGGTTTATAAAGATGATCGAGATCAAAACATGTCGTAGACCGAGGAAAAGATCTGGAAAATCATGACGAGAGTCCAATACATTTTCTAAGCACGGCACGCGACGCATGACTATGGGATCACCGTGGATTTTGTTAATGGCTGTTTAAAAACCAAAATAGAAAGATTTTTCCCCTTCCCTCCACTCTCATCTTGGGGAAGCATTTCATTTTCCTGCGTCAACAACGATAAAAATTTCCCTTCAATAAGGGTGACAACTCGTTTCGAGCTTACAACAGACTTTTGGTGTGGTTGTCTCTATAGGGAATTCACAGGTGGTAACTAGTAAAACGAAGAAACTAACTGTCTAGGTGATAGGACCGGATATTTACCTTCTGTGCGGATTCTCCTCTAAACTGTATTATGATGTTTGCTATCGTTTCTGCGGATAGAAGCACTATCCGCAATTGCCATTGCCTCAAGAGAGGTTTGACTTCTATACGTCACACCCCCAGTCCAGTGTACATATGAATACAAGGAAATAGAAACATAAATCACACAATCACAGAAGAATTTTTATTAACAAACGATGACACCGGCGATGGACGATGGGTTGGAAGAACTTTTGCAGGCGGTAGACTGACGAGTTCCCCAGAATACAACCAAGTCATATGCGGGAGTCGAACCAGCGCCCCCGGCGTGGCAGGCACCTAGCCACTGGTCGACCTATATTATGATCCCCACAATATATACCAGATTCATGAGAAGACGGGTATTATTCTGTTGTGATGCAGCCCAGGAAAAAGTACTTAAGTCGGTAAAATCGATTTCCAGCTGTTGAGTGCATCATAATTGGCAGACTTTGAGGCGTATTTTTGAAAGAAAAAAAAATCTGCTCTATCAGATGGGAAATGTGAGGGATTGACGTTTTAAAAATAAAGTTTAAAAAATCATAGTTCTGAGAAAAAAAAACTTTTAAAGTTTGGGTAGCAAAAAATAAAAATTAGAATCTGAACTACCACAGAAATACAGCATTAAAACTACGCTTTCTGTACTCCATTTCTAGCGTTTAAATTCATCTGACGGCACAGAGTATTTGAAAATAAAAAAATGCCTGTCGGTTAGAAATTTATACAACCGCGTAGTCAGTGTAAACACACTGTCGTCACTGGGCTCTACAGAGCCAACTACATATCCTCATGTCGTTTAATGTTAGAAGAATCAGCTGATATTAAAACGTGAAAATCGGTCATTTATCGTCGAACGAGGTTATGACATTTTAAAGGGTTGCATCCCATTCGAAGCCAGTTACCTTTTACAACTCATTACCAGGGACGTAGCGAGCATAACTGTCGCCCGGGGCACGATACCTTTTTGGCGCCCCCCCTTCCGAAAAACATATAGTAATATAATATATATAATTAGCGAAAGGGACCATTTGGCGCCCCTCTGCGAGTGGCGCCCGGGGCATGATAGACCCCCTTGCTCCGCCACTGCTCATTACTGAAAATTTTTCAGGCCTTCCGCCAACCTCCTTGACTGCCGACAACACGAACATTTACTGGTCCAACGAAACCCTCGGAAAAGTGTACAGCGTGCCGAAGGAATCTGCGCGCGCAGTGCCGAGGATGATGGAAGAGCTCCGCGATTCCTCCAGGCGAAACCCCGTTGTCACCGAAGAAATCCGGGGCATCCGAAGCATCCGGGCCATCGGCAACCACCTGCAACCCTACCCCGATCCCACCTGCCTGCTGTTCGAGCTCTACAAGAAGAAGGCCGTGCTCGAGGACAGGTCCCCCACGTCCCTCACTCTGCACCTGCCCCCCATGCATCGACCGAAACACTGCAGCAAGATGTCCTTCCCGTCCGTCCTCTACACCGTGTACTACGGCCCGTCTGGCGAATCGTGTTTCCAGAACACCGACAGCTGCAAAACTGTGGTAAGGGTCGTTTTTGAAATGTTCTCCTAATGATCTGTCGTAGGAAGTCACAGAATGGAACAAATAAAGAAGTAACCGGGCATCCCCCCCCCCTAGGAGAAAAGGTGTTTACAGTTACCAGATCTATGGCATTTCCTTGCCTTGGGTTAAGCCTTGTTCACATTGCTTCCGGATCGGAACATAGTTTCAGCGATCGAAATTTTAACCAATCAGAGAGCTCGACGCGATGACCGCGTGATTCCTCGAAACCAGTCACGGGCTATGTCAACAGTGTCGGCGGCAGCGGATGAAGGCCTGCAATGTGAACAAGGCTTTACTGTGAACGCACTATCTTGGAAAGTCGAAGAAAGCAGTTTTTACTTTAGGAATTCGTGCGTTTTTTACCATTAGTAATACTAAAATATTAAGGTTTTTCTGTTCCCCAATTCGTTTCACTAATCGTGGGGCTTATCTATATATATAAGTTGCTAGGCCAAGTTTTTGGGCAGTCCGTGAGAGAAAACTACTGCATCCATTTACTTCATTTCGTTCTTAAACGAAAGATTGTAATCTGTAGATGTGTCAAGTTTGGTTTTTGAAACCGCAATTTCTATTAATGAGCGATAATTTACAATTAAAAATTGACATCTGCGCATGCACAGTCTCATGTTTAAATCTGGCTTTAGACACTCACTGTTTCTGCGCATGCTCAGTGACATGTTTTAATGATAAACACGTTTTTTCCGAGGAGTCTCTCTAGATCCCTCTCTGCAAATTTTATTTTTATGATAATTATATTTGTGAAATATAAGATTAAACCTGATGGAAATTGTTTATTTCGCGCTGTTTAATGAGCGATAATTTACAATAAAAAAAAATTGCTTTTTGCGCATGCTCAGTGACATTTTTAAATCTGGCTTTAGATAATCGCTAAGCACGAGGCCGCTTAAACACATTAATTTGTTTCTGTGCATTGTTAGGATTTTCAATACTTGGCAATGATGCGTTGAGTATAATTTATGTATTAGTACATTTATTTACTATCTAGCCGTCATGTTTTGACGGGTACCAACTCGTATTTAACAGTCATGTACCAACTTTGCAATTATGCACCCATTCATAAGCTAAAACAGGTGAAAAGAGGGTAGTAGCAGAATTTTTAAAAAAATAAACAAAAGCTTTACATATTTATTTGTCAAAGAATTTTTTAAGCGATTATTAAGTCGCAAAATGTAAAAGTAAGCCTCAGGGTGACACAGGAAGAGTTTGTTTTTCATGTTGCTTCTCTAATGTTTTGTCTAAAGTCTATCGATATAAATAAGCTGGAAAGGTGTTTGATACTAATACTATTTCTAACACTATCATACAGCACACTTACCACAACAACGTGACCCTGACGAACCTCCGACCCTACACGTATTACACGATTCGAGTGTCCATGAAGAACTACTACAGCCATGGCATTCCTTCTCTTGGGCCGCCTGTGGAATACCGGACAGATGAGGGAGGTATGTATTGTTTTAAATCATGCCAATACGAGCCATTCAATGTATATATATATATATATATATACATACACAAATGTATGTGTGTCTATATACAAAAGAAACTTTTCCTTGACTTTAAATGACCTGCCAAACAGTAATACCTGAGTGCAGAATGAGATATTGAAACAATGTGAAACTTTGAAGGGAAAATAAATTTCCCATGGGCTCAGTGATCTGAACGTCCCTGGTTCGATGCTCGTCGATATATATATATATATATATATATATATATATATATATATATATATATATATATATATATATGAAAACGTTAATCTGTATAGAAACTAAGTAGAACACTGAACAATGAATTACCTCCAGTTTAAAAATGATATGTGTTACTTCTTCTTTCCCAGTGCCCTCGATCCCCGTGAACGTGACTGCGACCGCGGTGACCCCGTACCGCATCGACGTGAGCTGGGCGCCCCCTCTGCACGCGCACGGCCCATCCGTGTCGTACGAGGTGTTCTGGAAGGTGAAGAGCTCGTCCATCAACACCTTCTCGGCCGTGCACTCGGAGTGCGGCAACCACTCGGCCGGCACCGCGTTCTCCATGGTCATCAACACCACCGAGGCCGGACAGGAACACCACATGATAGTAAGTCGAGTCCACTTTTCACCTCTTATGCTGCGTTTGCATTCATGCACTCTGCTCTGCTGTGCCTTGGGGAAGCCAGTGATTTATGTTCACTCCGTACTCTATGCGTACCATTATGCGTGGATCGCCTCCTCTTTCGGTCCTGCTACAGAGCATCAAAGAACCCGGGGTCCCGGGGATCAAATGGTGTCAATGGGGGCGGGGGACACTAGATCAAGAAACACGAGGGACCTTGGGGGCTTACCGTGACTAATGTGACTAATGTTACCGTGACTAATGTTATGACAGGAGTCGGGGGTCTGCATGCAGAGAACTCCGCACGAATGCATATGCACCATTAAACAACGTCAATCATCTGAGACTCACGTTTTGGAAAATTGTACGTCATTTTGGACTGTTATCAACGTGTACAATCACAAAATTTTCGTTCTACCTTTTGCTACACTACAAGGTGCGCCCATGAAGTAACCGGACAGTTTTTTTTTTTATAAATAAGAATAACTACAAGATAAAAAGAACTTTTTATATACCATGTTTTTAAATTTTCTGCTGAATCATTTAAACTTGACAATTCTATGTATTAATAAATACCTTTTTAAAATTTTTTGGATCAATTTTCCCATCCACTTGAAAAAAAATGAAATTAATTGGAAGTTAACTCGCGTTTAACTTATCGTTCCCGTCTCGGCCGAAAGATGGCTGCACCAGTCTACAAAACAAAATTAACTGAAAATGAATTCAAATTCTGCTTAAAGATGGCTAAAAGTATTGAAAGAATGCATTGTCATCGTGTTCTGAGCTATTCTAAAAGTTTCAAATGTCTAGCTAGTCGGGAAGTTAGTTAAAAATCGATTGCAAGATTTGAACTGGACAAACACACAAACAAACAAGAAAGCGGGTTCATATAAACACGTAAAAAACATTACTCACCTTCAAATAAATTTATCTCCTGCAAAATAATTGCCAAAGGAGTCTATACAATTTTTCCAACGTTTTTTTCAAGTCGTCGAAACAGTGTTCATAGGCGATGGAACGAACCGTTCGCAAAATATGCGTAACTTTTATTTTAATATCCGAGACGTTTTCAAATCTCTGGCCTTTCATGGCCATCTCAAGCTTCGGAAAAAGGAAAATATCAGCTGGCTAAAAATACTGATTAATTGTTTGATTTTCAGGAACAAATTCGTGGTGAATAAGTCCTTTGTAATCAAAAAATGCAATCAGTATTTTTACAAGGAGTTGCTTTTTCCATTAAGAAACAGGATATGTCGAGTTAGGAAACAACTGTTTGATTCTGGGCAACGGTTTCTTTTTACACGATAATGCTATGCCCCATACAGCAATTTCTGTACAACAATATCTTGCTAAGCATTCAATTACAGAGATAAATCCCCCACCCTATTCTACCGACTTATCGCCAACTGATTTTTTCCCTTTTCCGAATCTTAAGATGGCCATGAAAGGACAGAGATTTGAAAACATCTCGGATATTAAATCAAATGCTACGCGTATTTTGCGAACGGTTAATTCCAACGCCTATAAACAGTGTTTCGACGACTCGAAGAAACGTTGGAAAAATTGTATAGACTCCTTTGGCGATTATTTTGCAGGAGATAAATTTATTTGAAGATGAGTAATATTTTTCTTATTTATAAAAAATTGCCCAATTACTTTATGGGCGAAACTTGTAGATATACTTGAATGGGAGAGATTTGAATAGGATTTGGTTTGCTCAAGTCCACCAGTTTCATGGGTATTTGAAAGTTCCTTGAAATATGTATACATATAGATCCGGAACATCCTAGTGACATAATGCGCATTGAGAAAATTTTTACTGAGGGTGCTCAGTTCGAGTCCCTCTGAAGGCTCTCGTGTGTACGCCGGGCACGTTCAATCTGTAGATCTGAGAGTCACTCCGTGGAGTTTGCTGGTGTTGGAGGAGGGTACTAGCCCCACCCCTGGATGTCGCCCTCAGAAGGGTTGTTCGGTCTAATTAGGGGGTTGGCGCCAGCGACCCTTGTAGCCATAGGAGCTAAAACTGAAGCCACACCCACTGAACCCTGCAAGGATGAGAGAGAGAGTCGTTGCAAAAAATCGGGTTGAAATATTATTCCATTTTGTATTTTGGCAGCTAGTCTATTCATCAAATTTTCTTTCTGTTTGCTAGATATATTTGAATGGGAGAGTATTGAATTGGATTCGGTCTAGCAGTTTACTTTGTATTGACAAGCAACAAGCTCCGAGGCGAATCTATTTGATAATCTCTATAGAGTTTGATATTCGTGCAACAGACATAAAGAAAGTTTAACTGACAAATGATACAGTGAGTGACTCACATAGAAAGAAACATTATAACTGTAAAGTGAGTAACCGGTTGCGCATCCCCGGACTCGAATCCACAGGCTCAGTCTTTCTCCGGGAGCCGATAAAAGGCGTTGAAAAGTCCCGAAATCGATTTTCATCTCCCCCCCTAAAGAGGGATCCTGGTTGCGCCAATGCTATACGCTCATTTAAGCTGTACTTTCTCTCTCGTACACGTCAAGTATTCTGACAATCTACATGATCCTAAAAAGACGACAGAGTGGTTAAAAAATGTACAGTCCTTATAGTGAACTGTAATCACAGTTGTATGGGAAGACAAAACAATAAAAACCCCACTTTTCCATCAAAGTGCTGCATGTGTGGTGCAAAACTGCGTTGTCGTGACTAAATTTATTTATTGAAATTTTGTCTTTGGTTTTTCCGTGACTGCTGTAAACTGCAATTAGGGAAAACCCAGATACCGGGGTCACGACTGAATGACGTTACTAATGGCCTAACAATTAGACATTTTAAAGCTTTCTTTCTCTGTGGCTGCAACAGCGTTTTCCGGAGATTAAATGATATGGCTGATGATGTATTTCTATTCTCAATCCATCTTGGAGGAAAACTTCAGTGCCCTTTATGGGGGGGCGTATCTTGGCATCGTTAGCAGTGGTACATATTTGCATCATTCTAGAGTTCATATGCTTATTATGTTGAGTCTTCCTTAATGTAAAAGAGTGTATTAGACTCAACCTGAAAAGAATAAAATTAAATTTGGAAGCAATCGGGTTCGAATCGTTTATTAGAGCGACAAAAGTACATCCGTCCATTCCAGAAGAAAGGCTCGGAATAAAATCCCCTTCCAACATTAAACGCGAGAGGGCGAGAGGTAGACATGTGACTATTATTTGTAGGGTCAGCAGATTTAGGGGCTCGCGATGCTAACCCACTCCTGAATTTGATACACGTGTAGGAATAAATGCAAAGGCATGCGATTCATGGGAAGTTCTGTAGCTAAGGGTTGTAAAGCGATAAATTAATATTACTGGGGATTGGATTTAGGAAAGGAGATTTAAATGCTAGAATGGAGGACATAATATTTAAGTTATTATATATATATATATATATATATATATATATATATATATATATATATATTATAATATTGAAAATATCTAAAAATATTATACCGCATTTTTTTATTTATAATATTATACGTCTTCAAAGTGGACCACAGAGTGAGTACTGTTGTATGTCGTACACATACTGCTCGAATACGAATATCGAATTATTTAAAAATTTAATTTGAATTTTTTTACCGATGGGAATCCATCCCCTACCAGATATGGCATTGCAGTCGAGACCAAAAATCTTATTTCAGTTATCATTCTTAGGGTATTGATGGAACGAGACTGATGAACAAAGATTAAATGTACTTCATTTCATGATTTATGCACACAGGCGGATGGGGCCTTCAAATATTAGTATCTTCTAAAAAGAGGTACATTCTGAGAAGCTCTGGCAACGATGTCTCTTGATCTGGGCAATTGGTCGCTCTGAGCTAACGGCGTTTTCATTATTTAATAACTGACTCATAAAATGTCCTAAAAAGTAATAAATAGGATTTATTAAAAGTGTTTAGAACAGGCATAACTCGCAGCCCTTAAAGATTATTTGAGCGGACCAGGCCCAGCTAATATAACGGTATGTAAATATCATGTCGACACCCGGTGGCGTAGTGGTTAAAAGCGTCAAGTTGCCATCCCACAAGTCCAGGATTCGACCCTGCGACTGGGTCGAGGGTCGCTGGGCTGCAAGGTGGTCTCAGCCTTTCATACCTCGAGTGGGTCGATAAAATGAGGACTAAGCATGCTTGGGAACTAAACTCTGGGGGTCCCACGTCAGGTTGACCACTTGACTGAGACATATGCTGTATGGCACTCCTTGCCCACGGTCAAGAAAGCGGAGATGGGTACCGCCGGCCTTGGTCCACAGCGGACTGTTGCGCCATGAGTTTAGTTTAGTTTGGTTAAATATCGTACCATCTTATCCGCCTTACGCACTAGTGCCCAATTGCCCCACCATCACCACTAGCAGTAGTATTTTAGCAGCCGACTATCACATGCCAGACCAGTAGTCTGGTCAGTAAGTACGAAGTTATTTGTTCGGTGGGTGTAAAACAGGTTATATTTCGCTTTCGAGGAACGCTTATTAATGTGTGCAATTATTCAATGTTCAAGAAGAAAAATAAAGTATCACGAAGAAAACATTAATATCATTGTTTTTGTTTTTTTTTGGGGGGATAATATACTTTTCGAAATAAAGCTACGTTTCTACGCAAATTGATTTTGAGGTTTTTCATTTGCGGCCCACAGAACCTTTGTTTATTTGGCCCCTGTCAACCTTTGAGTGCTTGGTTTAGAACAGCCAAACGAGACGACGCTTGGGGGGCTCCAGATGCCACCGCCTACACCGCCTGACTCATCCTAATGCTTTACCACACTAAGAAAATGAACAATTTCGATATTTAATAATGTTTTCGTGATAAGAATGTGTGAGAGCTCCCCGCGAAGATTTTTTTTAATTATGAGAGAAATGTGGCAAGGTGTCATTTTTCAAAATGTTTACTAATCATGGTGATTTCTTTTCTGTCCAGGTGCGGGCTTACTCCTCTAACTGCTTGTTATACAACGACAGCGAGGAAATGGTCGTCACAACATTCTCTCTCCCGAACAACGTGACCCTGGAGGCAGGTTCTTCTACCTCGCTCGTCTTGGCATGGATTCCTCCGGCAGACGAGGCCGTCACCGACTACAATTTGACTTACAAAGAAGTAAGTGTCAATTTCCATATTGAGTGTGCACTTTGAATGCTATTGTTTAGAGACCCGAGGTAACCTGGTGGTAGCGCGTCGGGCTCGGTTCGAATCCCGACGAAAGCCTGCGCATCTGGATCGGATAGGAGCATGTTCAGTCCGTATAACGGAAAGTCCATCTAAAAGGTGAGAGAGGGTGAGAGCTCAAATGTCTCCCCTGGGGAGAGGGGGTGCTGTCAAAATAGAGGAGGCATTAGGGGGATGTAAGGTGCCCCTATTGAAAGCAACCATGATTCAGGTACGAATATCTTCATGTACAAGTGCCCCGCATTGGCAAGAACAACAACGTTATTGTTAACAGTCCATAAATCACGGACTGGTATTGAAGGCAGCTAGGGAGCAGTTCTGTTGGATTCTCCCAGCTCGGTGTTAACCTACTCGAAAATGTTTCCAACGAGGGTCCACTTGGAAGGAAAGTTTTTTTTTAATTGGACCCCGTACCACAGAAAGAATTTTTTGGGTATTTTTTCATTCTTTGAATGAAATGTCAAAATGTTTTTTAATTGGAATGAATCGAGTTGTGGAGGGGGGGGGGGGGGTATACTTTGTTTGCAACTGCACTCGACGACATAGACTGCTTTATTTGAAAAGTTTCTCTAGATGTTAACCACTTGTTCATATAGGAAACTGCGTATCCTTGTCACTCGGAAAGTAAGCAAAATTCTACTTTGGGGAAGAGCGTCAGATCCACAAACTAGTCGTGTAGTCAAGCAGTTAGAATAGCGCTACTTTACGACCTGCCTATCGAATATCGATTCTTACCTCGGCCATAGTTCCTGTTTTAATGAGGGACTCAGAATGCGGTGCACGAGGCAAACAAGGTAGCAGTTGAGTCCTCGTGATACATTATCATTTCTCCAGTGCAAGGGACTGTTGGCACTCATTCCGGGTTACTTGCAGGTAGACACGTCAGCATGGCGTCAGGATGCGTTCAAAACGGCCTCGTCCGCGACCAAGATTCTGTTCGACCTGCAGAACTTGACTCCGAAGACGAAGTACCTCGCGAAACTGATCCTGCTGTACGGAGACAAAGAAGTGAGGTTCGTCTGGCCCAAGACTTCCTTCTTCGAGTTCATAACGTCTGGAGACGCCCCCAGCACTCCCGGAAAGCCACAACTGAAGCTGATGGGAAGAGATATGTACGAAGTGTTCTGGTACAGCTCTATAAACTACGGATACAACGATCTGATTTATGAGCTTCAACAGAGGTATGTCATCCATCTTCTACCAATTTACCACTCCTCCTGAGGCCCGGGCAAAATAAAATTTAAATATTTTTTTTATAATTATAGTTTATTAAAACAAATGGGCATTAAAAAGCTTGTTTTTTAAGAAATTAATGAATTTCAATTTTTTTAATTTTGCAGGGGGGCACATCCATTTTATTGGATGTTGAGGTCATAAGCACAATAAATAATGACAAACCTGCAGATAAACATTTAAACCAAAAACTTTACTTAAGTATACTAATAAACTTTATAAAGTTAATTATTGAATTTTAAACTAAAATTTAATTAATTAAAAAGTTAATTATTTAATTTTAAAAGTATATTACTAATACTAGTTAATAGCAATTAATTACTCATCAATTTACATTAAGATTCATGAAAAACTTTAAAACAATTTCTTTTGGCAGTAAAAAATCGTATTGCATTTTGAAAGAGAGCTGTAGAATTCTAAATGTGAGATGTTGAAAATGCTGGGTTAAAATAATAATGTGTGTGTGATCGCAGGTCTGAAAATTCGGAGGTGTACATGGAGGACTGGCTGACCGTGTACAACAGCTCGAACCCGGAATGGATAGTCGAGGGAATATCCGCCAACATCAACTACGAATTCCGTGTCAGAGCCTACAACGAATACGGATACAGTAATTTCAGCTACTCGGAAAAGCCTTTCTATTTACCCGAAACTGGAGGTAAGTGATCCTTCTGCAGCCTCCCCCAGAGGAATACCTTCTCACCGGGTAAAATGTAATAAACCCAAATTGTAATTAATAAAAAACACAACTTATATATATGAGTGTGTGTGTGTGTGTGTGTGTGTGTGTGTGTGTGTATAATGTTAAATAAAAAATACAATTAGACACACATCCAATGTTCAAAGATATGTGTGTTTGTTTTTGCAGGAAATTTGATCGAAAAATATCTTAAAGAAAAGGACTTTTTTCATAGTCCTAAACTCTCGTTTGAATGGCATTCTGATTTTTCCTTTGATAGTCATTAAAACGTTGCTCTTTTCAGCCTACATAGACCCGGCCGACGATCCTATCGGAATAGTGGTTGCCGCTTGCATCGTCATCGCTGTATTGCTCATCTTTATCATCTCTTCGCTCTATATAAGTAAGTATCATCAACTTTTCCTAAGTAACACGAGGGAAATTGTTGGGCAACCGTATTTTACACGGATGAATGGGTCTGTCGGGGTTATGCTGAAACAATGGTTGGCATTGCAGATCACCCAACGGTTGGCTGTTCGTTGGCTCAACCAATGGAAGGGAAGTTCATTTCATATTTGCAGTTGGGGCAGCAACGTTTTATAATGAGTCACCCAACAACATTTATTTGCAGATGGAACGACAACATTTTAAAATGGTTGGCCCAGCATAAACATTTTGCAGTCGGCCCCTATTTGTGCCTGCAAATTCTGACAACGGTAACCATTCTCCGACGATGTGCGTTTGGGTTAACGATGTGTGTTACTTGGGTAGTTTCTTCAGAAATTTATGAAGCACTTTTAATTTAGAGAACTCAAACACTAACAAAAAACTATAAATTTTCTCCGTAGTAAAAAAAACTATAAATTTTCTCCGTAGTACTGTATTTTTAACGGTCCAAATTTATTGATGATTAGAATAAATCCTCTAGAAAACACCCGGAAAATGTTTATACAGTCGGAAATTACCATTTTATGCTTATAAACTCTTTGTGGAAAGTAGTTTTTCAAGTAAAACTCATCATTTTTATAAAGTGAATCATTTTTAGAAATCTGAAACTAGGTAATAAAACTGACACATCCAATTTCTGTATTCTTGCGATTCTTTTCCAGTTCACGTCAAGAAGAGGGAGAAGAACAAGAAGATGCTCCAGGACGTAGCGACGTCGAATCAGCTCGTTCCCGATCTCGAATTGGCCACGTTGCAGGACTTGCCTCTGCACGCCAATTTCGTACATCAGACGAATGCCCTCTACAACCTCAGGTTAGAAACACTTCTTTATCATTTTTGTATATTTGCAATAGAGTTAATATATGCAGGTGCCGGACAAAATAATATGAACATCTGTGAAATAATGCAGGGAGTTGGGCCACCCTTGGCCTTAATTACAGCTTGCTTTTGACGTGGTATTTACAAATAAAGGTCTTGCACAAAGTTCAAAGGAATTCGCCCCCATTCCTCATGCAGAGCGGTCTCGAGCTCAGGTGGTGTGCGTGGAAGAGATAACCGAGAACGGACTTTGTTCTCCAAAAAACCCCACAAATTTTCAAAGATGTTGAGATCAAATGAATGAGGATCAAAGGAATGAGGACACCACATGAGATGTTCCACTTCATCATTATGCTCATCTAACCATGTTTGAACACAGCGAGCCGTGTGAACAGCGGCATTGTCATCTTGGAGCACAGGACGTTCTCCAGGAAACAATGTCTGAAGCATAGGATGGAAATGATCTGCGTGAATACTGCGATAATACTTGCTTGTGACCTTCCCCCTCAGGTCAAAGAGTGGCTCAAAGCCACGCCACGATATCGCGCCCCATACCATCACAGAGCCCCTTCCATGCTTCACGGTTGGAACCAGTCAGTCAACATGAAATGCTTCTGCCGGTGTTCGCCAGTCGAACACACGTCCGGTGGTTTGAAATAATGTAAATGAGGATTAGTCAGACCAGATGGCATGTTCCCATTGCTGCTTTGTCCAGTTTTGGTGGTCTAGGCACCACTGTCGTCATTTATTAACATTTCGAGGCGACACTAATGGCTTTGGAATAGCCACTCTGCCATAAATGGTCACAGCATGCAGCTCCCGTTGAATAGTTTTGTTGGATACGAGGTTCTGGAGATGGGTGTTCATCTCGGAGGTTATCTGCGACAGTGTAGTTTTACGTTATCGGCCTACTATCCTCTTACTCCCGTCTATCCCGGTCGGTCAACTTCGACTTCTGCCCACTGTTCTGCTTCGCAGAGGACACCTTTCCCAGGTTTGTGCAGGCTGTGATAATCCTCAACACAGTGGCCCTTGAAACACCCACAAGGTTGGCTTTTCTCCGACACGGGCGCTCCAACTAGGCGAGTTCCAATAATCATGCCTCTTCGCACGTCGGACAGATCGGACATAATGGCGCTTTGCTGGGAACAGAATTTTCGCATACAACTGCTACACCGGCAAATGCTCTACTGATACCTTCCCTTTAGCCGCAACTAGATGGAAGACTGTTGCGACACGTGGCGGGGTTGTACTGAACGGTCGAAGTACGACACATTTCGAAATGGGTGTTCTTATTATTTTGTCCGGATCCTGCATATATATATATATATATATATATATATATATATATATATATATATATATATATATATATATATATATATATATATATATATATATATATATATATATATATATATATATATACATGTAGATTAACTGATTAAGTTATTACTGAGTACCAATAAACCAGTCTTTACGAATGAATACACAAATAAACAGACGAGAGAATACACGAAAATTAAAGTACAAAATTAGCCTCTCTCTCTGAAACTCATCGTTCTATTCAATGTTATTCATCCTTTTCCAGCGACCTTCCTTCTGACGAAGAACTCGTCAGCCTGCCTCAGGTGCAGAGGGACCAGATCATCCTGACGAAATTTTTGGGGAGTGGAGCGTTCGGAGAAGTGTTCGAAGGCATCGTGTACGGACTGAACGAAGAGACGCCTTCTTCGAAAATTGCCATCAAGGTAGGTACCCAACTCAGAAAATTATAATATTTTTGGAATGAAGATGGTACTCAATAAATCCTTGTTATTCGATGTAACGAGTCGAAATATTTCTGTTGTTTTCAGACACTGAAAAAAGGAGCAACGGATCACGAGAAAGAGGAATTTTTGAAAGAAGCCAAGTTAATGAGGTAAATTCTTTGTTAAAATTTATTATTTATTGAATAGAAAAATATTTTGATAGAATTTTATATCACAAAGAAATCCATAGAAGTGCCCTTAACGAGGCCCAATTTTCATCTCAGTTGACTGAACACTGTATGCAGTTTGTTTTTCCCATTAACAACTATTTTTTGATTTTTTTATGTTTTTCAATTTTCTTTTCCAGCAACTTCAAACACGATCACATTTTACAGCTTCTGGGTGTATGCTTCGACAATAACCCAAATTTTATCATTTTGGAACTCATGGAAGGGGGAGATCTGTTATCTTTCCTGCGCAGTAACAGACCCACCATCGTAAGTCCTTCTTCGCATTCTCTTGTCATTCCTCTTGTCAGATGTAAGTCTAAACAGCTATTTTTATTTCAGTATCAGAGTAGCAACCTGACGATGGATGACCTCATCGGAATATGCATTGACGTCGCAGAAGGGTGCAAGTATTTGGAAGACATGCATTTTGTTCACAGGTAACTTTTTCACTTGATGGAACATTATCCCAAAATAACTATGAACGAGCTAAATCTTTTCCCCTCGCTATTGTGAAAAGGGTAAAACGGATGCTTTCCAACCCCGTTAGGAAAGAAGCCATTTTACCATTCCCCGTTGCTCGTGGTGTTTGTAAATTTAATCTTCACATTCGAGTGTGATCTTTACAGCTTTTCATAAACTTTATCCTTTTTGTCAGTGGTTTCACCTAGTCAGTTACTGTAAGGTATAAAGTAACTTCTTTAAGCATTGTCGCATACCCCGAGAGATGAGTCAACTGTTTCGTAGAATCTCAAAGAGGCTTTATTTTACCTCCTTAACAATCACAATGTCTCTGAGGTTGATGCAACAGCTCTCACTGCCTAATCACCTACAGAGATATTCTTTGGTATTCCTCAAAATAGTTCTCTGCTGTGTGTGTGTGTGTACATATAATATATACAGTGAAACTTCTCTAGCCGGCAACCCCGCGAAACGGTCACTCTTTTTTGGGGGAACCATGACTGGTCGCCATAGAGAAGTTTCAATATGTGTGTGTGGGCGCGTATACGTATGTATAAATTAAGTCCCTCAAAGACAGATTGAAATCATCGTGGCCGTCAGTATACGTTGCGTAGAAGAACCAGCCTTTATTTTCACTGTCAGCTGGAGAATCGATCCCAAACTTCCCCGATAAAGCTTTGAGAATGAAAAAGAAAATAAATATCGTGTGTCGCCAGCTTCTGTATGGACCCGTTTTTTTCCAGGGATCTGGCCGCGAGGAACTGCCTGGTATCGAGCCACGACCGGAACGAGCGAATCGTCAAGATCGGGGACTTCGGCCTCGCTCGGGACATCTACAAGAACGACTACTACAGGAAGGAAGGGGAGGGCCTGCTGCCCGTGCGATGGATGGCCCCAGAGTCACTCGTCTACGGGGTCTTCACTAGCCACAGCGATGTCTGGTACGTACTTCGTTGGCCCCTTTGCTATGTGTTTTGTTACCATATATCGTTATTGTATACGTAAACATATATGCGTGTTAATTATATACACAAAAATATATCTATGTATACATACACGCATACATACATATATATATATATATATATATATACACGTATGTGTAGATAGGTGTGTATATATAGGATCTTCCTTTCCCCAGGGCTTTTGGCGTTCTTCTGTGGGAAGTGATCACCCTAGGTCAGCAACCGTATCCGGCCCGGTCCAACATGGAGGTGCTGTATTACGTGAGAGCCGGTGGACGCCTCGATAAACCCGAGAACTGTCCGGACGATCTGTAAGTGAAAACGCCACCTTGAGTGAAACCCTAATATTTCACTGTAATCAATATAAAAAAAAAAGGGCTCGATTCGAATTCTAATGAAAAAATGGACCGCCCCTCCTGCCTTGGCTTAATGTTCTCTTGATCTGCGCTGGTGAAGAAATTCGATTCAATTTTGCTTTAGCAATTCGAATCGAGCCTTTGTGTTTTTTTGTGTGTGTATGTGTTCTTCTTGTTTGTTCATTAGAGTGAAATAGAAAAAATTTCTATACCTTGGCTGTTTGTATTGAGAACGGAAAAGGTAAACGTGGGTGATAACGAATTAAGGTTTCTAAAAGGGAAGAATCTTCCACAATCCGCTTCAGTTGAAGAAATAATTGCTGAATCAGAAAAAAAAAAGTTACCTGATCTATAGTCATTCGCTAACGAAAAAAGATTATTTATATATATATATATATATATATATATATTATATATATATATATATATATATATATATATATATATATATATATATATATATATATATATATATATATATATATATATATATATATATATATATATATATATATTAATTAGAAGCAAGATTTTGATTTTGGAGGGAAAAAGCCTTTTGAAGAACACATACTCGGTTAAGGGCAAGGGTAGCCATACTGTGATTCTTTTCCCAAATTTATACCGGGTGTTCGTAAACTGTGTCGAGATAAGAGTGTACAAAATAAGAGGGTTGATAGCAGGGCCACCCAGAAGGGGGGGGCAACTGGAGCACTTTGCCCCAGGCCCCCAGCTGCCGGAGGGGCCCAAAATAAATTTATTTATTACATTTCCTCCGAAAGAAAATTCTGAAACTTGTACCGTACTTCAAAATTCAAAATAATCTTCTGAAAAAAGGGGTCCTCCCCCCCAAAAAAAAAAAAAATTATTCGATTAATCAGATTTCTTGGGGCCCCCAACAGAAGTTTGTCCCGGGCCCCGTAAAGTCTCTGGGCGGCTCAGGTTGATAGTACTCATCAAGACAAACAATGCAACCTAGGTCAGTGTGACAGAAAAGCGTAAAGTCCAATGCCCAAGTTGAACTTTCGTAAAATGTGGATTAACGAAATCATAAGTTGTGCAATCCCATTCAGATGAGAGATACTCAAAGGCAAATATGCCGGGCAACCCTGTGCAATTTGCATACCGGGTATGCAAATTTCCACTGAAAAGAAGCAGCATCGACAGTTGCAGGTGATTGGGTTTGTCATGGTTTAATGGAAACCAGCCGAAGAAAACGTAATTGTTTAAAAGCGTCACACCTTCAATGCTTCATATTATTACCGTGATACACATCGTCCAAAAGGATTTCTTGCAGGCCTTGGCGGATGACACATACGAGGAATTGGCAGATATGCATATAATGTATGGTCAAGCAAATGAGAACAGACAAAAAAAATTGTAGCGGGAGAGTTTTCAACGTTCCCTGCCATTCTACTTTCGCCAATGTTGATAGAAGAGTGCGTGAAACTGGCTCGTTAACAATCTCAAGCAGAAATACGGAACGTAAGCGAAGTGTGAGGACGTCGCAAACGGAAGAGCGTATCTTTGAAGCAGCTCCTTCCACAAGTACGCCAGCGGTGGCAATCGAAATTGGTGTTTCTCACGATTCGGTTTGGAATGAGACATGCATGCATCCCTTCCACGTGCAGAAGGTCCAATCATTAAACGCAGATGACTATCCCCGTCGGCTACAGTTTATGAGGAAGATGCTTCAGATGACAAATAAGAATCCGCCTTACTGTTATTCAGTGATGAGGCCTCGTTTACCCGAGGAGGCCTTTTCAATAGTCGAAACCAACACATGTGGGCTGAAGCCAATCCCTACGCTACTACCCCTCGTAAACACTAGCAGAGATTTTCAGTGAACATCTGGGCAAGTATCGTTGGTGATTGGCTGGTGGGACCGAATCTCTTGCCAAAACGTCTCTCCAGACCACGCAACATACCATGTCTTCCTGGTTTCTTGCAAGATCACCACGCAGAGGGACATGTTTATGCATGATGGAGCCCCACCCCACTTTAGCACTGCGGCCCGCCACTTTGTGAATGACACATATCCGGAAATTTGGCTTAGCCGCCACGCTCACCAGACCTAAATCCATTTATATATATATATATATATATATATATATATATATATATATATATATATATATAGGGGGGGAAACACATTAAATCATGGCTGTTCGAAATACCTATGGACTCCGTGGAAGATCTCGTTGCGAGAATCGTTGTTGCAGCGGACAAGATTAACACGACACCAGGAGTGTACGAGAGGGTGCACCAGTCTTTCATTCGTCGGTGCCAACTGTGCAACGACACCCTTGGACGCCATTTTGAGCATCTACCTGGAGTCTTTCTCTGATCTGGATGGGATTGTGCAACTTATGATTTGCGATGCTTTTACTCATTTTTTTTCCAGTGACGAAAGTTCAATTTGGACACTGAACTTTACTTTTTTCTGACACTGAGTGGAATGCGGCCCTAGGTTGCATTGTAAATATTGCTTGTCTTGATGAGTACTATCAACCCTCTTATTTTGTCGACACAGTTTACGAACACCCTGTGGACCTCATGGACCTGGTCTAGCCTACGGCTAGAGCGGGTGGAATAAGCCACACACACACAGACACACACACGAACACCATGTATACATGCAGTGAAACTTCTCTAAGGCGGCCAGTCATGGCTAAAAAAAAAAAAAAAAAAAGTTGCTGTTTTGAGGGGGAGTGGGGGCCTAGGGAAGTTTCACTATATATATGTGTGTGTGTGTGATAGAATTTAGAAATATTAGTTATTCTAACAACTGGAGAATGATATTTTTAATATAAACATTAGAAAGCAGCTTAAAATTTCTCTTCTATCAAACGTAACATTTTATATGCTATGGACTCTTCTCAGTCGACATTCCCAGGTGGCTCTTTCACGCTGTTTACCTGAAACATGGAGGCATTTCAAGATCTTTCCTCGCATTCGTTCCATTGAGACATCACTCGTATGACCTCTTTCCGACTCCACCGAATATGTGTCGATTTAAAAAAATATCTTCAACTGGGTATTTTTTTTCTTTCGTAAAATCCTTGCCAAGAATAATATTTTTATTAACCTGACACTCAACATGAAATAGTCGTGGCAGGCGTTTAAAGCAGGCCAGCACTCATCCTGTGGCCCGCGAAACCTTTTTGGAAGGAGCATACTATTATAAATCTAAAAAAAATACGGTATATTATTTTTAGAAATATAATATTCGAGAGGAATACATAGCAATGAATATAAATATTTCTTAAATAATGAGTCATTTACATTTTGCTAGATAAAATATTTTTCACTTTGCCATCGCTCTTGAGCAGCTTTCCATCATTGCCTAAAGCAGTGGTTCTCAACCTTTTTCAACCCACGTACCCTTTTTTGTGTGCCATTAACTATGCGTACCCCCAACAAAAACACTTTAGTTTTATTAAAATGTGTTATATTAATTAAAATTTAAATATTAAACTGTTAAAGTTTCATTACAAATAGGTAATTTAAATTGAAAACAAAAAAATTTTATTTTAATGGACATTTTATTACAAAGTTTTTATTAATCAGACATAAAATTAAAAAAGTCTCAGAAAATAATGAGAAGGAACGCTGGGCTTGTTTTTGTTTACAAAGTTCATCAATATTTGGCTCCAGCTTGGTCAAATACAGCCGTAAATCATCCTCAACATTAAGCATGTTTCTTTACTTGTTCTTCAGGTAAGTCAAACTTGAAAATCCTTTTTCGCCCAAGTAAGCTGTCGTCAACCCCAGAAGGTACTTCACTGCAATGTCTGCTAATTCTTTGTGTCTGCTTGCTTCTTTACTGATAGTTTTCATTTTTCAAACTTTTGTCAGAATTAAATTCTAGCATGTATCAATATAATTTTGTATACTTTTTGGTTGTTAATCGCGTACCACTGGTTGAGAACCATTGGCCTAAAGTAATATGGCCCCGATACCATTTCGAGTGGTGCAGGCCTGGTTTAGAGTGAAATCGATGTTCTTTTGGAAGTATAGGTCGTTACGGTTTGATTTCCTTTTTCTTTTTCAGATATGAAGTGATGGTGAGATGCTGGAGTTACGATGCCGAAAATCGGCCGACATTTTTTTATTGCCTAAACGCCCTGAAGGAACTGAGAGACAAATTAGTGTCTTCGGCGGTGATCATGCCGTCAGTTTATAACTTTAATTACTTGGGCGAGACCAATCTAGGTAAGCTGCATGATACAGAAAATTCATAAAACTTTCATTTTTTTTTTTAATTTAACATTTAATTTTTTTCAAGTTTAACATTTAATATATTTATAGGACTAAAGTCCTATCAATTTTTAAAACGCAATGCGCTGTTTTTTTTTTCTGTTAATAAACTAAGAATTCTTTTTTTAATGCTCCTATCCGTTGAATAGAAATCTAATGAGATATATTAAGTTTTCATAACATTCATTCTTGGTATCGTTATAAATGAAAGATATCCGAACATGTTTTGTGATCATTTTGTAAAGTAATTTGTAAATTGTTCCACCTGAAAACTCTTCTATATTTATATATAGAAGCGAGTTTTGATAGATTGTTTTTTCCAACAATTTACCAAAGAATGAGAAAACAATCTAAAACGTAACTCCTTGCGTTTGGACAATGTTGTGCAAAAAAGAACCCACTAAGACCGCAAAAATTAAGTTGTAATGAGGCATTCCATTAAACATTGCCAGTTGCTGATGTTGGGTTCACAAAAAGAATATTATTTATCCTAGAATAAATAACTATTTATTTTTCAAGCTAGCTAAACAAGTGTCACGCGCCACCAGCTAATAAACTCTTGAATTTTTGTAGGTTGTTGTCTTGTTTCATACTATCCAATTTTAATTCAATTTATTTTCTAGATCTATGTACGCTTTATCGATTTCTGTAATAGTTTGAATTATCTATGATTAAAAAAAAATACGATATTGATACTACACAAGTTGTTTAAAAATAATATCAATAGTGTCGTTTGCTTTGCTGTTATAACCTTCAATTTAATGCACGCTTTCCCAGGTTTCGACAACTTAGGTTACTGCGGAAGTGAGGTGACTGAAGTCTTTATACCTAACATCGAAACAGTCGACGACTTCAATGAAGGTAGATTATGATTAAAAAAAAAAGTTACATTTTCAGCACTCCATGCACATTTCTTTCCAATCCAGCTTCACTGCACCTTTTCTGAAATCTCTATTGGAACTTTTGGTTGGAACTTGCATGTCTCAAAACGTGTTTACAATTTTCAGTACTTCGGCAGGAAGTGTATGCAAGTCTTCTATCCTAATACTGTGACATGTTTTTTCCCACCCCCAGGTACCTATATAGGGCAAAATGACTATCAAGAAAATTCAGAAAATAAATTACAAGATCAAAACTTGGATTCGAGGAGTACCCAGAGCGACCCAGCGACTCCCTCTGAAATGGTAATTTCAAAGGTCTTTTACATTTTACCCTATCGTCTCATTCATCAGCTTTTAGTCACTGTAGTTTCTTCTTGCTTATAGTCCACTCTTAACTTTCTAGAAGCCGCTGTGTACCATTTACAGGGCTTTTTTTTTCTTTGAGGTTTATTTCAGTTAATATTTCTAATATCGAACTCCTACAATGTTTACTGATAGCAGTGTGAAAAAATATCATGGATTATATCGTAGTCTTCTTTTACTTGTAAAGTTGTCTAGAAGTCTACTGTCGTAATATCACGGTCAGAAGCAGGAAAAATGGGGAACTTATTTTTCTGTCATCTATTGATACCTTCTATGCAGTTACGTTTTTCATGACCGTGATCAGAACCGCCGGAAGATTAACGGTCCTGATACTATTAAAGACAAAACTCTCTACAGGTACCATCTAGGATGAAAACTAACAGAACACTTCCTTTCAAACATAACTTATTTATTGACAGCAAAACAAAGACATCGTTGGAGACGCTGTTACTCCATGAGATCCCGAATGGCAAGTGAGTCGAACTTGCGCGCGATAGTTCTTGCGCATGGGCGCGTCGACACTCGGAGAGAAGGGTAATGGAAAAATCCATAATGCCAATCGCTTCAACCATACCACCAAATCTTCAGGGTTAAAATCATTTATCCTTAACAGCAGCACTTGGAAAGATCCCTAAACGTGCTACGCAGCTATTCCTAGGTAAAACACCTGTTTTAGAACAATTTATCAAGTTTTAGCTTTCATACTCAAGTTTTAGTATGTATATAGATGGATGGACGGAACAGGAAATCAAGCTGTGGCTTTGGTAATTTTTGTAAAATGTTTTGTGTTTGATTTCCTCATTGTAGTTTAAAACTACCTACTTTTAAATAACGTAAAATTTTTAGGTTTTTTTGTTAATCAATGTGTCCATATAATATAATTCATACCTTTTAAATCTTTTTTTCAGGCTGAAGCCAACGTTGTTTGTCTGAGGCGATCTTCCTCTTGGAGCAGTGCCATGTTCGATGTGCCTAGTAGTTCGTTGTCAGCTGTCGCAAGAGCAAGCAACACTCCGACTAAACGTGTAGTTAATAAATATCTGGAGCTTCTCGGAGATAACGAAGATTCGGATGGATACCAGCTACCTCTACAGTTTCATGCCTCGTCTAGGAGATCGAGACATGGCAACAACCTGGCGATTGCCGGGAACTCCTTTGCCGAGCGGTTCGGCCAATCCATGTCCCTGAATGCGGTAACCAACGGCAGTTTTACTGCAGAGAATTTCCACCTGTCTCCTGCAACCAATGAACAAAATTTATCGGAGGCAACTCACGATATCACCTCAGAAAGTGAAAGCTTTCCATCTTGGTTGGAAGACTGTGATAACTGGTCAGTTTCTACCGCCTCTACGGCGACCTTTCACTTCGACTCTTCCAATCCCAGAAACAGTGGCATATCCACGCTGTCTTGCATTTCGGGCATTGACTTAAAATACGCTTCTAAGTCATCAATTTGTTAGAAACTGCTGGGTTAGGAGCCCTTGACTGCTCCAAAACTGTGTGATATTTTTGTACGCTCATAGTTCAGGAATATTTTTGTACATTTTCATCTGTATGTAAATGTATAGCATTATGATTTCATATGGGCTTTACTCATGTTGAACTGTTGTAAATATTTTCATTAACTTTCTTATAAATATCGATGAGAATTGCTAGTCTTTTACAGAAGCCCGGGAAGGGTTGGGCAGTAAGTGGTTGTAACATAAATTTCAAGATGCAGACCAAAAATTTTGAACTGGAATCTGTCAAAGAAATGGTTTTTTTCATAACTCTTTACCCTTACGATAATGCAGACTTTTACATTTATTTCATTTCGTCATTGTATTTTATTTTCATTGTTTCCATATTTCGCAAGTGATTTCAACATTGCTCAATGTCCATGAATAATAATTTCCATTTCAATGTATTCATTGAGCTTTCAATCAAAGAAAATTTTATAGACACACTGAAAATGCAAAATCAGCTATTCCCATTGTACATAAAATAATCATACATTTTCAATGACTGTATATTCATGTCAATCGACTGCTACATTATCTGAAATTGACTTGTTTTTATTGTACCATACTATCATTTATTGCAAGTTCCTTTTCAGGCAAATTTACATTTTTAATTCATATAATATGCCTAGTTGACAATAAAGAACTCTTATAAATTTTAATTCATGCTTGATATTGTGTATTTTGCAATTACAATAACAGGCGGAGCATGTACATCCAATGCATAGCGCATTGGCAAAAGTTGAAAAATGTTTTAAACTTGTGAATATAAAATGTAAGCTGAAGGAATTCACATGCCGTGGAAACGAGCTAAGAAAATGCTCTTTGGGTTTTCCATTTATTGTTGCAACATTGAGAACCACTGGTCTACTATCTGTATACTGATGCTAAACATTAACCAACAATGAGGTGGTTGAAAGGAATTTGACAGTTTAGACTTTAAATGAAGAGTTAGAACTCTTTATAGCTCGGTAAAATATTAAATAAATAAACATACATATTAGAATCATTTTATTCTGTCTTTGGCTTTTTTCATTAACAACTTATTCGTAGGAAAAAAAGATGTCCATTCTACAACCCAATAGAAATGACAGTCCATTACAATTACAAACTTTGTTACAATCATTAGAAACTTTGTTACAGTCAAATTTACAAACTTTGTTACAGTTATAGAATTTTATAGAAGACCGTCGAAATAAGTAGGTTTCAAAGAAAATTATATGTGCATTAACTACATTAACATCCACTGACTACATGATATTTTTAAAGTGACAAAACCTTGCAAAAATTGAAATCGTAGATCAAAAGGTGACTTGCAATACTTACAGTGGGTATAGTAATCAATACTTTACCACTATAAATAGCAAAGTGCAACACAGAATCACTCTGTATCTACTGTCCTTTTCACAAATGGGAAAACATCATCAGATTTCCTCTATATAATAGTAGATATTAAAAAAGAAAATTAAAACAATGCATTCATTATTTGTAGCTACGTTAAGTGTAAAAAACTGATAAGTTAAAATGATATTGGCATTTAAAATATAAGAGAATTATTTGTCATTTTGTTTTAATAAAATAGCATCA
This sequence comes from Dolomedes plantarius, assembly GCA_907164885.2. NCBI lineage: Eukaryota > Metazoa > Arthropoda > Arachnida > Araneae > Dolomedidae > Dolomedes > Dolomedes plantarius. The sequence continues at coordinate 9,470,149 of OU015496.1, forward strand.
AAAGGGATGACATTTATAAACAAAAACACAAATGAAAAAAATAGAAGCCAGACTTTTTTTTCCTGTCAAAAAAAAAAAATAACTCAGTGTTTTTTAAAATGAATTCATGCATATTTTTCAATAATGGAAAATCACAGGTTTGCTACAATGTAAAAATATTGCACAAAAGATTATATCAATGGCAAGTTCAGATCAAATAGTAGGATTTTTTCTAACTGCTGAAATAGAACATAATAACGAAATAAAAATTAAACTTCCAGAAAAAAAATCCCTTCTAACATAGTAACATTCACTTTTCATCATTTATAATCATTAACATTATAATCAATCATTAGATGGGGCCTGCACAACTTACGGCCCTCACTCTGTGACCTGCAAGGCCTTTCCTGAAGATGCAAATTTAGATCTAAAATATACAGAATGTTCCTTTTAGAATTATAGTATTACGAAAGGAATATACAAGTAATAAATATTGATATCTAGTTAATTTTCAAAATAATCGGTCATTTAGTTTTTGTTAGATAAACTGTTTTTCACTTTCACATATCCTATTTTCTTGCAGATTTCCATAAAGTAATGGGCTCTCATCCCATTTCGAGTTGTGCGGGCCTGATTTAGATCAATAAAAAATAGCTTTGTATTTTTTTACTAGTTATAACAAGATTATATATAGTTCATAAACATCTTTAATATGAGATTTTATATCTTTGAAAAAAAAAAATATATATATATATGTATTTAATCCTCATATCATTTTCTTTGATCTGTGCAGCCTATTTATTACAACAGAAAACACTTTAACCTACAGCCCTATGCCGTACACAGAGCTCCAAGAAATGTCATTGGAATAAAATACAGCAAAATATCATTAAAATAGAGAGAGTTTGAAAAGATGATTTCATTTAAAAATATGATAATGGTCGATTCATATCACTGAAGTAATGGCCACGACGTTTATGACCTGAATAAATAAATGATAATATTTCAAATTTTGATATTGCTCCACAATGATTGATCTATGCTGGTGGTGCGCAAGGGGGGGGGGGTCACAAAAAAGAACTAGAAAGCTCAAAGTCAATTTTGTATCATTAAGTTATTTAATTGAAAATTTTAATGTTAGTTAATATTTTATGTCATAATATAAAATTCATATCATTGAAAAATATGCTATGAATTTTCTATTATCGCATATTTTCATTTATATTCTCACTAAATGTTAAAAAATATAAGGTAGTGTTAAATAAGGTATATTTATGCAAGAAGAATCTTGCACTTTTGCAAGACTTTTCAAAAATTTTCATTAGGGTCGAGTGTTTTTTGATTTAAAGAAATTGAGTTGCAGTCAAAAAAGTTTGCACACCACTAATCTATGCTGCTCACAAAAGAAATGGGCTCAATTTTCCAGAAAAATTTGGATATTAATGAATCTTTAGAAAGCTCTTACCCACTTTAAAGCTGGAGATGACAGAACTCAAACGCTTATTAAACATTTACACTGTTTTAAAAAATAAGAAACATTAAACAATTTTGATTCATCTTCCTTTTTTAATTCACTGGTCAGTATTTTTTGTTTCCATTCTCATAAAATTAATAATCACAAATCTTTCACACTTGAAGAGTACTCCTATTTTATCCCAACTCACTATAGATTGATTAAAGATTTCAAGGACACTTTCAAGGATGGATAAATATATCTTGAAAAATTAATGTCAGATTTTTTGATAATAGCAAATACTGAAGTGCTAGAAAAACTAGGATATGTCTTTGTGCATCGACTATATCATGCAGTGAATATTGTACAGTCCTCATGCTAATGTTAGTAGAGGCCCCAACATTGAATGACAATGGTATTGGCACCAATCGATGAGATTCTTACAACGGCCACACAACTGTAGTAACTTTTACTGAAATTCTTCTATTCAAGCTACAGCACCGAAAGGGTCAAAGTTCAAAATCTAAACTCTGTCTCATTTTAGACCCATCACACGAACAACCACTACCATATCTCATCGAAATTCACCTCAATCGTGATTGCCTGCCATGTTCACTACTCAGTCGGCTTTCAAAGCATCCACAAAAGTCTGTCACTCTCTATAAGCAACTTGCATATGAAAGCATTGACAAGAAAGGGAACATGTTTTGAAAGGGGTTGTCTATCCCAGTCATTCTGCCACTTCAGTATATATACACACATACAATATCCACTCGCACAAGAATGGCAGAAGTAGATTTACAGCAATTATTGTTTTGAAAAGTACAGGGATATTACGAATAATGCAATCATTTGGTTTGTGAAGTGCTTTCATTTTTAAAAATTTGCGGAGCATTTATTTTATTCGTAAAAAGGGAATGCTTCTGTCAAGAAAATGTATTGCACTCAATTTACCGCAGAGTGTCTCTGTCTGAGAGATACTGGCAGAAGTTGTCACAGCATTCAAAGCTCCATTGCTCACCTTATGCTAAGCCCAATGGCGGCTCCAGAGGGGGGTGTAGGGGGAATCCCCCCCCCCCCAATAAAAAGCCTGGCGTATTTTTTTTTCATAGCATAAAATTATATAATCATAGACCTATACTAAATGAGTTTAAATTTAAAATAAGACGATGCTTATTTCTTATATTTATATATATATATATATATATATATATACACACACATATATATATACAGCTGGCTCTCTGTTTAACGACTTTCAAGGAACCGTGAAAAATCGTCCTTAAACCGAATTTGTGAAAATATAACATTTTTCTTCACTCTTTACAGGCTTAGGACTGTCAATATATTTCTTAATATACTGGCATGTTTAAAAAAGTTATTTTTATTATCATTATTATTTTATTTATAAAAAGTTATTTTAAATTACATTGAAAAAAGATTACAAAGAATACAATAAATTAGGTTTTAAAAATTAAAAAAAGTGTTGATTGCTTCATTTTTCGCCTTGTTTTTGCTATTCCCTTTTCCAGATTTTCTAGAATGTTAAATGTGTCATTTTCCATATTCGATGTAATATAGCATCGGAGAACATTTAGACCAGAAGTTGCATCTGTATAAGACGGTGGAATTGTCTTGTTTTCCGTGTCTTGAACTTCACCTTCTTCGTCTGACACTGTGTTTTCGTTTACTATATCTTGATAAATTTGTTCTACATTTCTGTAATCTGTTGTTAAACCACATTCATCACAAATGTAGAAATCTTGAATTGAAACATCCTCATCTTCATCAAGACTTTTCCATTCTTCAGGGGTAATGTCATCTTCGTTGATTTCTACATCCGTACTTTGCAGTTCCACTACAAGTTCTTTGTGAATTCCAGCAACGCGAGAGCAATTTTTTATTGTGGATGAAGAAACTTCTTTCCATTCTGATGTTATCATGTGCATTGCCTCCAAGATCATAAATTTTCTAATTTTCATAGTGTCAGCTGCATTGTTTATTAATGGATGCTCTTGATTCATGAAATCATTGCAGGACTGCCTTATCGAACTCTTCTGATCGGCCACATTGAATTTTCTGCCGTTTGGACCAAATTTTTGTGCTGCTTCAAGAATTTTCTCTTTGCTTGCTAAAATGCCTTTTGAGAGTAGACTCGGGTAGCTGAAATTGTCTTGCGAATTGGACTTTTGTTATTCCAACACTTTCTTCCCAGTCTTCAATATTTTCACCTTTTCATGTAGCATAAGATGCTTTCGCTTTGATGACATTTTGCTCTACTCACCTCGTATTCATACTGGCTCCTACACACAACCATGAATTCTCTAAACATGAACACCTTCTTCCCGGAAGGAGTGAGAGAGGGCTGCTATCGGACAGTTAGTAAGTCACATGACAACAGATGGTAGTGACAATAGAGCGAGATTCAGCTCCCGCACTAAGAGCTCCATGAAAGAATATTCGATCTTCCTAGATCCCCCTCCCCCGTTTTTCCCACTGCAACAAGTCTATGAATGCAACATTGCAAACATCAAGGAAATTCCGGGTTATTGAAACCAAACTTGTTTTCCCCCACAGAAGGTTCCTCTCCTGCAGATAAAATGTTAAAGAAAAAGTTTATCATGTTAAAAAAAATCGTCGTTAAACAGAAACAACGTCGTCTTAAAATAGAATTTTTTTACATCGGAGGGGCTGCGACTGGGAAATATAGTCTTTAAATAGAGATCGTCATTAAGTAGAGCGTCGTTAAACAGAGAGCCAACTGTATATATATGACCCTAAGAGCTGACATTGCCCTCCCCCCCCCAAAAAAAAAACAAACTCTGAACTTGAGCTGCTCCTGGCTAAGCCATAGGATATAACATAAATATTATATTAATATGCAATATTATAAATTTCTTGTTGGAAAACATTGGAGCAGAAAATCAATTTTTCACACAACAAAATATTTTCTTGCATAAAAATGAGTAACTATTAACGTATTTTTTATGCAGAAGCCTCTCTTCTGATATGTTTCTGATGCAATTTATGCTAATGATGTATCATAAATATATATCGTAAAATTCATGCTGTTTATGATATATCGTAAAATATATGTATGTAAAAATGATATATCATGAAATGTTTAATACTTAATGCAGCTCAGAGTGTGGCCAGAATACTTTACACTAATGCTTGAACAAAATATTACATCCTATTTATAGAAAAAGAATGATCTGTCTTATTTACAATGAACCAACATGCATAAATTATGTGTTCATGAAGAATAACCTATGAAGAAATATATCGATATTATGTACAAAAACTTTTTACAATCTTGGTTGTCCTTTTATAATACAAAGACATAATGAAGCTACTTTTCAAAAAAAATCTTAGATCAAACGTAACAGAAATAGAAAATAATTTCGACAAAGAAAATTTGAGACAAAGAATTAAAATTTAAAAGAAATTAAAATGAAGAATGCTCGGGGTTTAGAGTTTGACTTAGATACTTCATTAATTTATAGAAAATTTAAAACACTGGAGAATGACTCGCAAAATCTATGTTTCGGTACTTAGTACATGACCTTTTCCTATGAAGATTAAAGTGATAGAAGAATTAAAAATTATCCCTGGTAAAATAAATATTAATTTTCACAAAATCTACAAGTAGTTTTAAAATTTTATTTGGACTTTTCATACATTTTACTTTTTTACATACATGCATACTTGTATGTATTATGTGCATGAGAAAGGATTAAGGGACACTTTTTTAACTAAATAACTGCATAACTGTAAGAAATACTTAGGAAATATTCCGTTTAGAGTTTCTTAAAAGTCCTATGTCAGATTCTACACAGAGTGTTTACTGAAGCCCTAAATATTTTAACTTACAATCTTTGTTGTGAAGCATATTTCATGGAACATATGAGAGTATTGACGTATCTACAAATTTATCGACCACACCCATCTAAGAAGTAAAGGAATGTTAAAGTTAACAAATATCCAGATTATTTAAGTTTGAAACCATTAAGCGCATCAATGTATCATATACATTTGTACTAGCTTAAGCGAACTGATGGCCTTTATGTAAGAATTTCTACACAAAATAAACCACATACACCCCGAAACTTTATCAGAAACAGAAAACAAAACTCACATTTAAACTTAAAGAAACGTAATCCACAAATGAATAAAAATGAGAAAAAACAGACGCTCAGAGTATTATAATACTGAATGCATTTTAATTTTTAAAAAAAGATAATTTGTTCAATTTACATGAGAAATATGATATTTCCTGCTTCATCTGTATTCACAAAAATGTAATTGTTCACTAACAGCAGGTACACAGCAGTAGAAGTTCATTATACGCTATTGTTCATTATAAAAAATGATAATCAATATCCTGAGGGTGAATGATTGCTTATAGATACAATATGAATTCAAAATAATCACTATCTATGTAACGCTGATTGAACTAGACTTCTATTAGAGAAAATGTTCGTCGCATGCATTCAAAATATGAACAACTAGACGTGTCATGAAAAATAATAAATCGAATGATCTGTACAAAGTGTTGGCAGGAATTCATAGGATGGGGCAAAATACATAAATAGAATTCATTTAACTCTCGAATATATTCATACTCACTGTACAAATAAAAAATGACCACAAATATTCATTTCATGACCATTTTTCTTTTTTTAAATAAAAAGAACTTTCTTTCTGACTACATACATGAATAAAACTGTTCTTTGGTATAAAAGTGTCTTTGGCATCTAAGATATCTGTCTTATCACTTCCCGAAGCAGAATTGCTCCTGATAGGAGTCATTTGGTACAGTCTCTGAATACATTAAAATCCTGATCTCGAGTGAGTAATACATATAAATTAACAATCAAGATCAGGATATCAATTTTTAAACCACGTCATAGCAGGTATAAGTTCCACCTTAACAAAAGCCTTTTGAATAAAATCTACAATACAGGTATTGATTGTTTGATATCACTTAAGAGAAGCTCAGTCACCCGATCACAGCCCCTAGTATATGGATTGAATTCCAGTTTTTATGTAATAGCTGCTTGCTCGAAGAACTGTCGACGTCTACCAGTCACATCATAGTAAACTGAAAGTCGCAATGCAATAAATAGGGTTAACATAGGCACTAAAAGCATTTTTAATGTGTCAAATTCTACGTTAATTCTCTTCCGCCGAACTGCTGTTTTCTGGTGTTGATAGAATGGGAAAATCCAACTCAAGGTAGGTCTAGAAATAAAAGAAGATAAAATTTTTTTTACAAGGTAAGACAATATATTAAATGAAAATGAAATATTATATGAAACTAGCATTTTTTATTAAGGACTAAACTGACTGCAGTAGGTAGTAGCCCAATTTTCTCGGCTTGATATTAACCTAAGGAAAAATGTTTTCAACAATTGTTGACTTAAATGGAAGGATTTTTTAAAATTCAAATCGCAATCCATCATAGAGAAAGAAAATTTTTTTTATTCCTCTTATTTTTCATTCTTTAAAAGAAGGACAATAATATTTTTAAATTTGAATTATTTTTGAAGAAAATTGGGATATGGTGTGTTTTATCATTTCCTTGGTTGTAGAGATTGCAGAACCAGGTTTCTCAAGTTTTTCCAGAACCGGGTGTGAATAATAAATAATACATGGACCACAAAAATATTTGTCCTCAATTTGAATGAAAAAAAATATTTAGAATGTAAACAATTTTAAATAATTGTGCAAGTAAAACATGCATTTCTTTTAAATTTATTTTAATATAATTTCATTAAATAGATGATTTCAAAAATATTAACAATAATAATGAGCTAGATGGAAATAGCATATTTCCTTTTTTTTTTTTTTTATGTTTACATTTCATCTTATTTATTTTAAATGAATGTATGATGGTAACATTTAGAAAAAAACATCTCTGGAAACATATTAAGCAACTATTCTTTTGTCCGGTTAACTATAATGAATAAAATTTACCCTTTCGAGGGATTCCAGCAATATCCTGTCTAACTCTTTAGAGATTTCTGCAAAAGATGGACGTTCTTCTGGATCATCCATCCAACAGTCTCTCATCAATAAATACCTATGAAAATGTCATACAATTTTATTACAAGTAATGATAATAATTAGTCTTGTAAAATTTCTTAAAAATATTCATAGAAGCTTTTCATTCAAAATATCAGATTTCGGCAAGACTGAAGATTGATATATTAATTTTGTTAAATAGAAGTAAAACCTTTTGATATAAAAATTACAGTTAATATCAAATTATACAAGACTAAAAGATTTTTTTTAAATAGCCTGGAACAGAGGGTCAAAGATACAGACATATATTACAAGTTATATAAAATTTTGAGTACTTAAAATCTCGTGAAAATTCTCAAAAACATAGGTAAGAAAACTTTTGGTTTTAAAATATCTGATTTGGGCTAGACAGAAGATTAATATAAATTTTTCATTAAAAATAAATATAGCATTTAATATGAAAATTACAGTTTGCGTCAAATGACACAAGATGAAAATTTTTAAAAATAACCTGTCATTGAACCTCAAACATACATGAAGCTACTGTGATGTCACACATGTATCATGCAGGTTCTAATGACCTGTGAAGCACCCTTCCACAGCTGTAGGATTAAATACACCTCCCCAGATAAGTCGCACAAAGATTATTAACATTAGTCCGGTTTAAAGTTAGTTCCTTTGGGTAGATTTGATTAAAATATTTAAATATTTTTTACTCACAACTTTACAGAATAAAAAACATATATAACAACTCTGGGGATTTTTTTGGAGGCATGTAACATTTTCGAGAAAAACTTAAGTAAAAACAATTTCCCTAAAAATTTTGGCAATTTAAAAGTTTTAAAAAAATGGCATTTAGACTCAGGAATTTTTAAAGATGTTTAGGATAGTGTTTATGTTTTTCATTTGTTTAAGCTGTAATGGGGGGTGGCGCTGTAGTATTGTTACAATGACATAACTGATAGGATAGAATTGGCTACTGTTTTGCCATAACCATCACTTATGGAATTGGGATGTGTATGCATCTTTGGCTTTACATTAGAATTATTTGTGTGCTTGCATGTATGGTGCATTGAGCCCTTACTGTAAGTTGTGCTTGTCTTTTCATTTTCTTTAGACTAATCGTTTCCATGGGGAACTCGCGGCCTTGGGATGTCTTTTGGTCTTACCTGCATCCTATTCAGAAAGTTCCCCTTGAGGTAACTGATTTGGTTAGGCTCCCTGATGAAGAGACCTATCGGTTACCTCTATGTCATTTTATGGTTCAGCTCCGGCACTTATACAGAATCTTGCCTGTGGTGCGTGGATGCCCCGAGTGCTTGATTTCTGTTTGTTTTTTGTCTATATTCTTATTATATTTATGTAACTCTGTTGGTTTATTTATTTTAGTTATATTTTTTTTTCATTATGAGGATATGAAGCTTTTGCACTATCCTTTATTGAAAAAGTTTTATGTTTTCTTTGCTAGGGTAGGTTTTAAGTTAAAGTGATTTAGCAGTCTATGCTTGCTTTTAATTTTTGTTTATTTGATTTGTTTATATTTTACATTCTCTTAATTAACACACACATAACAGTCGACCACGACATTTAGTTATTCAGTATTTTTAAGTCTTTATATTCCATATGTCCAGTACTTATAAACATATCCTCCAGCAACACATATTTATCATGTCTGAATACTTTAAGAGAGAGTCAAAATATCGTGAAGTGAGTACTCACATGTTGATCGGGCAATGTTCTGGTTTTGCCATGCGATGACCATCTTTCAACTTTTGATACAGTTTCTCATACGGAATGGTGGGGTAAGGTGAGCCTCCGAGAGTCATTATTTCCCACATCAATATTCCAAATGACCAGACATCACTCTCGCACGTAAATATTCGATCATACAATGCTTCAGGAGCCATCCACTTTATGGGCAGTGCTCCCTAAAAATAACAAAGATTGCAATAAATTTACATATCAGAGTATTCATGGGAGAAATTTTAAGGACAGATAATCTTTTTGGAATAAAATTAAAGATTTGACCCTCTATAAACATCTCACAAAACTATTTCCATCCATCACAATAAACACTTTTTTAATTCCATAATTGAAAAGAATGGCTACATGATTTCAATTAATGGATACTTCATCCTTTATTAATTCAATTCAAATCATCACTATCAGTATAAACCAGATTGCCATGATCCAATGTATAAGTAATTTGTAACATTAATGTACACACGGAAAAAATGCTCTATTTACACCTCATTTTAATATAAGATTATACAATAATAATACACAACAGTTATAATGTACATGAGTTTCTTCCGAAGAACTCTGGAAACATTGATTAGGGAGAGCAGGGTTCAGAATTACAGTTCAATCGAGACTTCATGTCTGCTCGATTTCCCGCACTCTCTCTCTGTACGTCAATACTTCAACAAGGTCCAGCCTGTCTAATAGTCTTTCGTTCATTTATACCTTTTTCTTCGGAAAGTTCTGGAAACATCTTGAACGTTCCATCACCTCATGTGCAATACAAGAACCCTTACAGCCTTTCGTCACACATGGCCACATCCAGTGTCTGTGGTTCCTTTTGTCAGCTTGGCTCCCTGAGGACTTGCATCACCTCTTTTTGCGCTGATAGTCTTTTCCTAATGAGTTCTAATGATCCATCAATCCTCTTTTGGAATAACCCTTGATCCACTTAGGGAAGTAGGCACTGCACCATTGTATGTTTAATGGTTTGTCCGATTCATTTTAAAAATAGTAACATCTGTACTACCTTTTTTAAATTAAGAATGAGCCTAGCTCCACTATATTGTGTGAGCCTGACAATCAGTTAGTTTGAAGCATGTAGCAATCTTTTTTAGTTTATCATGGAATGGAAGATGTGTTAATTATGTGTGAATACCATTTTTTCTAAAAATAAATCTACAATAAATGACAATTCATTGACATGTCAATAGTAAACACGATGTGGCAGAAAATTTTATTCCTCAGACCTTACGAAAGAAGAAAAAAAACTTACTCCTGTGGTCTTCTTGTAATAATCATTTCCATGAATATCTCGAGCTAGACCAAAGTCAGCTATTTTTATAACACCATCCTCTGTAAGCAAGACATTTCGAGCAGCCAAATCTCGGTGTATGCACTAAAAGTAAAATCGCAAACAATCAGATAACTATAAACTTACATATTGAATCATTTTTTCAAACTTACTTTTAGCAGAAAATATAGACACTCATACTAAATTAATCATTCATACAAATGATTTTCTATTTCAATCTTTCTCAATGGATCAAGAAGTTTAAATGACTTAGAGCATGGTTATATGAGATGAAAGCTTTATGATTTTAAGCATCTCTTCTCAAACTGAATCATAAAATCCAACTTTTGAAAACATAAAAAAATGTGTAGATATTTTTCAGAAAATAATAGATTTAATACATTAAAAAATCTCAATATAATACAAAATTATTAACAATATGAATAGTTCAATTTATTTGATTAAAGACAATGACATAAAAAATGATAAAAAGTTTCTAATTTCCTAGAAATCAAAAACCAATCATTCAATTCCTTGAAATCAAATTCCTTGTTTCTGTAGTGATAATTATTCAATACCATTTATCTATGGTATTGAATTATATTAATTTTGTGCACTAATTTAAATTAATGCACAAAAACAAAGAAAACAAAAAAAAAATATTGTGACAGTCATGGAATATCTAAAAATGTCATTGGAAATGTTACACTAATCTTTTTCATGCAGCACTTGCTTATATCATTAGCATTAACCTTAACAAACGTTAATTCAAGAGGTGAGAACTAATAAATGTTCATTGCAAGAGTTGGTTTTAAGGCTATAACCTCGGCAACTTGTTAGATCCACTTGGCTCAATGTTAATCTACTGAGAAAAATTTTCCTTTGATCATTGAATTAGAGATAAAGATTTTTTTGTCTTTTAATTGTACTCCATAATGGAAAAAGAAATGTTTTACACTGCTATTCTGTTGATTTTAGTCCATCAAAAGAAATTACACTGTACAACAAATTTGAATTTTTTTTGTCTTTTAGATGAAACTATGTGATTCTGTATAAATAAAATGTGCTTGATTCATATATCAAAACCAAAATGGTCCATCATGTACCATTTTTGTAGGAGGCCCACTTCTCATATTTATACAAATTGGTTACGGAGAAATATAACAGAGGCTTGATTATAGAAAACACAAATACTGAAATGATTTTTTTGGCCGTTTCCTCTTTTAGACATCTGTTGGTATGTCCCTCATAACAGACCAGCAATATTCAGCTAGCATATTTCCATTCCACCATCCCCTAAAATGCTTTTCAAACACAGAGATGTCCCAAAAAACCTTTCCCCATGCACATCACTAATTGCGCCAAGGTTTTGAGGAAAGAAATCCAGATGCGAGTCCAAAAAGTGTAGTTTTAAAGACATATTGCAACCTATAACACGAAAGCATTTCACCATGTCACCAACAAGATCTTCATAATTTTCAGCTTTCTCATTTCCAAGGAAACATGAGCACACTGATTTGAATAACAGCCAGGCTTCTTTTTCTGCTTGTGACAGTTTATTTTCAAACTCTTTATCATGAAAGACTGCTTTAATTTGTGAGCCAATTAAAAACCCTTTCTTTTACCTTTGCCTCACTTAATTTTTTGAATTTGTTCCTGAGATGCAAGAAAGCTACTCCTTCTCCATCCAGAACTTTTACAAATATTTTCATCAGAGTATAATGTGCAATGGTGGAAGAAAGACAAATTGCGGATTCACAAGTGGTTCATATGATATGCTTTTGGTGCCAGGAATGAAGTTTTTTCTTAGAGGCCACTGTTTATGGATGTAGTGATTTTTTTCTGTCATGGCTGTCCCATTCACAGAGAAAGCAGCAGAATTTAATGTATCCCAGTTGCATGCCTGTTAATATCCCAATGACTTTCAAATCTCTACAAATGTGCCATTTGAATGTAGTGTACTCAATTAACTTCAGTATAGCACTCATAACTTCGCAAGTTTCCTTTGTATTTGTAGAATATGCTACAGGAACAGATGAACAAACATTGCCTACATGGATGAGCACTGCTTTGAGACTACGTTTGGACGAGTCAATACACAGGAGCCACTCTGCTGGATTATGTTCATGTCCCAATGCCTGAAATAGGCCCTTCACATCACAGCAATATACAATGTCTTCTTTCTCCACAAAATCGTCTACAAAATGGCTTTGTCGCCTTCTAAATAAACTTATTTTGTATAGTGGCGCTTGCCACTACAGTATAGATTTTCATTGCTAAAATGGGGATTTGGGGGGAAATGGTGCGTGGTAAGCAAAAAATAATTACAGATTCATTATTTTCAGACAAAAAGATACAAGAAACACACATTTTCATCTGAAGGACATTTTTCATGCTGTACAGTGATAATTTGGATTTAAAATGCCAATAATTTCTTGTAATGTTCTTTAGTGAATTATTTTAGAAAATATTTGAAGAATCTCTCTCAAAAAGAAAAAATAATAATTTTTCATCGAATCATAACTTGGATTAATAATGTATTGAAAAACTATAATCATAAAATTATTATACTATTTGTTAAAGTTAAAATGTGATCTAAGTTACAAAGAACACTCATAAAATTAGAAAAAACTATTTTGAGCCTTTGTACGAAAGAAAGCGACATCTCGCCAATGACGAATGAAAAGGAGTAGTGATAATTCCTACAACAAAAATCCCAAATTTGTTATGCATTTATAAATACTAAAATATATAGAAAATATTTTAAACATTTCTATGTTTGTGGTTACTTTTTTGGATGCCAAATATTCCATGCCTCTTGCTGCTTGATATGCAAATGATGCAAGATCTTTAAGAGTAAGAGAGGTTGAACTGCAGTTGGCACCGATGGGTTGTTCGTATCCAGATGAATGTCTGTGGGCTCTTAAGTAGTCTCGCAAATTGCCCTTGGCAGCGTATTCCACAATCACAAAAAGTTGGCCTAACAAAACAAATCAGAATTATTAACTCATTTTTGACACAGATTAAACAAATAATTTACAACATTAGCTGCATTATTACTTTTTGATACACACATATGTAAAGGTAGAATCGGGAACTGTGCCCAAAATATCCCCCCAAAACAGGAACAAATAGGAATTATTTTGCTGGAAAGTAGGTACTTTCTCACAACATCAGAAAAAAGTGAAATATTTTATGAAAATGTTGGAACTTTTATGAACAGTAGAATTTTAACGTAGGATTATGTTCTTCAATAACGGTCCTCTGGAACGAAAAATTTCAAACACTAAAATCATCCATCCGTACCTCGCAAGTTATAAATTTGGCATCATGCCAAACCCAGTCTGTATCGCTTGGACAAGCAGTAAACAGTTAAACAGAAAAGTACCAAAATGCGACAAAATTTTGACATACACATATGTGTGTATATATATATATATATATATATATCTATATATATATATGTACATATATATAGATACATATAAACATAACACATACATACATATATACATACAAAAGAGGTAAGCAACGATAAGTAACCCTACATTAATAACCCACGGTAGTTTCATTAGAAGCGACTACCTGATATTTTTTTTTTTTTTTTTAAGGAAATATTTTCTGAAAGTTTTTGCAGGAAATATTTTACTATCCTGAGAATGAAATTTGATTGTATGAATAAATTAAAAAAAATTTAAATCATGCTACATGCAGCTGGTATATAGCACATACATACACTGACTCTTGTTAAAGATGAAAAAAAGGAATTTTAAAAAGTAAGAATAAGGGCAGAAAAAACTTTTAGCATAAAATACAGTGGAATCTCGATCGATCGTTCTCCGAGTCATCATTTTCCCATATGCGTCGTTTATGTTACCCAGTCTCAACGATCATATTGTTTTGTTATATTCACACATTATCATTTTCCTGCATTCATCGTTCAGTTCAGTCAGTCCCTTGAGAAACGATAGATTGAGATTCCACTATATATGAAAAGTATACAGTAGAAAAGAAGATAAAACACTGCCATTCTGCCTTTGAAGTCAAGGTAGAAAAAAATATGCATCTTAGAACTGAGAGACATTTTTTTCTACTTATGAATATATGTTCTTGTCAAATATGTGATGTCAACAAAAGCAATGAAAATATATAGTAATAATTACCATCAGTGCAGCATCCTAAAAGGCTTACAATATTCATATGTTTTCCAATAATTTTCATCATTTCCATTTCAGAAACTAAAACAGCCATTTCAGTATCTGAATGGGCATCTTTCAACATTTTCACAGCCACAGTGGTGGATCCTTCAAAACCATTCAGACCATATGCATCTCCTCGGACAACTTTGCCAAATGCTCCTTCTCCAAGAACTTGGCCAAGAATGAGCCTACAAACACAGGTTTAGCGAGTAAGTTACACTTTTAAGATAAAAATGGGAATGGCTAACAGTCATAGTCAAAATGTCAAGCGTTTGAAATAAATAGATTTAGAATGACAGAAAGTATTTTTCTTTTCTTCACACAATCTTTTATTTCTTTGTAGAAAATACAAACTATACAAACTAAGTAGCTTAAATTCTTTTATATATATATATATATATATATATATATATATATATATACAGGGTGTCCAACGAAGAAGTACCTGATTTCAAATTGAAAATTCTCGAGAACAAAGATCTGTAGAAGAATGCAACAAGCGGTATTTTTATTGTGAAAGCTGTAAGAATTTTATACACTAATTTTCAAAGTAGTTACAAAAGCTGCTAACAGATGGTGCTGTACAACTCGTATCAGCATGCTTATATAAACTTGTAGTCTTTGCAATCACTACATCACAATCTTTTCAAAATGTCCACCATTCGCTGCACGGAGGTGGCGCAATAAAATTTGCCATCATAACCTGTAGTTTCTTAACAGAAATTGATTCAGCTGCCACATAGATCGCCGATTGAAGCTTGCCCAGCATGATGGGATGGTTCCTCTAGACAGTATCTTTTAATGTGCCCCACAAAAAATAGTCACAAGGACTCAGGTCCGGGGAATATGGAATTCAATCCCTGCCTGCGGCTCTATTGCTAAAAGCTGCTAACAGTGCCCTCTGTTAGCAGCTTTTGTAACTATTTCGAAAATTAGTGTATAAAATTCTTACAGCTTTCATGATAAAAATACCGTTTGTTGCATTCTTCTACAGATCTTTGTTCTCGAGATTTTTCAATTTGAAATCAGGTACTTCTTCGCTGGACACCCTGTATATATATATATATATATATATATATATGTGTGTGTGTGTGTGTATATATATATATATGTGTGTGTGTGTATGTATATATATATTGTGGGTGTGTGTGTTTAACATATAGCTACAAAAAAACCTTATAGCCTGAGACAGAGAGATTCACTTGGAATGTGAACCAAAACCAAGATGACGACAACTTTCAACTTTACTTTTCAGATGTGTCTTTGAAACCTCTTATGCACATGTTGCACTTAAAGTCTCATGCTGGTAGACTGTGGGTTGTTATGTATGAGAAAATATTCATACAATAATAATATAACCATTATTAATAGTTGTAATGATCAATTCATGTTTAATAATGTTATAATGTAATATAAATTTATAATGTTATTAATGTTTTCTCATTTTTATAACTGACACTATAAAAATGGGAAAAATTCTGAGAACACATTGCAGTTCATATTTTTATCCAAAAAGGTGATATATTATAAGGTTTTATTCTCAGTAAACAAGATATGGTAGAATCTTGCAAGTTTTTTCAGCATCTTTTTCTTATTTAAAACTCTCGGTATACTGAAATTCCAACATTTAACAACCAAACTGAGTAGGAATATCCTCACCAGAATTTTATACCTTGGCTGATTTATGAGTAGTTCATTAATGCTAAACATTATTTTATTTTTCATTATCATTCTATTTTTTATTATTTTATTTTTTATTATTACTTCCAACGCTGGTCCCTATGACAGCATAGGAAGGTCCATGACTGAGACAATGTGTAAGTATGAGATGCTAAGCTAATGACTATGTGATGTGGGCAGGTAAAAAAAATTTCATGCTTTCATTTAATGCTGCAGTTGCTATTAAATATCACCAAATAATGTTGAAAAACCTGAAAAGCATTCAGTAAGTTTCAAGAAAAATATTTAGTGATTCAAGATTGAAAAATCTTTATAATAAAAGGAACACTTTTTGAGTAGCACATATGGTTCAACAATGGGATAATACCATCATGGAGTCTTCTTTTAACAATTTTTCACTCACTCAAATATTCAATACACTCATTTTCCATACAAACATATGCAGATAGAGTGATAAAATATATAAAAAGATTAATTTTCTATACCTATCACGTGGAAATTCCCAAGCAGGATCCATTGGTATTTCATATTCTGGCACCGAAGCTCGATCTTTAGAAAATACATAGTCTATTTTCACAAAAGGGACGACAGAAGTTGTTCCATCCTCCTAAATAACAATTTTAGAAATAAAAATGTTATATACTCACAAAAAGACAAACAGAAAATATTAACTCAAAACATGTTAGCAGATGTCCATAAATCTAGTAACTATGAAAGAAATTGGGGTAAAATAATAAAAATCTCTAAATAAATACTAAGAGACTAAATTTTTAAAATTTCAAAGTATTTTTAATAAAAACATGAGACATTTCAGGAAAACTATTTCAAATGAGTTTTATACAAGACATTTTAACATCAATGTGATTTTTCATTATTTAATAAGAGAAACTGTCAGGGGCGGCTCCTTTTTTTTTTTTTTTTTGGGGGGGGGGGTGGCAACATCGGTTCTAAGGGTTATATATATATATATATATATATGCAATATATTAAATGTTGAGCCCTCCAGTCTAGCATTTGGGTTCCCTTTCCTAAATCCAATCCCGAGTAACATTACTTTATCGCTTTAAAACCCATAGCAACAGAACTTCCCATAAATCGCATGCTTTTGCATTTCTACACGTATCGCATTTCTCCACAGTCTGGAGGAAGGTGTGGGTTTGCATCGCGAGCCCCAAAATTGTGCTGACCCTTCAAAATATAGTTACATGTACCTCGCCTCTCGCGTGTAAGGTTGAAAGGTGATATTAGCTTCTGAGCCATCTTATGAAATGGACGGATGAACTTTTGTCACTCTAATAAGCTATTCGGCCAGACTGCATCAAAATTTTATTCCTTTCAGGCTGAGTCTAGCTCCAGCCATATAAATATGAGCTAGTTTTCCTTTTCAGATCATATTTTAAGAATGTGATGTAATGGATATATTACATATATATAATATATATATGTAATATAAAAATAATTTTTATATTAATAATCTGACTTCTCCATGTTCCTGTAAAATATAATTTAGTCAATTTCTAAAGATGATGTAATAGCTCATAAAGCTTGCAGTACTTAATCCCTTCATTCCCCTGTAGACAGAGAAAGATCCATATAGACTTAGAACCATCCCTGTCTAGGAAGACTGAGCCGATAAGAATCATTGGATATGCCCTAGTCCATGACGTAACATAGCATCATAGGGATTAACCGTTGAATCACCTCTTCTGTATTTTCCTGATATAAAAATGTGAACATGACTGAAAGCCGGGCCTTTTTTCTGATATTGTTTGTACATATCATATGTCACATGGTCTAGCTCCCTCCCTATGGGAAACTCCATGTGAACGACAAATAAAACTATTTTAATTCATTCGCCTGTTTACTGCATCCCAAGAACTCTTTTCCAGCTGTTCCAGTATCTGCTTTGCCAACTGTTTCTATAAGACATGATATGTAGTATATATATATATATATAAAAGAAATAAACATCGTCTCATTTTAAATTTAAACTCATTTAGTATTAGGTCTACGATTATATAATTTTAGGCTATGAAAAAGAAATACACCAGGCTTTTTTTTTCTTGGGGGGCAATTGCCCCTACTGTCCCCACCCCTGGAGCCACCTTTGGAAACAGTTCATATTAAATGCTCATTCCAAAGAACAAAATGTGTACTTGAAAAGAGTTCCTTTTCATGAGTATATGGAAGAGAAGAATAAAAATTTGTATAAAATAACAAGTAAATATAATTAAATAATTATTATTTTAAATTATCCAAATATCATAAAATGCTACTCAAATATTTATAACAGCTAAACTCTCCTTGACTAATTTCAATTTTGCACAAATTTTTGAATTTGCTATGATGCAATTGAGATACTTTGAATCTTGTTTGCCTTTAACTTTTTGAGTCACTCTTTATACAAAATTTTTAAATTTTCCCTTTAAAAAAAATTAGTTTACTTGAATGATTTTTAAATGCAGTTAAAATAGAAAATTCAGTCAGTCAGTAAAATATATCTTTCAAACTGCATTGTATTTAATGGAAACATTAAATGCAATGCAGTTTGTTTATACTAATCATTCTAGACTAAGTTAAAAATTTAACGATGAGGTAAAGGAGACCACTTGTGCAGTACTAATAAATTGAAAAGTTAACATTATACATCCTCTCTATTTACCAGGTGTTTTATTGCCTTACACTATGCAAGACAAAATAATATAAAATACTTTCTTTTTCATTTAAACAACAGATTTTTAAGATTGCTTTACTAAGAAATCCTCTATTGTCTTGGTACATTAAATCTATATGCCAGAGAGTCCCTCTGTGTGGTTTGTAGGGGGGCATGAGATGTTCCCCCATGGTTGCTCAATCCAAATAGCAGTGACACCAGGCAAAAAGTCAGTATCCGACCCTTGTTGTGTCCCGTGGCCTTGAGATAAACAGGAATTGCATCCAGGCCCTGATTTTCCATTAGGTCCAGTAGGCCCGGACCTAGCTCCCCCCCCCAAAAAAAAAAAAAAATTTTTATTTTAAAAGAAAAAATTCAATTCAATTTTTTTATTTTACCTTTTTTAATAGCATTTATATATATATATATATATATATATATATATATATATATATATATATATATATATATATATATATATATATATATATATATATATATATCCTTTTAAATTTGATGGTTCATCATATGTATAGTTATATGTATAGTTCATCATATGTATGTTATAGTGTATATAAGGGATTAATAAGTTTTTCTGGTTGCATTGTATTGGTGTTTTAATGAGGAAGTTAATATGTCGTATTGCTTTTTGTTAATTGATAATGTTCTAGGCTTCTACACTTCAAATAGCCAATTTTTGATAAAATGGTACTTTAACAATGATTCATGATTTTTTTTGTGCGCCAATTTTGGAAATTTTACACCCACATCAGTTTTTAGGGGCCCCCATCCCGAGTTGTGCCTATAGTCAAGAATTTTCTAAATTGGGCCCTGGTTGCATCTCTTCACCCTGCAGCCTTCGGTAGACTGGGATGGGATTTATCCGACCAGGGGGCATTGATAGCAACCAAAACAGGAATTTTATTCAATGGAAAAATGTATATTTTGACAATTTCCCTCCTCCACAAATAAAAGTTTCATAGCATAGTAAATTGAGATTAAATGATTTTGTAAAGGAAAAAAAATTTCTTAATCTTTGATCTTTTTTTATTTTTCATAGGTTTGACATGACAGAATTTAACTGCCTTTGTTTTCCTGTCAAACGCCTGAAAACATTTTAGATCATGGTTAAAAAATGGTAATATAAAATAATCTCTGCAGCATTCAGTTTTGATTTCATTTAACATCAAGAGAAAACACCTACGACTCTATAAAAATGCATTTTGTAATATTAAAAAAATTCTTACCTCTCTTGTTTCGAGTATAACTTTTTTGCTAACAATCATATGATTGTTGTTTAAATAGATTTTTTTCTCACTATACTTATATCGACAAATAAGTATTCCAATTATCACACACATTGGGATAAAGATGGATAAGGCTATCAAATATATAAGAAACGGTGAATTCTCTAATTTAGAAAGGAGTTCTTTTGGCTCGATTTCAGTTTCATCAGGCACTAGAAATAACAAAAATTCATATTAGAATTTCAAAGTTCATTGAATTTACTGTAATCAACAATTTAAATATGCATTAAAATAAACAGCTAATAATAAAGATATTCATCAAATATTTATAATCGTTTATGGAAAGTTGAACTATTCTGCATGTCCATTTATGCATCCAATAAACATAATTTGTACATTTTTAAAAGAAAACGTAGAACAGGTTCCTATTTTTACATGTGAATGTCACAATGCTAGCAAAAACACTGATTACATGTTACTTAGAAGTTATCTTGCAAAACTCTTATCACAGTATAAGTACATTACTGAAGCAATATATATATATATATATTAGAAAATATAATATTGAATGATTTGTCTAATTAATATGATAAAAAAAGCCCTATGCTGAATTTCTAATAGAAATACTGTCCTTTTTAAAGACAAAATTTTGAAAATTACAAAATACAGAATTATAAAAGTATTTTGTTTCATAATTAAATGCAACTTTTCCTTTTGAAACTGCTCAGTTTAAGCCAAATGTGAGTTAGAAATTGGGTTGGGGGGGGGGGGGGAACTTGAAATAAATTTAAATGCTAATAGAAGTTTAGTTAAAATCAGAAAATTGTAGAGAACTTTTAAGAAAGTTGGTTTTTTCTGCTTTTTCAAGCTGTGAAACTGAAGATTTTGATTATGTCTTTAGCCTTAAAATAGTTTTTAACAATGATATGGTCCATAACAAAAATGCTATATTTTTTCTCATTTTATTTATATTATATTAATTTTTCTCATTGTATAACTTTTGAAAACTACTCAAACATCAATTCCATTGTTATTCAATTTTTAAAAAATCATATTTCGTATTTTAAGGACCGCCAGGCAGTCAACTAGGGTCAGGAGGGCCCCAGTTGACTGACTAACTGAATTCATTTCGTGCCTCCCCCCCCAAAAAAAAGTTAGAAGCGCGCTACGCCTATGCCTTAGGTTGACATGAACTCAGCTCATCCATTATAGCAAGCACCTAGTGGATTTAAAAAAGATCTACTAATTTGGGATGGAACTTTATAAGTGTAAGCATTAGAAAAATTACAAAATTAATTTTTAATGATACATATAATGCATACATAGGAATAAAAAGGAAAATAAAAGACACTGGAAATTAATTCTTACCTGGCAAAACTGTAAGGTAAGCACTGCGGTACGATACACCAAGTGAGTTACCCACAATACAAGAATACCAGGCCTCATCCGCTTCTGTAACATTATCAATTATCAAAATGTGTGGATCTGTGATATTTGGATCGGTGCTTTCAAGAGGTTTCACATAAGGTGTTTCAGAGCTGTCAGAGTAGGAACCGTTGATCGAATAATGTCGTAACCACCTCATTCTTGGTTGCAGATCACTTAAAAATCTGCATTCAAATCTTGCTCTGCCGCCAACATATACCGTTTGATTTGTGAGGTAGCCATCCTTGAATATAGGTTTGTGAGGAACACGTTCATAAACTTCTAACTTGTATGTCCAATTGACAGAGCCCTCAGAATTTGACACAATACATTCATATTTGCCTGAGTCAGAACTTAGCAACTGGTCCATTATAAGAGAATATTTACGGTATATAACCTGTGGAAAAGAATCAATAGAAATCAAGGTCAGTATTTTACAATAACAACAAACATAAAATGGCAAAGAATCTTGAAAATTATTTATTATGTGCAGAATCATACTGATTTAAATTGTTGTATCTCTGAATGGTATAAATTATGTTATTTAAAAAGGAAGGTTATATTTAATTTAATATTTAATAAGAGTATTTATATTTAATAAAGTATTTAAAGTAATTGAATATTATAGTTAATTAATAGGGGAAGTTAAGGTATTTATTAACTATTGAAAGTAAAGTATATGAAATATATTAATTATTGTTAACTTATTAAATTGGAAGTAGTTCTAAAAATCTATTAGTTGCTTTTGTACATCTGGTAGTAGGTCCTACTAATGACAGATCTATTTTTAGCTTTCCAATATCATTTCAATTTATGCATACAAAGATTTTAAAATTCCATAAAAATAGCTGATCTAACTTTCATGTGAAGCTTCCTATTTTATGCCCTTTTCATTGCACTGCAGTAGTACATTTCAATGAAAAGACAGATGATAGTGAATTAAATCACAGAAGTTTTTAGCTGTCTTAGAAAATAAATTAATTTCCCGTATCTAATAATTCTAAAGAATGATAATGTTGTCATCTAATTGAGTGAATAAAAATAAATTATTAACTAATATCATGGACCAGACAGTTAGATCTTATATTATTTATGTAAGGTAAAAAAATTTGCCTGTTTCACTCTAGACTGATTTTTCCATTAAGCATTATATTTTATGCATTTTTCATAATTAATTCTTATCACAGACAGTTAACTGAAGAAAGAAAACTTAAAAAGTATCATCTATTATCTAGACTTACATAAAATAGAAAATTTTATAAAGATAGTAAAGTAAAACATCAACCTCAATTTTTTTAAGGAAACTAAAAGGACATGAGGTAAAATTTAAAGGTAAATCTTTAGCCTCATAATAACGCACATTTGGAGTTCAGGTGAAAACAAAATCATATATATTTAAAAACGATTCCTTAAAAATGAGGCACTCAAACGTGATTCAAACTGAAATCACTCATAAAAGAAAGAACTTTTTTTTTCATTTTCACCTCTTTCTGTAATTCCCGTTCTGGAACTTTCCCATTTTTAAGCCATTTTATTTCTGGGACAGGATTACCATTTGCTGGACATTTAAGAGTTATAGAACTGCTTGCAGGTCTTGCAATCAACTGTATCTCCATTTTTGACATTTGTGTAAAATGGGGTGCAACTAAAAAAATAAATGGAAATTCAATTAAGTTTTCTACAGAATATACAACACACAAATACACATG
Organism: Dolomedes plantarius; assembly: GCA_907164885.2. Taxonomy (NCBI): domain Eukaryota; kingdom Metazoa; phylum Arthropoda; class Arachnida; order Araneae; family Dolomedidae; genus Dolomedes; species Dolomedes plantarius. The sequence continues at coordinate 9,493,555 of OU015496.1, forward strand.
AAAGCTAACAATGGAGAAATATATGCAGAGAGCAAGATAAATACTAGTCATTTGAAAACCAGCAATCATTACAGTTCTATAAAGTATTTCTCATCTTTTTCAATACGATGCTCATTGAATCAACATTATTTCTGAAATGCAATACAGTCAAGCATCTTTAAATTATTTAAAAACAAAATAATTGATTTACATCTATATATGTTGTCTATAGATATCATAATACATAATTATTAAAATTAAAAACACTCAAATTTTATGAACTAAAAATTGCAACTAAAGAATGAAAAAATTATATTACTACACTTTGATGAATTTTACTCATTCTACAAAAAATGCATCTTTAATTCTTTAAGGAGAAAGCAAAAGATTATTTTTCACCAAAAGAGCTACAAATTTCAGAGAATTTACCTAAAATTTGTCCATAAGATTAAAAACTTTGATGGACAATTAAGATAAAAAGAGCTCAATGCATGTTTAAGAAAAAATAAGTTATATTGTGCCTTTTCACCACTAACAATATTATAAGACAGTGTTTTGATTTTACTTAAAATTGTATCTATTAAAAAATCATACAAGCTCTGATTATAAATTCAGTGCTGAAAGTATTTTACAAAAATTGCTACAGTATAGATTTAATTATTTTGCCAGCAATTAAAAAAAAAATAGTTTTGAAAGAAACTTAGAATACACAAAAAAAAAAAAACTGTTCATTGAATTTTTATTTTTGATTTTAATACTATTGCAAAATAAGTTCCGCTTCCTTGTACACATTTCAGTCAGAAAAACTTTTTTTAATTTTGGTTTGAGAGTAAAAATTATTTAAATTTCCAATCTAAACACATTTCATTTTACTTTATTTTATTTTTATGGAAGATACTAAGTAAACATAAGTTTTTCACTCCTGGAATAAAGATTGTTGATTGGCATTTTACAAAAGTGAATATCATTTACCAAAATGCAAAAATCTAAAATTGCATGACAATAACTTTACCCCATTCAGCACGAAAGCAAATGTTTCAAATAAACTTTCAAGCCAAAAATGTATTAAAATTTATCAGAAATTACATCAGTACTTTTTTTTCAATTTTATAGTGTAGTGAAATATTTATCTTTTTAAAAAGTTACAATGTGGTATAAAAAATGCATCAACAAAACAACACTGATGAATGAACAAAATTTTAAAACATGCAAGTTTGAAGTTATTAATCATAAAATTTAAAATAATGTGTATAGAATTTATAATTAAAAAATTATGATTTTCAACAAACATTTTTCTCCAGGTTTAATCAGGGCTCTTGTACGAAGACCACTATCATCGGCCTGAGCTTCATCTAGAGGCAATGGATCTGAAAAATATAAATAATGTATAATATATTACAATCTAAGAAACATTCCTTTTCATTCACAAATGATTAATATATGTTTTTTTGGATTAGCATTTTAAGCATGCAAAATAAAAACTGAAATGAAGATTTTTAATGATATTATCTCAATGTTTCAATTTGTTTATTTGTTTATTTTTTGTTTGTGTGTGTGTGTGTGGAGGTGGAGAGACTATAATTAGTCTTTCTAAAATCTTATATACAAACTGATTACATATGCACGGCAATAAAAAAGTAAAAACTTAATGGCAGCTGCATGCACATTCACAATCATGCAAGGATCCCTTATGCATAATAAATGAAATCTCAGTATTTCAATAATTCTGGTGTAATGCTTACAAGTGGTATTATCACTAAGCTAAAGACCCATTGGAAAAAGACTGCTTATTGAAATAAATCAAAATAAAGCAGAAATGACTTGAATAGTAGTACAAGAACACTGTTAAAAGTAAGATGGTAAGATCAAGCTTATTGAAACATGCTGCCCACATGGTCCAATGGTAAGTATCACAAGATTCCACACTGTGGGCTTGAGTTCGAATCCTGAATAAGGTTTGGTCATTACCGTGTTGTCCCTTCAATGCTGCCCACATGGTCCAATGGTAAGTATCGCAAGATTCTACCCTGTGGGCTTGAGTTCGAATCCTGAATAAGGTTTGGTCATTACCATGTTGTCCCTTCAATGCTGCCCACATGGTCCAATGGTAAGTATCACAAGATTCCACGCTGTGGGCTTGAGTTCGAATCCTGAATAAGGTTTGGTCATTATCATGTTGTCCCTTCAATGCTGCCCACATGGTCCAATGGTAAGTATCGCAAGATTCCACACTGTGGGCTTGAGTTCAAATCCTGAATAAGGTTTGGTCATTACCGTGTTGTCCCTTCATAGAGAGCAATGCTGGCTCACCTAAAATAGTGCTCTCATAATAAAGTAGCCAGCAGAGACTTCATGGTGAATAACAGAAAGCAAGTGCCTTCGCATTAGGGAGAACAAAAGAAACCTTACTGAAACATCATCATAAAATTCTATCTCAATAAGTAACCTAAAACTCAAATAATTTGCATTCTTCTTCAAATAAATTAATTACAAAGATATTTGTATCTTCTCACTATATCTATATATATAAAACAGTTCCATAACTGACTGACTAATTGACTGACTGACATACAACGCACAGACCAAACTACTGGACCTCAAAGGGCTGAAATTTTGCAAGGGGATTCTTCTTGTAGTGTAAAATAAGGGTGCACTAAGAAAGATTTTTGAAAAATTCTTACATTTTTTAAAATTAAATTTTTAAGATGTTTTAGTAACTTTTTTTAAGTTTGTCTTTAAAATAATAATTTGAGGGTTATGAAATTTATATCATGAGAAAGATCATAAAAATTCCTTTAAAATGAAATTTTTTTCGAATCTTTGCCTCCATTTTCTGATTTTTCGTGAATTTTTAAAGATTAATTTTTAGAATTTAATTTATTAAATGCTGATCCTGTGATTTCTTTTTCTGGAACTTTAAATAAATTTATTGTCACATCCATAACAAAGAAACAGATAAAAAAATATTTTTTTCCCTGCTAATGCAGCAGACGATTGGACATTATCCAAAAAAATATTAAAATACAGTAAAAGGTATGTTCCTCAAACTGTAGTTTATTAACTGTACTATATTCTTTAGTATGTCCTATTAGATTTAATTTGAATATTTTCTTCTACATTGTTTTCTCTATAAAAATATCTCTTATGATTTTTTTATAAACATACATATGTATATATTTTTTACTTTAATTGTATACATTGATCGTCGTATTTATTATACATATATATATATATATATATTTATTTGGCATCAATTGCATACATCAACCATTGTATTTAATTTATTTATATATATATATATCTGTAGCTTGGTACAAGAAATTCCTAAGTCAATTTTTCTTCAAAAATGACTTAATTTTTTTTCAAAGAGACATAAGCAAATAATTTTCAATGTAAGAAGTACCCAAGTTTGTGCGATGATTTAGAAAACACTTTTAAACCATAGGGAAGACTTGGGTACTTCTTACATTGAAAATAATATTTTTTAAAGAGACATAAGCAAACAAAGTCATTTTTGAAAAAAATGACATAGGCTCTTCTTGTATCAAGCCACAGATTATATATATATGATGTATGTTTGTATCTAACGTTACCTAAAAATCCACCTTCCTTTTAGAAAAATGGGGATTGTAAGTAATGGATTTATAACTTGAAAGGTAATGGAGGATTTTTTGATTTCTGATAAAGTGGAGCTTTTGTTTAATGACTCAGATGTCCCAACCTCTCTACACTATAACGGCAATGGTTCTAATCCAGATTTGACATTGGCCTCCGCAAACATTACTGATGATGCTGAGAGAGAAGTTATTTATGATCCTGGCTCAGGTCACCGCATGATTGTTACTGGAATTAATTTCCCTATTAATAAGTCTACAAGTAAATCTTTTAGAAACAGATGGAAGTTTACTATGGCTAACTGGAAGAGTTTTGCCCTTGAGCTTGAGTCTATGTTCAGAACTACTAGTTTCTGTGAAGCTGGTGAGAATATCGATAAGGCTTTTGATAATTTTCAACTATCATTCTTGGTATTGCAAAAAAAATTGATTCCTAGAGGCAAGCAATTTAACTCTAAACCTTTTTGGAATGAAAATCTCGCTATACTAAAAGAGAAATCTTCTATTACACATTTTACTGCTGAACAATCTAAAAAGTTAGAGGATATTCAGAATTGGAGAGTGTTGCTGTCTTTCATAAAGAAATCTTTTCAGCTAAAAGAGATTGCTTCAGTGATTTCATAACTAAAATTGATTATAGGAAGAATGGTAAAAAGGTTTTTAATTACGTGAATAAATTACAGAATAAGTCGAATGTGCCTTCCAGAGAACCATTGAGATTTGGTAGTCGTGTTTTAACTAATGACAATGATATGTCTAAGGTTTTTGATTATTTTTATTCTTTTAAATAATGTTTGAGGAGGGATCTCAAAACCTAGCAGAAAAACATTAGACAGGAAATTTGCGACTTTGCATCATCCCAATCTCCTGGACATGAGGTTTTTCATCAGAACTTCGACATTATGGAGCTTAGAGGAGCTATTAGACGTGTAAAGTGTGCTAAGAGCCTTGGGCCTGATAACCTCCACCCTGAATTCCTGAAACAGATTCCACATATCATACTGCTTGATGCTTAGTGATTGCCAACCAAATAATGTAGAAGTCTTTAATGTAGACAAAACACAAAACCTATGTGCATGATTTCATATTCCCCCGGAGGTGCATATTATTTTAAAAACTGCATGGAGTCAATAAAGTTTTAAAAAATACCTCTGTGTTTTGGTATTTAAGAAGAGTTGAGCATATTTTTCAAAATATTTAGAAAATACTTTTAAATCATTAAGAACATAATTTAAATAACAATAGGACAAACAAAAGCCGGATATTATTTAGATAAAATTTTATGTAGATGACAAACAAAATATGTATTCAGAGAAAATGAATGTCGTCACCACATCTACATTTTTCTATGTTCTGCAAAAATAGAAAGCTTCTCACTGCCTAACAGGATAAAGGGAAGGATTTAGCCATAATGACATCTGTTGTACAAATGTCGGGTTTTGCAACATAACAAATCATGGCCATAGAACATGGCCATACAAAAATTTTCAAAAAGCTTTCTGTTACAAATTCTAAGCTAGTTTACAAACTATTGAAATAAGACTATGCAATAAAGAATGCATGTCAATTTTTTGCCTTTTAACAGATCAAAAACATGTTACCAAAGTTAAGGTAAGATATCAGAATTTGAAACTTATTACATATCAGCGAGTTTCCCCCAAGATTCTAATAACTTCTTTTTATGGTACTTACCCATGATACCGACCTAACGCCAACGTGATGCAAGTCGCTAACTACAATACAAAAAAGTTGCCAGTTTATACCTTCCAGTACGAGAGTCTCTAGAAATACCCAGGGCCCGACTTAGCCTAATTGGGGCCCGGGGCAAAAACTTCTTTGGGGGCCCCCCTCTGCTTCACTACTTCAGTAATGAAGAACTTAATACTTAATACTAAACTTTCTATTCGATTTGGGGCCCCCCTCTCATGTAGGGGCCCGGGGCAACTGCCCCGTATGCCCCTGCCTTAGTCAGGCTCTGGAAATACCTGCAGTCGGTAATTACTCTAGTTAACTGTCGTGGTTTTAGACAATGATAAATGCTTTTGGCAAAATTTTATAGACTATAATCCATTCGCACCAGCCGTATACAAAGCGTATACACATCACAAATGATAAGTGACTTCCTTCCATCCATCCATCCATGTACGGACGCGAATACAAACTTTTCTACTCCAAAATATGTCTTATTTCCAAAATATATCTTTCTCTCCGAAGTACGATTACACTGAATGCCCATCTTCACCTTTCCGTTCGTACTGTAAAATATCGACCTCCTGAAGAAAAGTTAGACTTTCTTGCTTATGGGAAAAGCCTACAGCATGTTCATTTCGGAAAGCGCCAATTTCGAAGACAACTTAGGGACTGTTCACATAGAATCCATCAGCGGTAGACTCGTATTGATATATTTTAAACCAATCACAGGCCTTAACAACTTCGGGGCTAATCATTTGGAGATTTGTAATTGGTTGAATACATTTCAATATGAGTAACGCTGATGCTGATAGATTCTACGTGAACAGGCCCTTATACGCAAAGCGAAATAAACAGTAAAACGTCTTTTACCGATGTAGGCACTGCCCACTTCATACATACACGTATAATTGTTCTGTTAGCAACGTCGTGGCGCGGTGGTAGATCAACCCCGTTCTCTGCAAGTGTACGAGAACGATATTTCCTAGCCTAGAGTCGCAGTCCCATTGACGACAGGTCAGTATAATGGGAACGTACACTTTTTATTTATTTATTTTTTTAAAGTATGTTAATAAAAATTTTACAAAAGTAATGTATTGTATGGGTTTGTTTTAATGCTTTGTAAATTGAATGCATGCCAAAATAAATCAGCAATAAAATCTTTCATAAGTAGTGTCATTAGGAGAGTAAAATTTAAGTCACTAAGAAACAAATCATATTTTACAAGTTTCAGACAAATATATTTATTTAGCAATGATTCACATTAGCTTTTCACTTTGTTTACTAAACTTGATGGAATGAAAGAAAAAGAAACTCCTTTGTTTCATTAAAAATTAGAATATAGCAGGTATAAAATGACTTAGGTAAAATATTTAGAATAAAAATAAATCTCATAAAATAGATTAAATAAAACAGATTAAATTTTGCAGGGTTTTTTGTCCTTATGCATATTATCGCAGTTAGCGATTAAAAGAGATATAAAATTTTGTATTTACTAATTAAAAGGATAATTATAGCAGAAAATAAATTAATGAACATCAAAAATCTGATATAGAATATGGATCTTCGAAAAAAAAAATTTTAATTAATAGAGAAAGAATAATTAAAGATGAAAATATAACAGATTTTTTTAAAAATAAATTTCCTTTTTTTAAATATTTTAAAATATATTGTATTATTACTGATAATAACTATTGTCTGTAAACTTGCCAAAAAATGAAAATCTATTTGTACATCCCATGAAATACGCCTGAAAAGTTGTTGAGTGTATAAATATCAATAGAAATTTAGAGTTATTAATTTAGAATGTATAGAATGGTGAATGTAAAATTTTATTGCTCGATTAATTTCCCTTTTATTTTTTTTAAAGAGTGCAAACTGTCTATGTGTTACAATCCATACACACACAAATATCTAGTTACTACATATAAGCATGCAACTCTTTTGTGTTATGCATATTCTGCAAATAGGTGTGAGAATGAAGTAAAAGTACCTATAGCAATGACAGTAAAATTCTTCCATGTTATTCCATGTTCATTGAATGCCTTGCAGAAATAGATATCAGAATCAGCCTCAGTCACATTATCAATAGTCAAACTATTTTTTGTTATCTTGATATGCTCTGAAGCACTGGAGATAGATTCATTGCCTTTTAACCACTCAACAAATGGCTTGGGTACACCAGCAATAGGGCACCTTAATTTTACTCTTTGACCAATAGGAACTTCAAGGTAATTAGGTGTATTTTCTCGCAGCCGAGGAGGTGCTGAAATACATGTTTTATATTAATGATCGGTAATCTATTAAAATACCTACTTAAAAGGATTGGACAAACAGTTGATATTTGCATGAGAAAGGGAAAAATGAAGTGCATACTTAAACTTTTTAGGGTCATAATAGCTCTAAAATGTTGAGGTATTTTTAAACTATGAGTTTGTGTCAAGATATGTATTTATCAACATCAAGATATATCACAATCCATTAGCTCAAATAATGAAAGTGATTATGCTCTGCATAAAAAGATTGTTCGTTATCTCACTTTTCATAACTGGTTGGTTCAGATGAAACACAATTTGTATTCATTGTCAACATCATTGTACACTTTATTTGTGTCTCATCCTTGTGAACACAACCTCAAAGGATGGAGTTACGTAATAACGAATATAAATTACAGAAACTGGAACGGCTAAAAGCGTGTAAACCATTTGAGCACACTTTGAAAATGTAAATATGCAGTTTAATATCATACTAAATATCTAACAATATAAATGAACTGAAACGTATGATTTTATATAAATCTTATAATATCCAGAAACAGTTTAAAATTTTAAAGAATACCATAAAAAAAAATTAATCCTTTTAAAAAAAAACAATTTTCCAGAGCTTAAAGTATAATAAATAGATCTGTAGCATTTATAGAGTACACAGGAGAAGAAAAAAACAGAAGCGATTACTAACATCATCAGTGTATTTCCCTGTCTCTCTTAAAGGACAAGTTGTTGTTGAATTGATAAATTTCAATAGCCATAACATTGCGATCGTCTCACACATGACATATTAAGAAAAAAAAATAGTCGCTAGATCCCAATTTTTTTCAGCATATAAAAAAAAATGTAGTGTTTGAACTTATTAACTTGAAAATATAGGCATGTTTGTATTAGTTAAAACTAAATCCGGAGGAAGACAACCTGTTTTTTCTTACGGTTAATAAGTAAATAATTTATCGAAAATATAAACTAATTTTAGGGTACAATATCTCAAATATTTTCCTAGTGCTGCCATCTATTGTACAATTTTTAAATCTTACAGAATTGTTTTTACTTATTTCATTGTTAATCTTCCTCAATAGAATGCTATAAATATCAATTCCTCAAGAAACGAAATTATTCATCAACTTAATAACGTTCTAAGAGACATTTATTCAGAATTTCAATGATGAACTATGTAGAAAGTTTCTGAACTCCTGTGAAATGCAAAAGATTTTGAAAAGTATAGTGCTGCCATCTACTGTGAAACCACAATATCTCATGTACGTAATAAGTGAATTATACTTTAAAAATACAAAAATACACAAAAAAAAAAAAAAAAAAGTACGTTCGAAAAGGTTTGGTTTGGTTTGGTTTGGTGCGCTACCGTCAACTTTCTGCTACACGAGGGCTAATGACCGCGTACGGTTAAATGGAAGTTTTATCAGCTCCTGAGAACTGAGACAAATGGTGATGAAAAATTGACTTTTAAAATTTTCTACAAGACTGTGTGAATGAAAGTGAAAAAATTACTTGTAATTAAGGGCCTGTGTCGAAGCATACGAAATGACGTCATCAGTTGTTCCTTGAGTGCGAAGGTTGTAAAATGGCTATTCTATCAGAGAAAACAATATGTGTTGGCTGGTATTTCGAAACAGAATCTGTTACGCAAGTGCAACGAAACTTTCCACAAAATTTAGAAAAGATCCTTCAAGTGGTAATAGCATCTTAGCTTGGCTTACAAAGTTTCTGGAAACGGGAAGTGTCCTTGATAATCGCCAAAAGTGTGGGAGATCGAGCACATTCGAAGACGAATCGAAAGAATTGCGGATTAATGGCAGATCGTGTGATGGGGCCATTCTTCTTCCACGAACAAACGAAAACAAAAGAAATTGACAGGATTCAGATTTTTTTCTGTCAAGCACACTTCTTATTTACATTCCAAAATCATTTGGCTACAAAACGGTGCACAACCTCATTGGGGTATTATTGTACGAGACTTTTTAAATGAGGAATATCCAGACAGGTGGATTGGGCGAGATGGTCCCATCCAATGGCATCCTCGATCTCTAGACATTACACCTCTTGACTTTTTTTCTTTGGAGATTTGTCAAAAACCGAGTTTATTCAACAAAATTGAACAGTGTTGAAGTACTCAAAAGATGCATAACTGCTGCAATTTCATGTGTTACGGAACTCATTTTGGAACGCAAATGGGCCGAATTTGATTACCGACAAGATGTTCTCCGTGCCACAAAAGGTGCACATATTGAAATTCATTAACTGTACTAAAAATAATTATAATAATAACGATAATAATAAACAAGGTTACACATATGTGAATTTCTAGTTCCTACCTTGTGTGCTTTTTTTTTTGTATAATTTTTTAAAATATGTCAAGGCACATTTTAAAATTTATACTGCTATGAAAATATCACACGCAGAAAGTTCTTTTTCATGATTTTTTTGTCTAATGAACGCTAGAAAGTCATTCGAACATCCCAAAACACGGACTTTCCGCATAAAAAATTCCGCAAAGGATCCTTATAATAGAAATTTGAGGTGTATAGAAGAAAAATAGATTTATATTTGAGAAATTATAAGGGAATACGCTGTGAGAGGAAACTGAAAAATAAAAACTCAAACATGTGTTAATATTCGTGTAGTTGATAACGAGAAAAAAAAAAAAAAAACGACAGGTTTGCAGTTCTTTAGAGACAATGTAGCAGACATTCGCTGTTGCTAAATAGAACATTTTGCTTGCAGAAGAAAAAAAAAAAGCAAAGTGTAAGATTTTTGCTTATAATAGTTTTTTTATGAATTTAAATTTCCAAGTCTTTTCTTAAATTTGAGAAAAAGTCTTCCCAAATACGAATTCATGGTTCTTGTCAATCATCAAGCATGATACACGCTATTTTGATACGTGTCCATTGAAATGGGTTTTTGTTTAGCAATGATTAACCAATGATGCGTCGCCTCATTCTTCAAATAGTTGACAACGATTACGAATTAGTAAGGTTTCATTGTTGAAATGTTTACTTACTGCCAACTGTCGTCACTTCTTTGGGAGATGAAAGAGCCACTGGAACGAGAACAAAAGAGAAAATGATCAGACTCCAGGACATTTTCGGATCTTTTTGAGGCTATGTTGCGAAGTGAGACAACGTCATCATAAATTCTGTCTGCTTGTTTCACCTACAAGTGGATCCAAGTGTCCATGTCACATGTTGGTCTCGCTGCAAAGAACAAAAGTATGATGCATCATTTTCAAGCTACCAAAAACTGGACCTTTACATTTTTTTTTTCAGAAATCATGCATGTAGTCGGTAAAAATGACGCTGCAGTTTTCTACGGCATTATAAATATCCTACACAAGAGTACCTAATAATAAACATATACATACATAAAATCAATTATTTTTTTCCCCCTAGAATGAGTATCTAATAATAAAAGCAACGATATTTTTTCAGTGATGATCAAAATTTAAACTGAAATGCAAATATGAAGATCAGAATAAACGAAGTTATAGAAAACAATTGTAAATGACACTGTTCTAAAGAACGCAAAAAATGTTCATTTTCAGCAGTCAGCAGAGAAAGAGAAATATATTTAAAGCAAGAAACAAAAGATGCTACGAACAACGCATACTAACCGAAAATAAAAATGCGTCAATTTGCAGATGCTAGAACCGCGTACTGTTATCACAACTGATGACATGGTTCTATTTCTTTAATATGTGGTAACTTGCGACACTAGAAGCTGCATGCGACTTCTCACTGTCCAATTTGCGAACCGTGGTACGAAAATTTTGACTGACGCATGCGCCCTATCCATCAACTCCGATAAGTTTTTATGCAAGCTTCAAATCGCGGTGCTACTAGCTCATTTTTTACGAACATTCTTTTTTCTGGAGGAAATTCCTGTATTCCAAGCATTTTCGGTTCGACTGATTAAGTTTTCGATTTTTTGGAATTTTTGTTAAAATGTTTTGTTATATATTTTGTGCGTATTAAATGTTGCGAGCTGCACTTCAAAATTCCATTGGTATTATTGTCTGTTATACCATCTTCTACTGGACGGGTCCATTTCATTAGCAACGACCTCCATTTTGAGGATTGATTTTCTGGATTTGGCTTCAAACTGAATGTAGATTTTCAGGAACCTAATGGGTTTTTCTCATTATTATACCTTAAAAGATATTCGCGTGGCAGTGACGCAAAAGTACACCCCATGAATAAGAGTAAAACGTATTTTAGTTCCGAAACAAAATCCAAAATCGCCAATACTTTATGTAAATTAAGGAGCGTTATAAATGTATATATATAGGGTCATGTGTGTGTGTGTATATATATATATATA
>OU015496.1:9517941-9570441 GCA_907164885.2 Dolomedes plantarius
AGTGGGCAGAGATTGTTTAATTTTTGCCCAGTTTTTCTCCTCGTGAACCCGCAGTTGATTCGTCGCTTCTTATTCAAGTCCAACAGTATTTCTCTTAAAACTTGGAAGGTTTGAGCCAGAGGAAAAAGTATTTCTTCGAGAAAGAAGTGCTTTCTCGTTTCAATATTATTTAAGGCTCTTACGTACTCTTGGCAAATTTCATCGTGCCTTACTACAAATTAATTAGAAGCAGGGTACCTTAAAGCCTCGTCAGTGGCGTAGCGAGCGGGGGGGCAAGGGGGTCTATCATGCCCCGGGCGCCTCTCGCAGAGGGGCGCCAATATAAGGTCTATATATTATATTACTATACGTTTTACGGGGGGGGGGCGCCAATATGAGGTCTATATATTATATTACTATATGTTTTTCGGGGGGGGCGCCAATATAATGTCTATATATTATATTACTATATGTTTTTCGGGGAGGTGCCAATATAAGGTCTATATATTATATTACTATATGTTTTTCGGGGGGGGGGGCGCCACAAAGGTATCGTTCCCCGGGCGTCAGTTATGCTCGCTACGTCACTGAGCCTCGTTTATATTCCTCAGTTCAGTCCAAAAACATAATATAAATCAGGGTTTTAACTTATCAGAATCCTATGAATCGATGATAAACCTTTTCATTACCACCCCTTTATATCGTTTCCTGGAATGTTGGCAATAACTTCCATGATCAACTGTCTCAACCACTCCGGATGTTTGGGTTGTTGAAGGAAGAGGGCAAATTGGATTTATCTGTCCTGTATGAATATTTTTTGCTTTTAATCTGAACCTGTTTGGCCCACTTTATGCTTTGTCACCATGTGGCGCTCTCTATTTTGTACCAAAATTCGGGATAGACGATGATTCTTTGCCAAGTGGGCTGGATTTGTCAGTAAAATTTTGGAGAAATTCTTTATTATCTCTTCCACGTACTCAGCGGTTATGCCTTGCCCATAACAAGGGCGACACCTTAGTCCAAAGTTACCTGTACGCTGGAGATATTTTATTACCCCGGGTCTTAAGAAAACAGACGGTGCTCTTCCCTCCATCAGCCATGATCCAGTCTCTCCAAGTCCAATCTTTTGGGTTGCCGATCCATTGAAGTTCATCTCAGTTTTATCTCCTCTAGAAATATTTTATAATATTTATGTAATTAAATTTTATTAAATATTTCGTTTCCATGACGTCTTTTTAAATTGATGTCACGGCACATTCTGCATCGGTATATGCAGTGGCGTAGCGAGAATAACTGGCGCCCGGGGCACGATACCTTTGTGGCGCCCCGCCCCTGAAAAACATATAGTAGTATAATATATAGACCCTATATTGGCGCCCTCGATAAACATATAATAACATAATATATAGACCTTATATTGGCACTCCCCCCCGAAAAGCATATAGTAACATAATATATAGACCTTATGTTGGTGCCCTCCCCTAAAAACATATAGTAATATAATATATAGACCTTATATTGGCGCCCCCCACAAAATAATATAGTAATATAATATACCTTATATTGGCGCCCTCCCCGAAAAACATATAGTAATATAATATATAGACCTTATATTGGGGCCCTCCCCTGAAAAACATATAGTAATATAATATATAGACCTTATATTGGCATCCACCTCGAAAACATATAGTAATATAATATATGGATCTTACATTGGCGCCCCTCTGCGAGTGGCGCCCGGGGCATGATAGACCTCCTTGCCCCCCCCCCCCTTTGCTACGCCACTGGGTATATGCTCGTTCGATAATTGTTCAGAAAAAAATTAATGTCAAGCAAAACAAAATGGTAAATAATAATTGTAAAATACTTTGTTTGGTCCAGTAATTTATACCACTGTTGGCATGGACGTTTGTAGCCGTTTGGAATCGGCTTTAAGCAGTAGGTCCCGGTCAAATTAGCCCTAGAGTAGCAAAAGTTGACCGTAGCGCTCCAAACCAAACCAAACCGTCATCTGATTGGTATCAACAGTACTCACCACAAACGAAGGTTGCTGAATTCCAGATGTGCGACCTTTCGCAGAGAGCGGTAAATAAGCGTCTGTTTTTACAGAAGAGGGTCGCTATAAGGGGGGAAATATTTTCCCGTTAAAAAAGTGTCGTTTGGAAAATGAAAAACAAAGCAGTTGTTCGGACACCGAGTAGCAGTTTTCTCGTCAAGTATATCTGAAGGATTTTGAGATAAACAACAGAGGAGGCGTTGATTTTTTTTTACGTGAAAAGAGAGGGTAACTGCGGTTTTGAGATGCCCAGATTAGTTTTCCCAGAAACGCTTTCGAGTCAGGCTATTAAGTAAAGAGCAACCTTATTTGCAAAGAGCGGAAAAGAAGTCGTAATGGTGCGTGAATTTCGTATACAAGACAAGCCAGAGGAAGGAATTGACCCGTTTTTATTTGGCTTAAATTAAGAAACTAATTTATAGACGATAGCACGATACCAGAACGGCAGTGGGAAAAACTTCAAATGTCGTAAACAGGGTTCAAACACAAGGAGTTCTTTTAACTTTTTAAAGAGTCTGTGGTAGCATTTTTGAGGACCTTAAAAATGATTTAAAGTACAGGGTGTCCATAATTAAACTTCTCTACTTTTAAGTTGTCTACAGTCGAAACTATTATTGAGAAAGTTATGAAATGTAAGACATATTGAAGGGATGGGAATTTGTTTGAGCGAATAGAAAAATTAGTTCAAAATTTCACCATCAGAGGGCGTTTTTTGATGAATTACACATTTACGACTGGTTCTTCACTTAAGATTTCGCCATCTTTTTATCCGTAGGTCACCCTAACACAATTACTCATACTCATTAAATTTTACAATCTTTAAAGTGATTGCAAAGTCGATCGGAAACTTGTTCGATAACTAATTTTCGGACAAAAGATTTGAAGGAACGAAGAAGAAACTAATACGCAAATTAATTCTTGTCGACGTAGAGCAGAAGCTGTTATAAAACCTAGAAACTGTCATGGAGATTTTGTTTTCAGCGTGCTTGCTATTGCTAATCAGAATGTCATCGTTTCGATTACCAGATCGAGCTCCCCAGACCTCAACCCATGCGACTTTTGGCTTTGGAGGCATGTGAAAAACGTCTAGTCAGTCTTGATAAGCTAAGAACTATACGTGATCCGAAAGACAGCATTTCATGACATGTTCTCAGCATTCCCCCGGACACACTGCGGTCAACTGTAGAACATCTATCTTACGATTTCAAATGGTAGCTGAAAATGATGGCAGTCATGTCATTTTGAACATGTCTTGTTGCAATAATTTTTTTTAACTATAGTAAATGTTGGCTAAATGTGTAATTCATCAAAAAGCGCCCTCTGGTGGTGAAATTCTGAACTAATTCTTTTATTCGCTCAAATAAATTCCCATCCCTTCCATATGTTCTACACAAAATTTCGTAACTTTCTGAACAATAGTTTCGACTTTAGACAACTTTTAAAGTAGGGAGGTTTAATTATGGACACTCTGTATGTTTCAGGATCATGTGTAACCTTATAATTTCTCTTGAAATATGAACTATAATTGATATTATCAGTTTGTGAAGATTAGAATGCTTATATATTGTCCTTCTCCCCCCCCCCCCCGAAACTACAACCACTCCAAACACATACACACACACACACACACATGTATGTGTGTGTGTGTGTGTGTATACGTGTGGAGAGGGGGAGAAGGATAATATACAAGTATTCTAATCCTAAACAACGGTAACACCAACAATAAGACTCACAGACACGAAAAGTATTATCTGTCTTTTGCAATCTTCGGTAACAACGGACTTCAAATTCTTGTATTACAACTCGAAAATAAGGACTTTTCAAAGGACCCTATAGCCAACGAAGAAAGGTATGGACCATGATTAAAAATATAAATACTTTTGAAGAAATTTTTTCAGGACCCTTAAAATCAAAACCTAAAGATAACGAGTTCCTAAGAACGGGCGAACTCTGTATATTCTCTCACAATTGAATAAACTGCTCCATAATTCCAAAATTTGTACAAGATTTGCAGGAAGTTTATTGAAAGGTAATTAAAAGTCAATCTATAATAGGATAAACAACTACGAAAGCGGTCAAATCTTTCATGAGTACGAGTTTAAAGCGGACGTGTTTAGGACCCATTATAGTACGAAAATTCGTTGATGCGAATTCGTTGATACGAATCTTTGTATTCCATTACAGGATGAAAACCGCGAAAAGAAATCTTAATTTTCAGCCAACCGCATGAGTCCGGATATAAAACCCTTTGCAATATCGCGTCCTCTGTTCACTTTTAATAGAAAAAAAGGTCCACTCTTGCAAAGATTTGGGGAAATACGTGAAGAGGAAAGGAAATGCTGCAAATTTATTATCTCGGGGGATGAAGTTTGACTTGTGAAAGGTCTGGGAAATTTTTTAGGAGTTAAATTTTTAATTTATATCGGCCTCCCCACACGAGCTGAAATAACGATTCTCAGCACGGTTAAATATTTGCGAGGGTGAATACGAAAATAAGGTAAAGGAATGGCTGAAATAGGATGTCCAAACCCTGCAACTCGGTACGAGAGTGCTTTGGTATTTTTTGGCAAAAATATGGCTTTCCACTACTAGCAAAGCCATCATATTAAAACTATCCGTAAAATATAAATTACACTAACGACAAAAGTAAAAAAGATGCTGAACATTCTTTCAGTAGAAATATTATTTTGTGAAACAGAACTGAACACAGTGCGTTAAGAATGACTTGGGAGAAATCAAGATCAAAATGAAAGGAGTTATCTCTTTTTCATTAAATCACGCTTCGTTCCCTTTTCCAGGAATCCCAAATGAGGAGTTCTTTCAGCACCTTAAAAAGGGGATTCGAAGCATATTTTACAGGCATCTAAACGTATCCGTTTTAGGATCATATACGACCTAATGATAATTCCTCCCGAAGTATTAACTGCAGTGCAAAGGAGTAGTTTGTATCCATACGAATACATATGTCTGGACAGGTTTGGGGGTAAAAAATAATTTATAAGCATTCTTACCCTCAACAACAGCGAAGACACGTATAAAGTACCTGTATTTTCAAAGGAGCAATCGTTGACAGTCCTAAATCCAACTTAAAAGTAAGTATTCCTTAAGCTAACGAAAAGACCTTGAATGCAAAAATAAGTACGTTTTACGGGCCCTTAAAAAAGAAAACTGAAATCAAGGAATGCTTAAAAGGGCCCTGCCTCTGATCCCGATTCAAAAAGGTTTTCCTTTATATCCTTTTCAATATGACATTTATAAGTTGATAAAAATTGCATGCAATCGTTTGTGTTTACTTTCCCTACTTCATTTCCGGGAGCTTTCTTTCGGGCAAGAGTCGCGTGCTATTTAAGATGATCTTTCGTACCCAGATCATCTTTCTTCAATGAAAAAAGTCCGCCAAGACGTCAGTTGAGATGTTGAGTTGGCCCGACTTTCAACGAACGAGTCTCGTCTCGCTCATTTTGGCACCGAAGTACTCTTTCCAAACACGCACTTTTATTCCAAAAGCAAATTTCACTGTTGATTGTTCTCTCCCAAAACTGGCACTCTATTAGCCAGTGTTATGCCACTGAGAAAATGGAATTTCAATAAAGCATTCCCGTTGCTGATGGGGGCTTCATAAGAAGGGTAATTATTTTCCCACGGACATGTGTTGTACCCTGCTAGCTATTGAACTCGACTTTTGTGGCATAACGCTGCTGTCCACGTGAACCATAGCAGGCTTTTCTGCTATAATTTCATCTAACGTAGAATTTTCTAGCTAATCTTTCAATTTTTTTAATGCATAAAAAATGAGTATATAGAAAGGCGAATAATATATATATATATATATATATATATATATATATATATATATATATATATATATATATATATATATATATATATATATATATATATATATATATATATTTATTTAATAGATCATACTCATCAGAAACAATCCATTGGTTTTTAGACAGTATTGACACCGCTGATGAAGAAATGCTGTCAAAAACCTTATTCATACTTTTCTTTACATGTTGGATGTTCCTGGCTTCAAGTAGCTTTAGAGCTATTACTGGTTTTCTCTTTCATCTTATTCTTATTTATTTATATATATATATACACACAGACATAGACACACACACACACACACACACACACACACACACACATACACGCATAGACAAGGTATTTCGAGATTGTAAAGTGCGAGTCATTGAACGATAGATGGCAGCCAACGATGTCACTTTAAAGTGAGGGATTTCAAAGTCACTCTGTTTGAATAAATCCAAACTCTCGCTTTGTCGTTACATTAGGTTAATTAGTTCACGATCGCAGTCTTTCCTAATCAGAAACGTTACGGCATAATCATAAAGGAAGGAAGTGGCAACCGTCCAGAATCTCGACTGAAAAGTTTACAGAATGGCAGAGGGGAGCCTTGAAGAAGCAAAAGGGAGGATATTTAATGGAGGCTAAATCTCCAGTCACAATCTTTTGGCACACGAGTTCACTTCTTACGATACATATTTTTTCTATGCATAAAGAGAATAATTGCGCTAAAGGGAGGTGGATATCGATCACACTAATTATTTTATACAATATCAATGAGAGAGTAAAAGTACAGGGTGGTCATTAAAAAACTTTGCCGATATATGGACCTCTAGCGGCTGTTCCGTTCAACCTATCGAGATGAGATTTCAGATATAGTTATTCAGAGGTAAGTGCTTGGGATTCTGGGAATGGAAACACAGTGACGCTCACGGTTACGGTTATAGGTATAGAAACTCGAAATTTTCAAATGGCAACGCCCAGTTTTTCTCGTCGCAAAATGCTCAGCGCATGCGAAAACCTTAAAAAGCTTTGGAACGGTACATGTATCACAAAAAAAAGGACGCGTTATGCACGCACAAAAAACAGCTCTGCGAACGGCCACGATCGGGGCGCAGGGAGGAAATTTGCATATGACAGAGGCTAGAAACCAATCACAGAACGCCGTTCGCCAGATATCCAGCGTAGAAAACCGATAAAAAGCTCTCTGATCGTGTTTTTGTTATCCATTCGCAGAGCTGTTTTTTAAACGCGTCCGTTTTTTTTGTGATGCACGTACCGTTCCAAAGCTTTTTAGGGTTTCGCACGCGCTGAGCATTTTGCGACGGGAAAAAGTGGGCGTTGCCATTTGAAAAATTCTATACCTATAAACGTAACCGTGAGCATGTTGTTGCCATTCACAGAATCCCGAGCTCATACCTCTGAAAAACTATATCTGAAATTTCATCTCGATTGGTTGAACAGAACGGCCGCTAGAGGCCGCTAGTCGGCAAAGATTTTTTATGACCACCCTGTATAACAGCGGACTTATGTAGTGGGTTAACCTCGCTGTGATACATTTACAAGAAAATGTTCGAAATGATATGAAGCTTGTCCCATAACGGCTTACTTCATTCTCTCAAATTATGGGACTTCCTTAGAAAAGAGCTGCCACCGCATATTTCTGCGGAAGCATTTTCATTTCCCTTTATTTATCCGTCCGGTTGCTCCGATTTCGACCGTTGAAAAATATTCTTTTGTGAGGCATTTAGAATTATTCCGAGTGTCTCCAGTCTATACAATAGTTATTTATCTACAGTATATTGACCGTTTCTCTGAAATGTTTCGGAAAATTATGGAGTTAAATATATATATATATATGCAGCGAAACTCCCTTAGTCAACCACCAACCTAGATAGCCAATTTTTTTTTTTTTTTTTTTTTTTTTTTTGGGGGGGGGGGGGGGGCGAACCACTACTGGCCACCCCTTCATACGAGAAATTTCACTCTGTGTGTGTGTGTATATATATATACAGTGGAATCTCGATCTATCGGTTTTCAAGGGACCGACTGAATTGAACGATAAATGCGCGAACATAACAAAGAAAATATGATCATCGGGACTGAGTGAAATAAACGATACATACGGGAAAACGATGATTCGGAAAACGATCGATCGAGATTCTACTGTATATATATATATATATATATATATATATATATATATATATATATATATATATATATATATATTGACAATAATTTGAACTCATTTTAACAGAAATTTAATTATATAAGCTTGGTTGTTCCCAGTTGCTTCGGCGCATGACTACAATTACTTTTAAATCTGTAGTGGCTAGACATATTTTACATGATAAATTTAGTTATGAATCAATTACATATAAAATCAGCTTTTATTTCACACTTGATAAATAAAGTTGTTACAAACGACAGACAACGTTCTTCCAAATGGACATGTTTTGAACGAAATTTTTGTATCGCTTCTCCATAAATTGCAAACCAAAAAAAAAATTTAATATTTTGTACATTAACCTAATATATTAACATTAAATTAACGTACCCTTCTTCCAAAATCAAAAATAAGACTTTCTAAGAAACTGTGCTACCATTTTCGAGGACCTCAAATAAAGATTTCCCCCTTTAAATTCCTAACGTTTAGAGTTTTAAAAGTATTTGAGTTTTGCGACCCTATACAACCTTTAAACATTTGTATCAACTTAATTTTTTATCGATATAAATACTATTTCAAAATTACTTTGACAGGTTGCAATTACTATGGCAATCTCTCGTAGTATTGCCATAGTGATCTACGAGAGTTGGAGCACACCAAAGTTTATATTATACTAGCTGAAAACCCGCACTCCGCTGCACAGTACATTCAAATTAAATACAACGGTCAATGTATGCAATTAATGCCAAAAAAATTAAATATATATATATTTATAATAAATACGACGATCAATGTATACAATTGATGTAAAATACAATATATATATATATATATATATATATATATATATATATATATATTTATATATTTATAAAAAAATCGTAAGGGATATATTTTTTTTATAATATCCAATCGTCTGCTGCATTAGAAAGAAAAAAATTTTTTTTTGTCTATTTAGTTGTTATGCACGTGACGATAAATTTATTTAAAAATATATATTTATAAAAAATCGTAAGGGATATTTTTATAGACAAAATAATGTCCAATCGTCTGCCGCGTTAGCAAGAAAAAAAAGTTTTTTTTTACTGTTTAGTTGTTATGCACGTGACGATACATTTATTGAAAGTACCAGAAAAAGAAATCACGTGATCGGCATTTAATAAATTAAATTCTAAAAATGAATCTTTAAAAATTCATCAAAAATCAGAAAATCGAGGTAAAGATTCGAAAAAGATTTCATTTTAAAGGAATTTGTATGATCTTTCTCG
Organism: Dolomedes plantarius; assembly: GCA_907164885.2. Taxonomy (NCBI): domain Eukaryota; kingdom Metazoa; phylum Arthropoda; class Arachnida; order Araneae; family Dolomedidae; genus Dolomedes; species Dolomedes plantarius. Next base: position 9,527,228 of record OU015496.1, read on the forward strand.
TGATATAAATTTTATAACCATCAAATTATTATTTTAAATGCAAACTTAAAAAAAGTTACAAAAGCAGCTTAAAAATTTAATTTAAAAAAATCTAAGAAGAATTTTTCAAAAATCTTTCTTAGTGCACCCTTACACCATAAGAAGAATCGCCATGCAAAATCTCAGCCTCTTAGGTCCATCGGTTTGGTCTGTGCGTTGTATGTCAGTGAGTCAGTCAGTTACGGAACTGTTTTATATATGTAGATATATGTACTTTTTAAGGACCAGAAAGTAAACGAAAAAAGGTAAGGATTTTAAATGCGAAAATGAGTACTTTTTAAAAACTTTTTAAGTGCTCTTAAAAACAGAAACTGAAAATAAGCATTTCTTAAGGACTTTTACTGACACTATAACACATGAACATACTGTTCACCGGTAATGAACGAATCCTTCACTTGAATGCAACCCAATCCCCAAAACGTGGAATCCAGATAAAAAGCAAAAATGAAACTCTCGTGCCTTTGTACTTCTTGAAAAAAATGGAGCTTCATGTAAGAGGCTCATCTGAACTTTCTTTCATACGTGTGTTTAATGTTCCTCGTGTCGCAACAAGATTAGAAACACTGTAGATGGAGGCGTGGAAAAAAAATGCCATGACGGGCCCCACGCTGCTTTCCGCTTTAGCGGAATTCTGGCTTTGATACGAGCCACTGATTTATTATTATTAATAATGGCTGTAAAGATGCGATTCAAACATTTCGCTCCACTATGTCATACTGCTTCATTTGAATGTCTGTTCATCATGTAGCAACCATGATAATTCACTTTTTCAGATATCACGTTCTCCCATATTAAGGCTGCTATGTAGCCTCAGCTCTCTCTGTGTGTGTGTGTGTGTGTGTATGTATATATATATATATATAAAAATATACCAATACTTGATAGATTTAGCTGTGTGTATAAGAAGATCATTATACCGGAGAACGCCATCTCCTGCAAGAAACAATATTTGCACCATAGGATGGACAAGTGAGCTCAAATTTCGACATTCTCATTCAATCTCTCTTTTATGGTTACAATAGGGCCTGAAGAAAACCATGAGATATTATCCCAAACCCTGATAGATCTGCCTCCATGATTGGTAGTTGAGATGAGGCAGCCAGAATCTTACGCTTATGTAGGTGTTCTCCAGCCATACGCACGCCCTGTTGCGAGGAACAACGTGAACAATGATTTGTCGGACCAAATGCCGTTTTTCGACTTATTACTCGACCAGGATTTTCGCTCGTGGCACCATCGTGGACGATATTTTGTATTGTCCTCTATTACAAGTGGCTTGGGAATAACTACTCTTTCGTAAATGCTTTGTTTGTGAAGTACCCTTTTACCTCTAGTGGTTGATACCAGAACATGCAGATGCCCATTGAACTCCTCGGTCATTTTGGTTGGAGTTGTTTTCTTTCTTCGTGTCGCAATCCGCTTCAATACCTCGCCCGTCTCACTCATTTTTCTCTTTCTTCCACTATTCTGCTTGGAAAAGGATGTTTTTCCGTGCACTCTGTTTGCTATCATGTCTTTCGAAACCATAGCTCGCTAAACACCCGGGAGCTCGCTTAGCCTGGGAGTTGCAGTAACAGATACTCCAATTTAAACGCGCTCCAACAATTTGCTCTTTTCGCAAGTTCTGTCAGGTTCGTGACTTCGTGAAAAGGAAAAATACTTTTTACCCGTGTATCTTATGCATTTAAGAGATTTCGTCCACCTAAGGAAATTATGTTCGTGTAAAACACAGTATGTCCCATTTTGAATCATTCCAATTTAAAACTATTACTGGTGTTTCTTTTAAAGAATAAAAAAGACATTCCAATCAGAAATTTCTTTCCCTGGGACGGAGTGCAATTTAATGAAAAATGGTATTTCCATCTGAGTGTACAGTCACTGGAAACATTTCCCCCATAGGTTTACATTGAGCTGGACGATTCCAGTGGAGATGCTACTTCGCCGTTGATATGAGTGATAAACAATACTACAGCACTGCCCGCAGAAAAGAATAATTTTATAACAGGAATATTTTTCTCGAAAAAAATTGTTTTGTCCAAAATTAAAATAGCTATTAGAATAAGTGATTCGATGGAATTCGGGAATCTAAATACTTTACTCCCTCAGGATATTGTTTTAGTCACGGGTGTTTCAGGCATATGTCAATCCAGAAAAGCCCAAAATGCTTGCTGCTGTGTTAACAGAAGACTGATCCGTACTGGAGTCATAAATAGTTTTGGATTGAATACACTTGATGTGCTGAAACTGGCTTTATTTGTTCACTGCAGGAAAACTTACTTTAATGGGAATTATTAATTGGAACAGCTGAAATTTCTCTTTCAAACGTTATTCATAGAGTCATCAGCTCGCTATCAAGAATACTTCGCATATAAAATAAGATTATCACTCCAAAAAGTATTGTAGCCTGAAACCATGCAGGTTCAATGCTTCAGAAGTAAATGGGGTCACTGTTAACTCCATTTAAAAAAAATACAATTTACAGATTCGATGATGATTTTTTTTTGTTAATGTTACGTATGGGTATTAGGCCTTTTCTGCACTGAATGCTTTATTTAGTAAAGAAAATGAAACGGAGAAGAGAGTGGTTTGATCAAACTGAGAAAAAAGAAGTAATCGACTTGACCGTGAGAAAGAAAGTGAATTCGCCAAAACCGATATCTTGAAGTGTTTCTTGATTGGTCCTCCCAGATTCAAGTACCACTCTATCAAATTTATTGAAAGGAAAATCGAGTTGGGTTGTAAGTCACCTTCTCGTTCTCAGAAACGCCCATCAGAATTTATTTAAGGCAGATGAAATTGAGATACTTATGGCGCTTCGACTCGGTTCGTGGAACAATCTTCTGAATGAGTCGTTACGAGAACGAGATGGAGCTAAACCTTCCGAACGGATTACATAGGGAAGGATTTATTTTTTCTTTCTCTCCTCCCCACTTTCTGTTTCTTAACTCTGTCAGACCGTTCTCGTCGCGAACATCGATCTTTTAAGTAAAAGATCATATTTTTAAAAGATCTATGGCGCGAAGAGTTGGGGAATGACAGGATTCGACTATTTTCAGAAACTTTCCAAGAATGGCATGTCTGCATTTTTTTGCTGCAAGGGATAAGATCGTTTTCCTGAGAGGATAGGAATATTCGGGGAGAATGTCAGAAGGAATACAGAAACATTGTTAAACAATGATTTTGTATCCTCTGGAATCACATCCGGTCTTACCACGAATCTTCGCCAAAATTCTATTTAAAAAAAAAAAAAATAACGACAATTGCTTTGCTTTTTGTTCGTGCGTACTTACGATTATCATGCAGGGTGAAAATCTGAAGGAATATAACAACATTGTGAAACAATTATTTTACCTCTTCTTTAAACATCAGTAATTTTGCCGACGTCATATCCCTCCACTAACTTGTAGAAAAAGTTACTAGAGGTTAAACTGATTTTCCTTTTGTTTAGGTGTCATGTATTTAGAAGTATTCATGCAGAAAGTTTGAAGGAATATAGAAACTTAGTGCAATCTCCTCTTTGAATGAGGAAGTATTGCCAACGTCATACCTCTACTCCAACTTCTATTTGAAAACAGGTCCAGTGGCGAACTCAGCGGGTGGGCCAAGGGGCACTGCCCCCCCCCCAAGGAAATAGAATTTCTATTATGAATATTGAATTTCTAATATAAATATTTTTATCCGTTACACTCCCCCCCCCCCCCAAGATTAAATCCTGGGTGAGCCACTGAACAGGTCGTTTTGTGTCATTTAGTGAGAGCATTTTACCCTGGAACACTCGAAACTGATTTATGAGTGGGAAGCAGTTTCATGAGACAGAAATTAGCCGGTTTGATATCCGTTTAAGACACTCAAAATATTGCTTTAAATGTTCTAAAGTTTGAAAATTTTAATGTTATTTATTTACAAATGCCAGGCGTTTGGCAACCAAGCCATGAGCCTTCTAGCTTCCCAATATTTTTGAACAACAGAAATAAAACCATACAGTGCAGTGCACGTATCCAGTCAGAAGACGAAAATGTATTATTTCAGCTTTAATGCTATCGGAAAGATGTTATCTAAGCTAAAAAAATTAATCGGTTTAGAAATGTACTGGAAAAGAAAGCCAACACTACTCGAGACTAACAACCGATTTTAAAGGATGTGCAACTTATTAACTACAATTGAGGCTGTTTATTAGCGCGATTTTCTTAAACACGTGGCTTACTTTTAAAATAAATGCAAATTTGTGAACTGCATGGCAACCAAATAATATTTCCTCTTTTCTTGGGTAAAATGTAGAGGTATTTCGTTCTCATTGAGCCATCTGTTATCGGAATCTTGTAAACCGACACTTCCTTCCCATGGTCTCTATCACGACTGTCCCTGGGAAGGAAATAAGGGTCCGGCATTCCGACCCCCCTCCGTCTCCAACAGACTGTGGTTTAGTGGCTCATGGGGTTGTTCCAACGAAAACACCGAAGTGCAGTCAACGGGCGGGAAGCAAACATTGGAACCAAGGTTTGCAAAATGGCTCAGATATTTCGGGTCTGGCTTGTATTCGCAACGGATACGTAGACGTGATTTCGAATGTCACACAGGAGTTAAACCATGATAATCCTGTTCCGCGACGGAATTTTGTGTTAAATGGACGTAGACGACTCACACATCATGGCAAGCCATGGAGATCGGATGGTGTGCCACAGTGTAAAGAAATATTTTGAGATCATTCATTCTAATGAGACTGCTATGGAAACAGCGTGGTGCCATTATCAGAACGGAAATTATTCTTCACAACTTTTACAAATATCTCCAGAATACAGCACACTCGAAAATAATTCCTGTCCGAACCAGATAATCTAGACTGAAAATAAATGATGCAGGTGGAATAATAACAGCATTATTATTATTTTTTTTAATATCTGAAGAATTAAGGCAGGTCAAAATTTAGTTTCAACGACCACGCTCATTTTAAAAATACGCAACAAATATCTATGTCGAAGGGTAGAGTATAACCAATGAATAGGATGACTGAATATATGCACTTTTCCTTGTTCTGTATTCCAAACTAGGACAAGAACTCAGTTTTTAAAAAAAATATATTTAACTGTTTCGTCCTGGGTTTAATTTCTTCTGCTTAAAAAGAAAAAACTTTATTTTGTTAATGTGAGATTATGACAGCAGTTATTTTCTACAGTGCAACCAACAGTGCCCTGTGCGGCTGTGAAGCCCCCCCCCCCTCCGACTTTTGAGATATTCAAATTTTATAAACAGCATCCGTTTGAGCGCCAAAATTTTTTGTTTCAACGCTCAAACAATGGCCCACCCCGTCTGGGTGCCGTTCTTAAAATTTGAAAATCTCAGTGTCGGGGTTCCAACTTTAAAAACGTTACTTTACAACTTTTACCCAGTAGCTATTGGTAAAGGATTTCCGTTCTAATAGTGGCACCACGCTGTTTCTCAGTGGAATGAATGGTCTCAAAATACTCCCTTGCAGTGTGGTACACCATACGTTCTCCATGACAGCCTTGGCTTTAATGTTCTTAAAATATTCTCTTAGAGTCAGGGCCATTTTATCGCATGGGCAAATCGGGACTTTGCCCAGTGCCCCCTGATAATAGGGAGCCCCTAAACCCCCTTGGTGTATGCACCTAGTACTTCTAATAGTATATATAGCCCATGGATAGTTCTTATTTTTATAAATGTTCGTAAGGGGCGGCCCCAAATAGCATCTGCCCAGGGGCCCCCAGCGTTCATAATCGGGCCCTGCTTAGAGTACGCAACAAAAGTGGTCTTAAAGCATAAAGCCTTAAAATATTCTCTTAGAGGAGCTATCACTCTATTCTCACAACATTATTGACACCAATATGTACGTAGTATGAAATTCACGAGAATGACATAGCATCCTTTCAAAAACATTAACGGAGTACATGAGCCCTGTCTCGTCGAAACTCAGGTGACAACCACTATTTAATTTGTAAAGACAGAAATACTGAAGAAACTTTCATTTAAATAGAAATTTACATACTATTTTAGTATGTAAATACACATGCCTTACGTGGTAGGACTCAGCCTTATTGTAGGAGCCACTGTAATGTAAATATTCTTTTAATCAAACTAAACAGCGTGTTTAAAAGTATTATGTTGTGGGCGGAAAGGTTTAAAATATTAGGTTGCCCTTTTGCAAAGTGTTAATCTTTGATTATTTTTTTAAATGATTTTTTAAATATGCTTTTCTCCCAGCTAATATTTTTAAGATTTTCTCTGTGATCATAGACATCAAAATTTTAATCCCCCTTCCTTCCTTATCCTGTATAATTAATTATGCAGTAATTTATTTTTCCCTTCTTTGGACGAGGACATCCACTCCAAAGCAAAATTTATCCAAAGGATAAAATATGTAATTTCCCAATATTAGGTTACTTATTTCGGTTTTATCATCGAACCCTGCATGTAGGATTTGAATTTTTTTCGGAGTTTTATGAAAAGTTGTTCCCTATATTTCATAAAGCCTTTCGAAATTTGATTTGTATCGACATTTCTTGGCATTCTCGCGTGGAAAGGGCCATACTCCTTTGCGTCTCCCCCAAAGACTGAAATAGTAAGGCTTCAGGAGAGGTTTAATAAGCAGTAGTATTTCGTCACGAAAAACCCCGGTGGAGAAGATGCCTATCAGTTTCCTTCGAAGAAGATGCTCCCATTTTGTCATCTGGTGGCGCTGAAAAGCAGAAACAGTACCCCCGAGTGCTGTCACTGGAAGAACATCGTGTACCAACGGTGGAAAGGGCGTGTGTTATCGGACCAATATCCGCGAACAAGCCCTTGATTCTTCCTCCAGTTCACCGTCGGGTATGCATTTTTAAAAAAATGTCAAGACCGGAGCGTAGCGGAATGGGATCATAATGGTTGTATTGTTTTGGGGTCGCGGGGAATGATGTCATACTACGACCGCAGCGCAATCTGGAGGAACAACAACAGCTGAACCAGCAGAATGGAGATTTTATTTTGACGACAGTTTTCTGGTTCGCTTCACGCATGTTTATCGCTCGGTCGACAAGCTCGCGTTCTTCAGAGAAGGAGATCCGCCACTTTACATGGTGCCTTGCATTCATTAATCATGCACTTGTTTCATCCATTTGTTTGAGTACATAAACACTGGCTGTTTTATCTCACGGCCTCAAGTGCTGAAAAATCACACGATTGGCTTTCGCGTGGACATTTTAGATATTAGGCAATATTTTCCCATTCCTTTTTTCGGGGCACTGACTTCTCGAAGTGTATGACTTTCTGCTGCTTGGTAAATTGGCAACTACTGATCTAATAATATATTATGAGTTTAAAAGTAGAGTGATTCTGCGCATGCTGCAGTTCACTTGAATTAGCTTTTATTAGCCTGACCAGAGTTCGTAAATATTTACCAAAATAAAAGGTAAGAAGTTTCCCAGGACCTTTCTAAAGGACCCGTGGTAACATTTTTAAGAACCCCGAAGATGATTTAAAATGTGTTTTATCTCAAAAGCTTGGATTTTTAAAATTATTTGAGTGTCCCCCAACTTAACTTGAAATAAATTAAAACGTTAATAGAAGTTCAGTTAAAATCGGAAAATTGTAGAAAACTTTTAGGAAAGTTGGTTTTCCCCCCCGCTTTTTCAAGCTGTGAAACTGAAGATTACGATTATGTCTTTAGCCTTAACATAGTTTTTAACAATGATATGATCCATAACAAAAATTCGAGGATATATTTTTTCTCATTTTATTTATATTATATTTATTTTTCTCATTGTATAACTTTTGAATACTACTATCCTATTGTCATTCAAATTTTAAAAAATCATAATAGTATTTCATATTTTAAGGACCCCCCGGCAGTCAATGCGCTGAGAAGGGCCTAATTGAATTGAATTCGTAGAGCCCCCCCCCCAAAAAAAAAAAATAATAATAATAATAATAAATAAATAAAAAAGGTTAGAAGCACGCTACTCCTATGCTACTAGAGGTAAGAAAAGATCCACGCCACGCGATGATAGAAGAATGAAAAAACTGAAGGAAATCGCTTGAAGCAATTGAAAATGATTTACGCGAATTGGTGTAAAAGTAAGTTTCAAAACTGTTCGACGCAGACCTCAAAATTTTGGGTAAAATTCCAGAATTCCAAGAAAAAAGCCTCTTTTATCTCAAAAATAAATAAACAAATAAATGAATGGCCCAATAATTTGGTCAGCAGAACTATGGAACAGGGTCATCTGGAATGAGAAGAACAGAATCTCTGTAATCGGTATTAAAGGAAGGAAATACGTCAGAAAAAAAAATTTAGAGATTTGCTACCTGAGCGCACGACACTAACTTGAGAAGCATCCATTTAGTGTTCTGCGGTGGGGATGTATGGCAGCAAAAGGTATGGATATAATTTGTGTGATCTGTGATACTTTAAACAGCCAAAAATACATCAGTGATGTATTAGAGTCACAAGTACGTTGTAACGCCAGCGCATGACCTCTTCCATGGTAATGAGACTTTCAAATTTCACCAGGACTCTGTGCCATGTTTCTATTCAGTGTAAAGTAGGGTTTCAGAAAAATGATATTCGATTTCTGGAATGACCAGTCGAGAGCCCTGGCCTTCATCAGATCGCAAACCTATGGGGCCAATTGAAAAAGCTTATTAGTAAGAAGAAACCACAGAATAAAGTAGAACTAAGAGAAGCAATTGTACGAGTGTCATTTTTTAAGTAAGAACCGTTTTGTAATGGAGTACGAGAAACTTTAGTTATGAACGTAAATTGTATCTCAAACTATAATATGAACATTTTTTCACTTTTCAACATAGTCACCATTAACATTTAAACATTTGTCAAGTCGTGTCACCAGCTTTTGGATCCCATCATCAAAGAACTCTGCCGCCTGACCGTTAAACTAGTTAGTAACAGTTTCTTTCAACATGTCATCATTTTCCAAGCGCTTTCCACCAAGAAATTCCTTGAGTTTTAGAAACAAATGAGAGTCTGATGGTGCTAAGTCAGGGCTGTATGGTGGATGATCCAGTAATTCCCAATGAAAATTGTCAAAATCGACGGCGGGGACTGCTCTCTAGCGGCGTCGTTCTGCTTCACGACAAACCCCGGACTCATGTTGCGGCAAGAACAAAGACGCAACTGGACAATTTTCATTGGGAATTACTGGATCATCCACCATACAGCCTTGACTTAGCACCATCAGACTCTCATCTGTTTCTAAAACTCAAGGAATTTCTTGGTGGAAAGCGCTTGGAAAATGATGACATGTTGAAAGAAACTGTCAGTCACTGGTTTAACGGTCAGGCAGAGTTTTTTGATGCTGGGATCCTAAAGCTGGTGACACGACAAATGTTTAAATGTTAATGGTGACTATGTTGAAAAGTGAAAAAATGTTCATATTTTAGTTTGTGATACAATTTACGTTCATAACTAAATTTTCTCTTACTCCATTACAAAACGGCTCTTACTTAAAAAATGACCCTCGTAGAATCATGGTATCATATTATAACGTCTGACGCAGTAAACACACGGGTTCGCTCCATGGGACGTAGTATTCAGGCTGTCATTGCAGAAAAAGGCTTCCCAACAAAGTACTAATGGAAACTCAGAAATTGACTCTCATAGTTCAGCGCGCATAATTGCTTTCAAAATGCAAAATCTTTCAATAAAGTGCATTACACGATATTCTAAATTAAATTTCCGATGTAGTGACGCGGGCGTTTTGGAATAATACTTGAACATATGAGCGTTCTAAGCTGTTAAACCCATTTTCCTAAAGGTTTTCCCTATTTTGGCCACTAGTGTGTGAGTGCGAGGCAACGACTCTGGTGAAGGCAGCAGACAGGGGTATAAAAATAACGCCGTCACAACAGGCTGAACTGGATTCAGGTGCAAGCGATATGAGTCCTGGCTTGGCACGCCGCCACCGCTTATAATCAGAAAGCATCAAAAATCGGGACGAACGCCGTTTCCGAAACATGCCGCGAGATCACTTTAGGCCTCGGGTAGTGAAGGGGGGAATAAATACCATACGAACTACAACAGGCTATGTACTTTTTTTTTGGGGGGGGGGGGCACCAGGGCATGGAGTCGAATTCCCCAGTGTAACATTCTATTCATATTGACGCAAGTGTTCGTAAAAAATAATAAAAGTTTTGAATAACGATGACACCGAAACAATAACAATTACAAGATAAAAAGAACTTTTCATATACCTTGTTTTTAAATTTTCTGTTGAATCATATAAACTTGACAATTCTATGTATTAATAAATACTTTTTTAAAATTTTTGATGAATTATCCCATCAACTTGAAAGAAAATGAATTGGAAGTTAACTTGCGTTTAAGTCTTCGTTCATCGTTCCGCCCGATAGATGGCTGCACCAGTCTACAAAACAAAATTAACTGAAAATGAATTCAATCCTGCTTAAAGATGTCTAAAGGTATCAAAAGAATGCATTGTCATTGTGTTCTGAGCTACTCTAAAAGTTTCAAATGTCTAGCTAGTCGGAAAGATAGTTAAAAATCGATTGCAAGATTTGTACTGGACAAACACACAAACAAACAAGAAAGCTAGTTAATAAAAACATGGTAAAAATTAGTAGAAATTTTAGGGATAGGGAAAGGGGGTATATATATATATATATATATATATATATATATATATATAAAATTAACAAGGCTTTGAAATTGATCACACATTAGAGTGTAGGCTTAAAAGCCAAAACATAGATGAACTAAATCAATTAGTATTGGACATTAAAACAAATTACTTTCAAGTAAGGCGCTGAATGCTGCTCTTTTATTGAAAGAAAATAAATAAATAAGAAATAGATGATAGAGAAAACCAGTAATAGCTCTAAAGCTACTTGCAGCCAGGAACAAATAACATGAAAAGAAAAGTATAAAAGAGGTTTTAGACAGCATTTCTTCATCAGCGGTGTCAATGCTGTCTAAAAACCAATGGATTGTTTCCGATGAGTATGATCTATACAATAAACACACTCAGACACCGTACAATCCATGAAAAACAGAAGAATTGATTAATAATTGAATAATAGTACTTAACCAAAGAACAGTGTGTTTATTGTATAGATCATACTCATCGGAAACAATCCATTGGTTTTTAGACAGCATTGACACCGCTGATGAAGAAATGCTGTCTAAAACCTCTTTCATACTTTTCTTTTCATGTTATTTGTTCCTGGCTGCAAGTAGCTTTAGAGCTATTACTGGTTTTCTCTGTCATCTATTTCTTATACATATATATATATATATATATATATTTATTTATTTATTTATTTGTGTTTGTATATTTTAAACCAAACTATTGTTAAGATGCAAGCATCTTCTCAACGTACGATAGATGTGATTTCGACTACCTGCCATAGGAAAAGTCTATTGGCAAGCAACTGTGAAAATCAACTCGCGATCGAGAAACATCTTTTGCAACCCCTGCCGAGCACAAACGACTTCATGAAGTCATCGAAAAGGAGCGATGACTCAAGCGTTATTCAAATTACATTAACTCGGATTGTGCCGTATCAAGATTTGGAGCAGATAAAAACAAATGGATGGTCATGACAGAATACTTATTTGGAAACCCAAGCCAGCATTTAAGGCTGCTTGCTGTTGGAGGAGCAGTTATAATTCTACTCCGTTGATGGAGAAGGAACTGTAACTTACCCATTTTACAGGGTTCGTTCTGAAATTAAAAATAAGGGTTTTTTTAAAAGATTTTCTAAAGACCTGTGCTGGCATTTTTAATGACCTCAAAGATGATTGAAAAAAAATGTTTAATATTCAAAGTGGAGGTTTTTTTAAGCATTGGAGTGATCGTACGAACACTTCTACATCCACTTAAGGGGACCGGGAAAGTCATGTTAAATTTACCATTTTTTTATGTGCCTCTTTCTCAGAAACTATATGAGATCGAAATGTGAAAATTTTGTGGTTTACAGAAGAATATATTTTGTTCATTTAAACAGCTCATTATGTTTCTATGTATCAATTACAAATTTATTTAATTTTTCTTCGGTTCACTTTTTAAGGCCTTTTTTCGTCGCATTTTTTCTCTTCTAAACTAATATGTATTACATAAACATTTAAACCCCCGTGTTAAAATAATCAGTATTATGATATAAACTCATGATAAAAATTGGAAGTCATTATAGTACATAAATACTGAGAAAAGGAACACGAACCTGAAAAATCCATCTTTTGAGAAAAACAGGTTTAAAGTTTAAAACTCCATTTTTAAAAAGTATCACTGTATGAATTTAATAAAATCCAGATTTATATGATGGATTGTCTATTTCAGACTCACGAGTCTTCCAGTTTGCGTTTGGCAATTTTTTGACTCTGCCTAGCTGTTTTATAGTATTCCAAGAGTTTTTCTCTCTCGGTTTATCTCACGACCCTTGTCCAGTTGTTTCAGTGTTTTGGGGTAATTTACACCTGGATTGATCCCTAATTTGACCCAAGTTTTGTATTTAACTACCATTTCTTTATATTTCTTGCATTAAAGCAGGAAACAGCACCATACACATCAAATTTAAGTGTGTTTAGGGACACAAACACAGTTTTTGGCACACGGCTTCAGATGACATTATTTAGAGACTCATTAGGATTCTGGATTTTCCTATGTACACACTTTTTCAACAATTCCGAATGAGACAATGGGAAGAGTTCCGTATCCTCTGCCGCTTGGCGTCACTTGGCGTGGTTTCTGAGTTTTCCGCCAAGCGCGGAAAACTCAGAGACGATCGGGGCGCACGGAGGAAATTTGCATATGACAGAGGCAAGACACCCATTACTGATGACAACACAGATCGGAAAAAAGAAAACTTTTATTTGGACTACACATTTTCCACATGGGTGCCATCATCGTGTTTTTGTTGGCCGTCCGCAGAGCCTTTTTTTTTGTGTGTGCGTGCAACGTGTCTGTTTTTTGTGATACACGTACCGTTCCAACGCTATATAGGGTTTTCGCATGCGCTGAGCATTTTGCGATGGGAAAAAGTGGGCGTTGCCTTTCGAAAATTTCGAGTTCCTATACCTATAACCGTAACCATGAGCGCCACTATGTTGCCATTCACAGAATCCCGAGCTCATACCTCTGAATAACTATATCTGAAATCTCATTTCAATCGGTTGAACGGAACTGCCGCTAGAGGTTCATATATCGGCAAAGTTTTCCTTATGACAACCCTGTATATATTATTATATAATATATATATATATATAAATAAGAAAAAGATGATAGAGATAACCAGTAATAGCTCTAAAGCTACTTGCAGCCAGCAACAAATAACATGAAAAGAAAAGTATGAAAGAGGTTTTAGACAGCATTTCTTAATCAGCAGTGTCAATGCTGTCTAAATACCAATGGATTGTTTCCGATGAGTATGATCTATACAATAAACACACTCAGACACCGTACAATCCATGAAAAACAGAAGAATTGATTAAAAATTGAATAATAGTACTTAACGAAAGAACACCAAGCCTTGCGCTAGACATATATATATATATATATATATATATATATATATATATATTCATATACAGTGGAATCTCGATCTATCGTTTTTCAAGGGACCGACTGAACTGAACGATAAATGCGGGAACATAAAGCAATATGATCGTCGGGACTGAGTAAATAAACGACACATACGGGGAAACGATGATTGGAGAAACGATCGATCGAGATTCCACGGCGTATATATATATATATATATATAGAGAGAGAGAGAGAGAGAGAGACAGAGAGAGAGAGAGAGTTGGTTGGTTGGGGATGAGAGTGATAGCACAAAATCATTCTCGTCCTGGTGAATGACACAAACAGAAAACGCGCAAAATGACGAGATTAAATCATTTTTTATCATTTTTCATTAAGGCAATCGTCGACAGAACATAAACTGAAAATTCTCGTACTGCGACTCGAAAATAAGGACCTGGAAGTAAACGAAAAACTGTAAGGTCCTCGAAAGCAAAAAATAAGTACTTTTTAAACACTTTTTAAGGGCTCCTAGAAACAGAAACTGAAAATAAGTCGTTCTTAAGGACTTTTAAGGACTCTGTTTTAAAAATGCCGTCCTACAAAGGACATTATTCGCGTATATAATACACAGCGTTCCATAGGATGGCGTACAATTTAAAAATAATAATAATAATTCTCCTCGTCCAAGCTGAAAACCACTGGAAACTCATAAACAAAAAATTTTTGTTTATATGTTTTAAAAAAAATATATAAACAAAAATAATAATAACAAAATAACGGTTATAAACAAAAAAATTTTGTTATATGAGTAGGGTCCACTTTAAATCTATTATGTTGATATCAAACATTTGTGTAGTAAGAATCACTTGTTTGTAATGTCCACTGTAGTATTATCCAATGGCTATTTTTTAAACTGTATTAATACACTCTATTCTAGTGCTTGTAACTTATTCTTTTGAATAAATAGATAAAATCATTCATGGGGTCAAAATTAAAATTCTAACATGAAAACCCCGAGTTTCTAACAGTGTTGCCAACCTCTACGAAGCGCCTCCCCCTAGCGCCATCTCGAAATCCCCCTGTTCCCCCCTAACATCAACTTGAGATCCCCCTAGACCAGTGGTTCCCAACCTTGGATACGCGTACCAGTACCGGTACGCGGACAAGCAGCTACCGGTACGCGAATGATTTTACAATTGAAAACAAAAATCTATTAAAAATCTGTATTACGAAAAGAGAAAAGAAATGACTATAACAACTAATAATCCATACGTTTTAATATTTTAGTTTGGAATTTCTTATCCATTGTTTGTGTTGTAATATTTTAATGGGATTTACCTAATCTCAAAAGATGCCGTCTACACCTTAATGTCTTATCTATGGCCACTCCATAAAAATTTGGCACTCTCCTGCGAAATATAACTGTGTCTATATCCCAAGTTACTTGTCTTTATTACAAATGTTCTCCATTGCATTTTATTCCCCATTTCAAAATTTTTGGTCTACCGGTACGTCATCAAATTGTTTACAACGTACAGGTACGGTACTATAAAAAGGTTGGGAACCCCTGCCCTAGACCTTCCTAAAAGAAATTCTGGTTCCAGATAGGCATCCTGTTTGAAAGATAAATTGAAATAAATAGAAAATACACAATTACATAATGAAATGGAGGTTTATTTACATTTGACATATATATGGAACTTATAATCTAAATTTTAAAAAACGCGTCTCGATTGTACAAAATATTAAAAAAGTCCCCCCCCCCCACAAAATGCCCCTAAAAAAATGTGGCCCCTAAAAACACCCCGTTTTATCTATCTTACCCCCAAATTTAGGGGGAAAACCCCCAAGTTGGCAACACTAGTTTCTAATCTCATTCCCGTAAAAAGGTTGGGAATCCCATCAAAGGGACGTCAAAAGGTTGGGAACCTGCCGTGCGGCTACTACCCGACAGCCTAATTTATGATCGATAGTTTTAGGGTTTCCTCGCATACATAAATCACCGAGAAGAGAGAAAAAGAGGGATAAAAAACGTTCTTTTTCTGCATTTCCGAGTCGGGGGCGCAGCGAAAACAATCTGATGGTATTTGGAATTTTTCCGTTTTGAGGGTCTCCTCCGCGATTCGCCAGTTTTTTACGGCACCAAAAGCATTTGGAGAGCACATGTCCCTCCACCGTCAAGTTTTACGACAATTTCCGGACCAGACAAGAATTCCAGTTTCCGGTAATTTCCCCCTTCTTTGTTCGTCAATAAGGTAGGGTAACTAAGTTGGCGGAGGGTGGAAAGGAAAAGCGACGGGACGGCACCACAGATAAATCCCCCGGGGGCGAGATTTATCTCAAGGGGGGGGGGGGAGAGAGGAGGACGGCAGTCAATTGGATAAGATCGATCCACAATTAAACGATAAAACGAGTGATCTTTGGATTCAAACAGAGTCGATTGTCAAATGTCCATTCTTTTGTGAATTTAGGAACGACCGTACCCATTGGCAAGATGGGGGGAAAAGTAGGAATTTTCTCGCCAAAAAGCAGGAAAAAGGATAATTTTGAATTTTTAAGATGCAGTCGTGACATGAACTGTTGATACATATTTGATAGAATATGTAGTATTTATATTAAATATATTATTGTTTATTATTATTATTCATATTGTTTTACATACAACCAACCAACCAACCAACACACACACACACACACATATAATACACATATATATATGAAAATTTTTTTCTGAAAATATTAATAAAAAGTAGGAAATTGTTTTAAAAAAGGAAAATGTATTAATTTTTTAAATAATTTTTAACCCTTCAGCGGGCGCGCCCGTGTTTAAAGTGCAACATTTTCGTAATTTTGAATGGTTTGTTTTTACATGTAATGTTTGAATGTTCTAAGCACTTTCTATTGATAGCTACACCCTTTCTCATGCAGATCTAATTTTATGACCCTCGTATTCCTTTCCATTCTTTGTTAGTCGTGATTTAACCGCCGTAAACCAGCCATTATACTGGGTTACAGTACGGCAAAAGCAGGAGTTGACGTAGTCGATCAAATGTGCAGCTATTACACGGTATCCCGCATATCACGAAGATGGACAATCTCATTGTTTTTTAGGTTTTTGGACATGATAGGAATCCATTCTCGAGTTGTCCTTAGATCCAATAAACCGGACAGTTTTGAAATAAGGCGATTGTATCTGCATTCTTTGATCTTTAATTATAAATATATCTCAATATCATCAACATTTTATATCTCGTCATAAAACGCAGAATTATTATTTTCAATTTGAAAAAAAAAAGTTTATTACACAAGGAATAATCAAGGTTGAAAGAGACGTTGCACTTTGTGCCACGCGCGCCTGCTGGTGTTCGAAAAATTGGCGCGCCCGCTGAAGTGTTAAAAAAGGAGTTTTAAATCTAAATAAGGGTTATTATATGAGTGAAAAAAAATTTCAAAACAATGAATATATATCAGCAAATTATGTCAACGAAAATATATTTTTTCTAACGGAAATATATTTATGTCACATGGGCCTGATACGCAAATCACACGGTGACCCATACGCTGACAGACCCGTATATTGTTGTTATATATACACACACACAAGAGGGAAAACGTTGAAAGGTATTTTTTAAATTTTAGAAATCAGTGATATAAAGAAAAGTATGGACTCTGCTAGTTTTCTTCCCATGGAAGACAAGACATATATAGATCGCATTTTAAAACCAGAACTGTCAACCTATTTATGCACTGTGACAGTGGCGTGCGTAAAGCGTCCACAAAAACCGCGGTCATTCAAAAGCCAAATAATTTTCAAAAAACTTTTTGAGAGTCTAGTCGTCCCACTTTTTACTCAACTTAGGCCGTCTGCACACGGAGCAACTCAAAAGAAACTGATAACTGACTCAAATCACAAACCATTCCGTGATGAGTCGTAACCTATGTAATTGAATGGAGCCACGCACACGGCGCAACTGGTTACAAACCCGTCCGACGGGTTTGTGATTTCAGTCAGTTATCAGTTTCTTTTGAGTTGATCCGTGTGCAGATGGGTTTAGTCTAAAACATTTTTAACTCTATAAAAATCAAACATTTTAACTGAAAATCAAACATTTTAATTGTGATATGACAGTAGGAATGGTCCATTCCGTATTTGTGGAAATTATTGAGTGCCAAACATAGGCATAGCGTGCTTCTAACTTTTTATTTATTTATTTATTTTATTTATTTATTTATTTTTTTTGGGGGGGGGGGGGGGGGGAACGGGGCACGAATTGAATTCAGTTAGGGCCCTCCTCAGCGCATTGACTGTCGGACGGTCCTTAAAATATGAAATAATATGATTTTTTTTAATTGAATAACAATAGAATTTATGTTTGAGTAGTATTCAAAAGTTATACAATGAGAAAAATAAATAAAATATAAATACAATGAGAAAAAATATACCATCGAATTTTCGTTATAGATCATATCATTGTTGAAAACTATGTTAAGCCTAAAGACGTAATCGGAATCTTCAGTTTCACAGTTTGAAAAAGCGAGAAAAAACAAACTTTCTTAAAAGTTGTCTACAATTTTCCGATTTTAACGTTTTAATTTATTTCAAGTTAAGTTTGGGGGGGGGGCACTCAAATACTCTTTAAAATCCAAGCTTTAGGGATAAAACACATTTAAAATCAGCTTCGGGGTTCTTAAAAATGTTACCACGGGTCCTTTAGAAAGGTCCTGAGAAACTCCGTTTTAATTCATTTCGAGTTAAGTTGGGGGGGATACGTCCCCCCCCAACGGTCAAAGGTGGCCTATGGTGCCAAGTAACCATGCTTGCTTTTTTTGACAAATGCATTCATGCAGAAAATGAAAACTTTTCATTTAGTGTACAGTATTTTAAGGATACTTTAAAATGCTTATTAAAATAACTAATTTGAAAGATTTGAGATGGACGTTATTTATAACCGGATGACTCTTTTAGACCTCACTTGAAGCGATGCTTTTCTTCCGTCACTACACACAAAATTACACCAACTCCCGCACCAGAGAGAAAAAAATATTGTTGAAATGCGTTTAAGAAAAACAATTCCGTAAATTATTTTCGACACATTTAAAGGTCTAAAAAGAAACCACCTCTCCTCCTTTGTCAAAGTAAATAAATAAATATTTTTTGAAAAGGTCGACTGCAATTTATGAGTCAAAATGAAGTCATTGATATCAACAGCATCAGTGGAATCAGGAGTCATTCATATACACTTAGGAATCAAAACTAGAATCAAGACATCTTGAGCGTACTGGTAGCCTCGGACCCTTAGAATTCAAAATAAGAATTTTTTTTTTTTTTTTTTTTTTGTGCCTGCTTTTCAAAATATTTTTCATAAATGCTACATTTTTAAAAATTGCTACCTGCCTTGCTGGTAGCAATGTCCAGGTACCTGCCCAGTCCATATCATTTAAAAACCTTAAATTTTTTTATATAAGTTTAACATATATATATATATATATATATATATATATATATATATATATAGAGAGAGAGAGAGAGAGAGAGAGAGAGACATTATTGTGCATACCTTTTTTTAAAATGATGAATCAGCCGTAGTAATTAAGCCATAAATATTTTTTTTAATCTGCTTGCTTCTTTCTATGTTTCTGCATGTTTTTACTTTATTTCGTGGTCTATAAATTTGAAAAAAAAATTGTGTGGTTTCAAAGAATGATGCTCAGTTTCGCATAAAACCACTCCCATTCACAATCTTGGTAAATTTGGAAGAAATTGAAAGCGCATAGAATATTTTGAAAAATACTAACATTTTTGAAGAATTTTTTGAAAAACAGGTCTTATGCTTCCTCAAAATACTTAGGTCCGTCCCTTTGGCATGTTTTGGGCATTTGGTGGAGCTTATCCGTGTGAGTGGTCTCTGACACGCTAGCCATTTATCGCGCGGAGGAACTTGGTTTCAGATTGAATCAATATCTGTTTTCTGCGCTTGATTCGATTCATCAGCACCCTATCACCGCCTCGGCCACTCCTTTGTCTTATTTCAACAGATCAGGCTTCTAAGAACCGATTGGGGAATCTTTCACTTAGCTAGGCACGTGTGCAAGACGTTCAGCTATCAGTGGGAAAGACAGTTCATATACTTACTTCAGAGTTGACGGAAAAGAAAAAAAGGGATGCTTTTAATTAGCTCAAAAACGTAAGTAATCTTTGGTAAGTAATCCGTCAACCAGACCTGCAAAACATAGCACTCACTTCGTGGCCCGTGAAACCTTTCGTGAAAACAATGCCTTCTGGAAATCTTGTCTCATTAATGTGTTCAGCACCATCTACGATTTTTCTTGAATCTCCTCTATCGTGTCGAATTTGCGTCCCTTCAACTTGATTTTCATCTTTGGAAAGAGGAGAAAGTCGCAAGGATCTAAGTTGAAAGAGTAAGATGGATGAGGAATGGATGAGGTCACGTTGTTTTTTGTCGAAATGCGGTATGACTAAAGCATTATAAGGCCTCGCATTATCATCGTGGAGAACCCAGTCTCGTTCCAATGCCACATCTGTGGACGTTTCCGTCTCGTGTCCTCCCTTAGCCACCGCAGGACATCACGGTGAAATTCTGCACTATCCCCATCCACCTTGCTCTTTCAACTTAGATCCTTGCGACTTTTTCCTCTTTCCAAAGATGAAAATCAAGTTGAAGAGACGCAAATTTGACACGATAGAGCAGATTAAAGTAAAATCGCTGATGGTGCTGAACACATAAATGAAACAAGACTCCAAGCAGGCACTGTTTTCGTGGCAGAAGCTCCGGGATTGGTGTTTTCGACCCCAAGGCGACTACTTTGAAGGTGACAGCGGCGAATAATATCAAGGGATTCTACAACTTTGTTTTTCGATGCATTTCGGGAACTTTTGGGTAGCACCTCGTATGTATATATATATATATATATATATATATATATATATATATATATATATATATATATATATATATATATATATATATATATATATATATATATATATATAAATATATATATATATATATATATATATATATATATATATATATATATATATATATATATATATATATAAAGAGAGAGCGATTTTGTATGTGGAGGGTAATCTCCAGAATCACTGCACCTATTTGAAAAATTCTTTCACTGTTTGAAAGGTACATTATTCCAGATGGACATATATACTTATATATAAAGAGAGAGCGATTTTGTACGTGGGGGGTAATCTCCAGAATCACTGCACCTATTTGAAAAATTCTTTCACTGTTTGACTTGATTAACAGCCATTCTTTTAGGCATGGAATCCAGAAGGTTTTGCAACACTTCTTTCGGTATTTCATGATGCCAAATTTTAATTATTGTTTCCCGAAATTCTCGTTTTATTCTGAGATAATTTTGAGATTTTTTTTTTCAATTTTACTCCTTAAATTCTCAACAGAATTTAAATCTGGCAAGTTTCTTGCCATGGGAGAACATTAATACCATGTTTTGCAAATTCAGCCTTATCCTAAAATAAGGAATATTTCGATTTAGAGTTCAGAATTGAAATCTAATGAAATTTAATTTCATTTCAAAGTTTTTCTTTCTTTTTTCGATGTATCGCAGGGTGCTAGGTCTTGCTGAAATACCGATTTCTGCCTTGAGAACAATTGTTAAAATTGCCCAAACAATGATTAAAATTTGGCATCATGAAATGCCGAAAGAAGTGTTGCAAAACCTTGTGGATTCCATGCCTAAAAGAGTGGCTGTCGTGATCAAAGCCAGAGGCGGCCCAACAACATATTAAATACCTTTCGATTCAATTGCACTCATTTATTATTTTTTCTGCCCAGAAGAAATTGAAATTGTTTATTTATTTCATTTTATTCCGGGGAACCCAAATGGGTGCCGATTTTTGATTTTTGTATGCTATTTTTTTTATAAAACTAAATAATTATTTTTTGTTCAATAACTTAATCATTTCTGCTCTTTAAACTAATTTAACACATTGACATTAAAAAATATCAGTTGCATTGAAAAAAAATATTTTTTTTTTTTTTTTTTGGGGGGGGGGCTTATTCTTGAAAAAAATGTTAGATTTCTCAAACTTGCAATACTTTTGGCCAGTAGTCTATATATATAAAACAGTTCCGTAACTGACTCACTGACGTACAACGCACACACCAAACCGCTAGACCTAAAGGGCTGAAATTTTGCATGGCGATTCTTCTTATGGTGTAGGGGTACACTAAGAAAGATTTTTAAAAAATTCTTCTTAGATTTTTTTAAATTAAATTTTTAAGCTGTTTTTGTAACTTTTTTTAAGTTTGCATTTAAAATAATAATTTGAGGGTTATAAAATTTATATCACGAGAAAGATCGTAAAAATTCCTTTAAAATGAGATCTTTTTCGAACCTTTACCTCCATTTTCTGATTTTTAGTGAATTTTTAATGATTCATTTTTAGAATTTAATTTATTAAATGCCGATCACGTAATTTCCTTTTCTGGTACTTTAAATAAATTTATCGTCACGTGCATAACAACTAAATAGACAAAAATAATTTTTTTCTTGCTAATGCGGCAGACGATTGGATATTATCCAAAAAATGATAAATATCCCTTACGAATATATATATATATATATATATATATATATATATATATACAGTTGGTTCTCTGTTTAACGACGCTCTACTTAACGACGATCTCTATTTAAAGACGATATTTCCCGGTCCTGGCCCCTCCGACGTAAAAAAATTCTATTTTAAGACGATTTTGTTTCTATTTAACGACGATTTTTTCTTACATGATAAACTTTTTCTTCAACATTTTATCTACAGGAGGGTTACTTTCTGTGGGGGAGTTTGGTTTCAATAACAGACACGGAATTTCCTTTATGTTTGTTGCAATCATAGACTTGTTGCAGTGGAAAAAACCGGGGGAAGGGGGGGGGGATTACTATTTCTCGGAAGATCGAACATTCTTCCCTGGTTGAAAGAATTTCCCCTGGATCGAATTTCTTAGTGCGGGAATCACTCTATTGTACCTACCATGTTGTCATGTGATTTACGAACTGTCCAAAAGCACCCCTCTCTCACTCCTTCTGGGAAGTACGTGTTCATGTTTAGGGAATTCATGGTTGTGTGTAGGAGCTCATTCCAGTACGATTACGAGGTGAGCAGAGCAAAATGGCATCAAAGGGAAAGCATCTTACGCTACACGAAAAAGTGAAAATTATTCAAAACTGGGAAGAAAGTGTTGGAATAACAAAAGTCCAATTCGCAAGACAATTTCAGCTACCCGAGTCTACTCTCAAATT
Organism: Dolomedes plantarius; assembly: GCA_907164885.2. NCBI lineage: Eukaryota > Metazoa > Arthropoda > Arachnida > Araneae > Dolomedidae > Dolomedes > Dolomedes plantarius. The sequence continues at coordinate 9,550,060 of OU015496.1, forward strand.
TTTATTGACTGGATTAGAAAATTTGATGCAAAAATGCATCGAGAAAAGAGAAAAGTTTTGCTTTTAATCAACCGATGCACTGCACATACTCCAAATATCCCTGGACTTACAAATTTGACTATCCATTTCTTACCAGCTAATTGCACTAGCAATGTTTCAATGTTTCACTTCAATGTTTTTTTCAAGTTGCAGCCATTAGACCTGGGTATCATTCGCAGTGTGAAAGCATACTACAGAAAGTCTTTAATTAGGACATTAATAAACAATTCGGCTGACAGTATAAAAATTAGAAAATTTACAATCTTGGAAGCAATGCACATGATAACATCAGCATGGAAAGAAGTTTCTTCATCCACCATAAAAAACTCCTTTCGCGTTGCTGGAATTCACAAAGAACTTCTAGTGGAACTGCAAAGTACGTATGTAGATATCAACAAAGATGACATTACCCCTGAAGAAGTCTTCTTGAAGCTGAGGATATTTCAATTCAAGATTTCTACAGTTGTGATAAATATGTTTTAACAACAGATTTCAGAAATGTAGAACAAATTTATGGAGATATTGTAAACGAAAACACAGTGTCAGACGAAGAAGGTGAAGTTGAAGACACGGAAAGCGAGACACTGCCACCGTCTTACACAGATGCAATTTCTACTCTAGATGTTCTCCGATGCTATATTACATCGAAAATGGAAGGTGACTCATTTAACATTTTAGAAAATCTGGAAAAGAGAATAACGAAAACAAGGCGAATGAAGCAATCAACACTTTTTGAATTTTTTAAAACGTAATTTATTGTATTGTTTGTACTCTTTTTTTTCAATGTAATTTAAAATAACTTTTTGTGAATAAAATAATGATGATAATAAAAATAACATTTTTTTAAACACGCCACTATATTAAGAAATATATTGACTATTCTAAGCCTGTAAAGTGTGAAGGGAAATGTTATTTTTTCACAAATTCTGTTTAAGGACGATCTCTACTTAAGGACGATTTTTCACGGTCCCTTGAAAGTCGTTAAACAGAGAACCAACTGTATATATATATATATATATATATATATATATATATATATTACATCAATTGTATACATTGATCGTCGCATTTATTATAAATATATATATTTTTGGCATTAATTGCATACATTGACCGTTGTATTTAATTTGAATGTACTCAGTAGCGAAGTGCGGGTTTTCAGCTAGTGTATGTATAAATGTATTTTTTCATAAATATCTGTATGTGTGGTTTCAAAGATTTCAAAAATTGCGTATATATTTATCATTTCCGTTTAGAATCGTCTGCCAGGGACGACCGTCTCATCCCGCTAAAAAAGTGCACTTTCGCCGAAATGAGTGCTTCTCGTGTTGTACTCGTCCATCGTTTGTTATTGCACAAGAGCCCATTTCTGCGCGCTCGTATACGGATAAATAAAGGTAGCCCGTGTTCTTCCTTTAGAGTAAACTCCCGATCTGAGAGCCATTCTTCTCCTATTTACACTGAGAGGAGAGGGTGTAAAGTTCGTGCCAGCGGAAGTGCCGCCATGTGCTAGAATCTGCACGTGGCCAGCATGTGCCGCCGCTATCACAACAGCCGGGCCACGCGACCCATCGCGGTTTTAAATCAAATCGGATCCCGTGCAGCCACATGGCTCGCTTCGGCCATTCCTGAGGCCTTATTTAAACACACTTTAGTCACACTTCGAAGTTCTCTTTAACGTAGATGCAAATGCATAGAAATACACACACACTATATCGCTCACTCCTTACAACGACGTCCTATCTTAAAAAAAAAAAAACGTGATTTTTCCAGGAGAGTGACTTTTTTTAAGTTTAAAAGTAGAATAAAATGTATTGAAAATCTGCTCTGTAGCTGCTAAATATTGAGCGGTGAGATAGGACGATCTTGCAGGGATAAACTACTCTTTCGGGGCATTCCGAAAACGGGCATAACTCAAAATCGTCGCCTTTTGAGATAGGACGTTGTTGAAAAGGAGTGAGCGATAATATAAACTTAGTAATGGTTGCGAAAAAAGAGTGGTCTTTTAGAGGGCGGTGTCGGAAAGAGATTTCGTACATAACATTGACTCTGTGGACATTTAAATAGGTTCTAATAAAAATATGCTGCCTAGGTTCCCCCCCCCCCATTATATATATATATATATATATATATATACACACATACACATATATATATATACATACATATATATATACACTCATATATACATATACACACACACACATATATATATATATATATATATATATATGTGTGTGTGTGTGTGTGTGTGTATCGTTTATTTCACTCAGTCCCGAATAAATTCCATAGAAAACAAGCAAAAACAGATTGCATGGATCGTTCCTCGATCCATTGTTTTCCCGCAATATTCGTTCAGAATATCGCAGCTTTACATTAATTTATCGGATCGATCGTTTTTTCATAATAGTTGAACCTGAAATATAAATGTCTGGATTGAGCTAGAATGACGCTCTAATTAAACAATGAGCAGAACATTTGAGATGCACGGTCTCGTATTTTTGTTCTCTCCTGTATAGCCTGGTTTCGCGTAATCGTTCCACTCCCATTATTTGTTCGTCGTTGGTGTTCCTTAATTAGCCCCTGGAGTATCATATTTTTGGAAACTCATTCCAAATTCTCCGACTTTTCAACATTTCTGTTCTTATCAGCTATGGCTCACAGTCAGCCGACCTGAGAGGTTCCTACTGTCCTCTTACTTTTCTCTTGGCCTTGGAATGGAGGCGCCCTGGTGTTTGGTTTAGGGCAGAGGTGGGGAACGCGCGGCCTTGAGGCCCATGCAGCCTCCGTGATCTTCTCTTGCGGCCTTCATAAAAGCTAGCACTTGAGTTAATTAATATTTAATGATATAGATTAGAACAATTTCCAAATCAATAGAATTAAAAAAAGAACGGCATGAATGTATGTACAGTGTCGGCCAAAATAAAGTTGACATTTTGAAATTGTTGTCTAAAGACGCTACAATTTTATATTTATCCAAATGAGCTTCGTTTACCTTGATTGTATGATACTTTAACTACACTTTATATGTAATTTAATGCTCAGAGTTTCTTAGCAATATTACCAGACATGTTATATGATTTCTACACAAAAACTGTTTTCTTACTATTTTTGTTGTGACTGACTCCATGTACGTTAAAACGCATTATTTTTTCTGCAAAAAATAATAATAATTAATGATTAATTTTATAACAAGTTTTTATCCTTATGTGAATACAAAAATATTTTCTATTGTAACTTTTTATATCAAATAATAAATAAATAAGGACTTAAATTTTTTTGTTATTTTTCTATATAATGCACCAAATTGTTAAAACTATATCTAACTATAATAATTTCATAAAAGTCGCATTTATAGGTTCATCAACTTATGCGGCCTCCTTTATTACTACCTAATTTACATGTGGTCTCTAATGGTAAAAAGGTTCCCCACCTCTGGTATAGGGTGTGAAAAGTTTTTGATAGCTGCAGTTCTAAACTGGCCGATGAGAGTTTCACCCGGGAGCAGAACTTCCTGGTGGTCTTATGTCGGACCCCATCCAGTGCAATGGAATGGTTCTAGTTATAAACGATTCACGGCTGCCGCTTTTCTTTATACTCTTCACACAATAACCGATACCGAAAGGAATGCAATTTGCAACACACAAAAAAAAAAAATTTTGTTTACTTGTGGAGAGAAAACTGCCAAAAAACAAACGAAGATTAAATACTTTTATTTCAATCAAAATTCCTTTGTATCTACGTGTATTTCTTTTATTTATCATTATTATCTTAGATTTCAGTACAACTTTGTAATTTTATCTTCAATTACACTACAGGTATGTATTCATTTATGTATGTGAGTAAATATATTTTAGGGATATCAAACCTTAAGGAATGTTAATACTCTTTTGTATGTTCCCGCATCCATCGTTTAGTTCAGCCAGTCCCTTCGAAAACGATAGATCGAGATTCCACTGTACACACACACACACACACACACACATATATATATATATATATATATATATATATATATATATATATATATAAGTATATACATATACATATACACATATATATATATATATATATATATATATATATATATAAGTATATACATATACATATACACATATATATATATATATATATATATATATATATATGTATGTATGTATATACATACACACAGGGCTAGATTTGAGGCGGAACGCGCCAGAACGGCGTTCCGGTACCTCTCTTTATCAATAATTTAGAATACCCCCACACACACACCCCGGAAGGTTACCGTTCCGGCACCTCTATTTCTAGAAATCTAGCACTGCATATACATATATACATATATATATATATATATATATATATATATATATATATATATATATATATATATATATATACATATATATACATATATATACATATATATACATATATATATATATATATACATATATATATATGTAAGTGTATATATATATATATATATATACATACACATATATATATATATATAAATATCCCTAAGAGTCGACGTTGGCACCCCCTAAACTCTGGACTGGAGCCTCCCCTGTACGGGCTCATCAGCATGAGTATTCTGAAGTGAGAGGAATTCGCCTATTTTGATTGGTGACTGACGAAGGACCAGCCCACTTCGGGAACAACCGTTGTTTATCGCGGTACCGAATGGAGATCACAAAATGCATAAAGCAGGCCAAACAGATTACTCCGATTAAAAAAAAAAAATAAAATAAAATAAAATAAAAATAAAAAACCAGAATAATCTTAGCTATGTTAAAAAAACTCCCTCCCTGTTGTTAGTGAAATATTAGCGTAGTGAGCCAGTGATCGCCATCACTTAATGAATGTGTCGGACATCCCTCGAACAAGGATTTTTATCTTCTCCAGATGAATGACGCCTGCGCTTTATCAATCAGTCGGCTACAGCTGCGATACTGGATGGATTACCTACCGGATAAAAAGCAGCATCCACAGTTTTATTTTATTCCGGTTTTTTTTTTTTCTTTTCTTGGGATGTCTGCCTTTCCCGTCAAAGTCCCTTATCTCTTTTCTTGTTAGTAAATACTGCTAATGAAGGGGCTGCTTTAACCTAATGACAGAAATGTAATCCCTTCGAGTGACATAATATATCAAAATATTTTACCGCTTTGAACTCGGCGCACTGGTTATGCTCGCCTTAATCCGGTCCATTTTGTCCGAAAATTCATTCTACATCCCAACTTTCTAGAATGGCCTGACGGAATCGTATGTTTGAAAACGATATTCGCAACTAAAATATTTAAAACCTACAGCGGGCGCGCCCTTTTTGGAACACCAGCAGGCGAGTGTGGCACAAAGTGCGACGTCTCTTTCAACCTTGATTATTCCTGTTGTAATAAACTTTTTTTTTTCAAATTGAAAATTATAATTCTGCGTTTTATGACAAGATATAAAATGCTGATAATATTGAGATATAATTATAATGAAACGCCAAGGAATGCAGATACCATCGCCTAAATTCATAACTGTCCGGTTTGTTGGATCTAAGGACAACTCGGACATAATACCTATTATGTCCAAAAACCTAAAAACAACGAGATTGTCCATCTTCGTGATATACCGGATACCGTGTCATAGCTGCACATTGGATCGAGTACATCCACTCCTGCTTTTGTCCTATTGTAATTCAGTATAATTGTTGGTTTACTACGGTTCAATCACGACTACCAGTGAATGGAAAAGAATACGAGGGTCAGAAAATCAGACCTGCATTAGAAAGGGTGTAGCTATCAATAGAAACTGCTTAGAACATTCAAGACTTACATGTAAAAACAAACCATTCAAAATTACGAAAATGTTACACTCTGTACACGGGCGCGCCCGTTGAAGGGTTAATATTCAAGACTAGCTAAATTCTCGACGGATTACATTACTACCATACATTATGCAATTCGGTAATTTAATTTAAATTAGCTTTCACTGTCAAGGGATGGCTTTCCTCTCAGGAGTTCACCCTATAATTTAACGACCGTGATCCGACAGTAAATATGGGGAGGGTTTTTTTTCGGAGGGGGGGATTTATGCCCCTATAATAACACCTTTAAAGTTTGAATTTAAAAAAAAAAAAAGATTTTTTAGTGAGTACCTAGGGCCTAAGGGGAACCACCATACAAAATTTCAGCTTCCTGTGCCTTATGATTCGAGTCATCACTCAGTAAGTGGTTTTTCTTTTTGCTTAAGCCCCTTTAAACCATTTTAAAGGTTAGTTTAAATAATTACAAGATAAAAAGAACTTTTTATATACCATGTTTTTAAATTTTCTGTTGAATCATATAAACTTGACAATTATATGTATTAATAAATACTTTTAAATTTTTTTTTTTTTGATGAATCATCCCATCAACTTGAAGGAAAATGAAGTTAATTGGAAGTTAACTTGAGTTTAACTTTTCGTTCCCGTCCCGGACGATAGATGGTTGCACGAGTCTACAATACAAAATCAACTGAAAATGGTTCCAATTCTGCTTAAAGATGGCTAAAAGTATCAAAATAATGCATTGCCATCGTGTTCTGAGCTAATCTAAAAGTTTCAAATGTCTAGCTAGACCGGAAGTTAGTTAAAAATCGATTGCAAGATTTGTACTGGACAAACACACACACAAACAAGAAAGCGAGTTAACAAAACCATGGTAAAAAAAACTTTCCTACTGAACACCTTACACGAACCACCTTGCAAAATTTCAGCTTTCTAAGCCTTTCGGTTCCACAGATACAGTGATCAGTCAGCGTTTTAACTCCCGTAAAGTTAAAAAACGATTTCTTATTGAGCCCCCAAGAGCCAAATTTCAGCTTCCTGGAGATACAGGGATCAATGAGTGAGGTTGATTGTAGAGAAGGATGGAAAGATCTTCTAAAATTGAACTCAATCATAGAGGAAGATATTTCTGACTCGGGCATCTTTTTCCTTCTTTAAAAGAAACACCAATACTATTGTTAAATGGGATTGATTCGGGGAAAATGGGGCCAATGACATTTCTAAAATAAGAGCGCGGACAGCAAAGCGTCCAGCCAGTGATCTGCAAGTTGCTGGTTCGATATCCGTTGCTCACGAAACCGCCGACGTGTACACTAATGATGTACGGAAAAAATCTGTCGTAGCTGTCATGTCCTCCAAGTTCCCAACCATTACCCCTGGAGGTGTGGGATCAAATGTTCCGATCTCGTCACTTGACTCGGTTTGTAACTTCGACCCATCCCCTCTGGTGCACCCGGGGCAATGCATGGGGCGAAGTGGTCACACACTTCTCCCGGGAAGAGAGTAACGCTCATATCCCAGACATTTGGGGGAAAAAAGAAATAAAAATTTCTAAAATGGGCGTCAAAGTGTCATTAGGAGGTGCAACATTTTTTATCCCATTTAGGTTAAGACGGAGCAGGGCGAATCCAATGGGACTGCAGGTTTAAAGTGAAATTATGTATGTCGAATTCTGGAAATAGCACTCAAGAGTGGACCGATGGATGTCCGAGGGGGGGTAGGGAGAGCAATGGGTGGCCCCTGCATAGAAATTCATCGTCACCCCCTCACAATGAAATAAGAAGACATTTTCCACGGAATTAGGAATCTGAAATCAATATTTTTCGCCTCACATCTATAGATAATCCAATAAAAAAGGGTATTTTTAGGTAGCCTTCACTTTTCTGTACGTTCCTATTTTTTCTTTCTTCTTCGGTCCATCAGAGAAAATGACTTGCGTTTAACCCTTCAGCGGGCGAGCCAATTTTTGGAACACCAGCAGGAGCGTGAGCACAAAGTGCTACGTCTATTTCGACCTCGATTATTCCTTTTGGAATAAACTTTTTTTTTCAAATTGAAAATAATAATTCTGCGTTTTATGACAATATTTAAAATGCTGATAATATTGAGATATATTTTTAATTAAAGGCCAAAGAATGCAGATCCTACAATCGCCTTATTTCAAAACTGTCCAGTTTATTGGATCTAAGGACAACTTGCGGATAAATTCCTATCATGTCCAAAAACCTAAAAAAAAAAAAATGGGATTGTCCATCTTCGTTATATGTCGGATACCGTGCAATAGCTACACATTGGATAGAGTACATCAACTCCTGCTTTTGTCGTATTGTAATCCAGTATAATAATCGCTGGTTTACCACGGTGAAATCACGACTAATAATGAAAGTAAAGGAATACGAGGGTCGGAAAATCAGACCTGCATTAGAAAAGATGTAGCTATAAATAGAAACTGCTTAGAACATTCAAACCTTACACTGCGGCCACACACATCTGCACTGCACAGAATTCTTGGGGAAAACCAGAGATTTATGGGGCAGTTTGCCCTGCAGCGATCCCAGACTGTCTTTCAGACATTCACCCATTTAGAACCCCACCCCCCAAGGTCCCTCGTGTCTCTTTGATGATCTCTGCAAAAACCGATCGATATCGAACGGTTTTTCCACAGATCATGAAAGAGACATGAGGGACCTTGGGGGGGGGGGTTCTAAATGGGGAAATGTAGAGGGATTTTTGCACAGATCATGAAAGAGACACGAGGGACCTTTGGGGGGGGTTCTAAATGGGGGAATGTCTGGAAGACAGTCTAGTGTTCCTTCACACATCGCTTGGGGGAGGAGCGTGACTAATCGACCCCAAAATGTGTCAACAGGTGTCGGGGGGGATGCGTACTGCAGAATTTTCTGCATGTATGTGGAAGCAGCATTACATGTAAAAACAAACCATTCAAAATTGCGAAAATGTTGCACTTTGTACACGGGCGCGCCCGCTGAAGGTTAAAACAAGGTATACCGAAATTTTGGGAGGAATTCTAGAACTTTTGGCTGTCGCCCCTACTTATATCAAATAGTTCCGATGATCCTTGCCCATAGTGACCCTCCCACCTCGTGTTCCTGGCCATGACGGGTGAACTATTCGCGATTTCAAAGCATCCATATAATCTATTGTTGATTGTAAGAAGTGTTCATGACGTGTCCCCGTAAGTCGTCCTTTTCCAAAGAACCCGGTCGTAAACTACTGAACAAAGAAAAACACTAACCAGATAATAGAGTTTAATGTGCTCTGTGTTAATAAAGTACCCTTTCCAGCGAGTACCGAAGTTACAGCGAGATAAAATGGATTAGAGCGGGCGAAATGTGCGTGCTCATTAAAAAAGACGGGCAGAAACACGACACGAATCGCATCCAAAGTACTTTGTTGCTTTCGGTGTCTTTCCACTTGAGATTTTTCAAGGAGGAAGTGTGTTTCGATTCCGAGGAAAAGGGCGTCTGGGCTGAGATTTCATTCAGTGCGATGATCAAAGGGTACACACACACAGATTGTTTGTGTTTTTTTTTTTTTTTTTAATCCTGCTGCTAGCGAGTGCGGTGTCGGAATAATAAAAGGATGCTTCCAGATGCGTAGCGATATATAACATTTCCATATCGGTCGGTCACTTGACAGATGTTACATTTGAGCCATTCACAAACCAAATCGATTCATTCAACTTTTTGTTTTTTTAAAAATTTGAGTGCCAAACGACTCCTCACTTTTTATATTCATAACTAGATGAAAACCCGTACTTCGCTACGGAGTACATTCAAATTAAATATAACCGTCAATGTATGCAATTAATGCCAAATATATATATATATATATATATATATATATATATATATATATATATATATATATATATATATATATATATATATTTATATATATATATATATATATATATATATATATATATATATATATATATATATATATATATATATATATATATATATTTATATATATATATATATATATATATATATATATATATATATATATATATATATATATATATATAATAAATACAACGAGCAATATATGCAATTGGTGTAAAAAAAAAGAAACGAAAATATGTATTTATAAAAAAATCGTAACGGATATTTTCATAGACAAAATAATGAAGAAGAAAATATTCAAATTAAATCTGATAGAACATGCATAAAGAATATAGTACAGTTTGAGGAACATTTCTTTTCAGCCCTTGTGGTACCTCGTCTTAAAGTGAAGCTGCTTACTGCCCTTCGCCAAGGACCTAGGATTTGAGGACCTAGGTCCTTTGGACTTTGTGTAGGCTTTCCTACACCAAGGAGATTGGAAACAACAACGTTTACGTTTGCCACAGAACCTCGTGCGTGGCCAGAAGCTCTCGTATCCTCCACAGCAGTGCCGCGCACTCGTTTTTTTTTTTTTTAATAATTAAAAATTAAGCGTATTAAGAAGCATTCCTTTATACCTGTGTGGATATTGTCCTGTGTAGGCGTTGCAAGTGTAATATACTCAGTTTATTTTCAATCTGTGGGATGTTTTATTTTTCGACTAAGTGACTACATCCTAGACAACGAGATGTATATATATATATATATATATATATATATATATATATATATATATAAATGGAATGGGGAAGCGAGAAAGATAATATCAGGTGAACGTTCTCATACGGAATAACGATAATAATAATAATAATAATAAAAGACGACTGACATACACAAAGTGTCATCTGCATTTTCCCGAAGTCAACCACTGACATTCATATTCTAAAAAACTCTCGTATTTCAACTTGAAATCAAGTAAGTGTCTCTTAAGGACCGGCAAGCAAATGAAAAAGAAAGGACCCCGATTAGAAAAATATGTCACTTTCGAAATAAAGTCAAGGGTTCTTTGAAACAAAAACCGAAAATCAGGAATTCTGAAGGACTTTCAAGAACCGTGAAGAATGGTCGGAATCTCATTTTTACAACGATCGAATTTTTATTTTTATTTTTTATTTTGCATGCAGTAGTCCATTTCAGAGACTATCAGTTACGAATGCAGATATTTCGAATGGTAGTTTTAAAGCAGTGGTTCTCAAGTTGGGGGATACTCCTCCCTCCCCGGAGAGTTGTGAGGGATATTCAAGAGGGAGGGGGGGGGGGGTTGCGAACAATTAGTGAAGAAAGTATTTTTATTAGGATTTACTAAGATTATATATATATATATATATATATATACATATACAGGGTGCGGCAGAAAGAACGTTCCGATTTGGAACGTCAATAACAAAAATACAAAGCAAGATAGAGAAAGAAATCTTTTACACCTGAGAAGTACACAGAATGCCATTGTCATCCATTAAGTTTTAAAGATTACATCAGTTAAATGGCGACCGTCATTTTCGATGCAGTTTAGAAGTCTCTTTCGGAAATTTTTCATCGATCTGCGGACCATATCCCGCGGAATCGCCGTGGTTTCTGGCGTAATTGCTGCCTTGAGTGCTTGCAAATTTTTTCTGTGGGGCTATCTCAAATCAAAAGTGCACCAACACCGACCAACAAATTCGTCCACTATTCTGTTTGGCAAAGGTTGTGTTTCCGTGCACTCTGTATGCTATCATGTCTTTCGACACCATAGCTCGAAAAACACCTATTAGCCTAGGGGTTGCAGTAACAGATACTCCAATTTAAACGCACTCCAACAATTTGCCCTTTACGCAAGGTCTGCAAGGTTTGACATTTTACGCTGTTCTCCCCAAAAGCACGATGCCCTTATCTTCAAAACTGCTACCTGACAGTAGAATAATACATATACTATATTATATAAAAAAAATACCGGTGACCAGACTTGTTTTTTTTAGGAATACGACGCACATTCATAAACACCACTAATACTGATAGGTGTTTCCATTATTTTGATAACCAGCTGTGTGTACATATATTACACATTTATATAAGACATATTACACATTATATATATTTATACGCCTCGTAGAGTCAGAGAGGTTGGGAAGCTCTGTTTCAAAGTTGTGACATCGAGTGCAGAATTGATTCTTGCTGAGATAATGAGACATGTGGTATCGTTTGTTTGGCAGAATCCGTAGTGTAATCGGACACGCTAAGCCCTTCCGCACAGATGCTCTCTCTTTTAAACGGCCATAATCAAGTCGAAATGAGTCGATTTCAGCTGCAAATTTGTACGCTTCATGCTTATGTTCAATTCTTTATGTTTATGTTTAGTTTCTGCATGGCTTCTTTTCGTTTAATACTATCTGGAATGAGTTAAGAACTCAAATGATTTATTTGCATTTTAAATTTCAAGTCGTGAAAAATGGATACTTTTTTTCAAGTATTCGCGACACCACCTTAAAATCATTTCACTCAATAAATGCTAAAAAATTATGGTAAAGTAGTCATCAAAAATACTTTTCACACGTATTAGTTTTATCACGCCTGGGGGGGGGGGGTGCTCGATCTTCATGGAGTTGGCAACAGGGAGCGATGTCGGTTCATCTATAGTATAGATGGAAGAAGAAAAAAAAACGGTTAGGAACCATTGGTATAGATTCTATACCAATGATTCCTAACCTTCTTTTTTTTTTTTTGGAGGGGGGGGGGGGGGGCGGGACCACTTGTTGAAAAAAAAAATTCGTCATGGACCCTTCTCCCGGCCAACACTTTGGAAGGCAAAAAAGGGTTTCATTTTCCGAGTCAACAAGCTGTTTGTGATAAACAATTTTCATAAAAAAGTGACACACAAACTTAATGACAACAACAAATTGGAAGTTAAAAAAAAAAAACTGAATAGCAAACACAAAATCCTACGGTAACTTCAAAACGAACGAAATTTTTCGGCTCGCATCGAGTCCACGTCACAGAAAAATATATTAGAAATTTTTAAGCAGAATAAGGAGTTTTTCGTACGTCGGCAAGCGAAAGAAATACAGGAATTTTTAGAATTGGAACAAAAAAATTGGAAATGTTTTTGCCTCCAATGATTTGTAACCACTGATCTATATATCATTAGTTCTTAACCGGTAGAACCCAAGTAGTTGTCAGCAACAAACAAAAAAAAAAAAAAATTGGTGACTAAAAACATTTTTTGTTTGTTTGTTTGCATGGCTTTGAGCAATATTAAGCCAAGGATTTTACAGCTAGTGAAGCCAATGCAAGCTCAAAACTGCGTATCGTTATATATATATATATATATACACACAGTAACCACCGCTTATAGTGATCAGTGGTTATAAGAATCAACCGTTTATAAGAATCAATATCGCAAAAACAAAAACTAATGTATTATTTCCATGTTAAAATTTTCGCTTTAAAGAATCAATCCACCGGTTTTAAGAATCAGTTTACACTCTTCACATCCTTTCATTTTTCAAAAAAAGCCACTTAAACCCTCAAAAGGTACGAAGTTCTTTCTTTATTCTTTTTAAAAGAAAGAGTGATAAGATGGGATAGAATACAGTCGTAAAATGCATCTCTTTCTTTGTTGGACATAACATAATAGTTTCCCCTTAAACGCTTTAGCTAAATATTGTCCTATTAGCTTGACCCAGGAGCATCCTAACCGTGCAGATCCGATTTCACTTTTCTCCACTGACAAACAAAGACAGGGACTCTTTTTTCGCACCTCCCACATCCTGGTTGCGGCTTCCTGAACCCTGAAATACATGCCCATAAACTGCCTCCTGAAAACTTCATTTCGTCAAATTACCATAGAAAACTCTTTCTTGCACCCTTCCTGTAGTTGAAATGTTAAACTGTTAAGCAGGTATATTGTAACAAATATTGGAATTTTTTTCTTCTCTTACTATAGTCATGTGTATCTACTTATAGGTCTAGAAATTAAGTTGTATTTTTAAAATTATAAAAATAATTTTAATAAAAGATAATTAACGTAAATTAAAGAGTATTTTATAGTAAATTATCTAATATATGTATATATAGGTGTATGTGTTCCTGTCCAAAAACCTAAATTTCGGCTATAAGAGTCAACCGCTTAAAAGAATCAAAAACAGTAATAACAAACGTGATTCTTATAAGCGGAAATCACTGTATATATATATATATATATATATATATATATAAAGGGCACAGATCAATACGATGCTCCCCATCACCAGAATCTCGCGAAAGACTGTCGCGTTGGAAAAAAAGTATCTATTTAATAACTAAATTAAAATGATTTCAAATTCCTTTAAGTCTCATTTCTTAGTCCATTTCTTTTAAATCAAAATGAGGCCATCCTTTTTAATACATTTATAAGTGAGTGCAAATGTATGCATAAACTTCTATAAATGGCGCACATGTTACAAGCTCTATACGGTATACTCAACTTGAAAACAAATAAATTACTTTTGATTTTTCTGCTGTATACCCCAAAAAGTATAAAGCAACAAGTACTGTTAAATTGGGAAATATTTACTTATTTATAAATCTGTCGTCCCTTGCATTTCTTTTTTAATCAAAAGCGTGCGTCAGTGTGTGTCCCCTTTCAACTCGCGAATAATCCATTGCGCTTCTCCACAGCATGACAATGGGAGAATTTTTTTCTTTCAATAAGCTTTCGGGATCACTTTCAACCAAATTGTTTTACGTTCCGCCTCGTTGCTAGAGAAGCGAGACCAGCATTATGACCTAACATTTATGTCACTGTTATGTCTAACTATAACCGTTACTGGATTCTACACTTGACAATGAATGCCTTTTCTTCTTCAATCTCATGAGAGCCAATTTGTGAATGTGTTATCTATATATATAAAACAGATCCGTAACTGACTGATTGACTGACTGACAGATAACGCACAGACCAAACCGCTGGACCCAAAGGGCTGAAATTTTGCATGGCGATTCATCTTATAGTGTAGGGGTGCACTAAGAAAGATTTTTGAAAAATTATTCTTAGATTTTTTAAATAAAATTTTTAAGCTGTTTAGTTTGCATTTAAAATAATAATCTGAGGGTTATAAAATTTATATCATGAGAAAGATCCAAAAAATTCCTTTAAAATTTTTTTTCGAAACTTTACCTCCATTTTCTGACTTTCGGTGAAATTGTAAAGATTAATTTTTAAATTTAATTTATTAAATGCTACTCGCGTGGGTTCTTTTCTTTTTATGACACTTTTTGCGTCACAGGCATAACAACGAAATAAATTGACCAAAAAAATATTAAAATACGGTAAAAAATAAAATTTAACCACTAGACTCATTGAGATGGAAGTTTTTAAAGAATTTAATTTAAATTAGTATGTTTTATGGATATTAAACATACAAATTAATTGCATACATTGAGCGTTGTATTTAATTTGAATGTACTCCGTAGCGAAGCACGGGTATTCAGCTAGTACAAATACTATATACAGACCTCCCAACTTCAGTAAGAGCAAAATTCTGCAATATTCTACCGTGCATAAAATAATCTACATAATGACATAACACAAAACAGTATAGTAAAAAATTATAATAAAAGAATTATAATGTATACTTACTTATAGTTTATAGGATCTCTTAAATAATATTACATACTTAAAAATATTTCCTTATTGTTCAGCTCATCTTGAAATTATAATATTAAACAAAAGTTATATATTTGAAATTTGTAATTGTACATTTTAATGTACATCATATTTACACTAGCAAGGAACCCAGCAGTCTATATTTTGAGTACTTCTATTTCTTTATAATGTTTGTTTTAATTAATTGCAGATAATCTTGGAATTTTTGTAACATTTACTGTAGCTGATTTTGCTCTTTTTAAAAATTCATTGTCAAATTGTTCTTCATAACAGTGTCCTTGTGGGTTCGATTTGCATATTAGCAAATTTTCTAAGGTTTCCCTTGACATAGATGACCTGAACTGAGTAGGTATTTTTGTTATGTAACTAAAAATCCTCTCACACGCTGCATTACTGTGAGGCATTCTTAAAACCAGCGTTATTTTTTAATCCGGTAATAATAGTGTCCATTCCGAAAACCCGGAAGATGCATTAAAAATCCAGCATTGCTGGGGTAAATCCGGAATATATCACGGGGTCGTTGGAACTTTAAAGAGAATTTTTTCGGAACCATGACTGGCGGAAGATTCACTGTATATACGTATGTATATACTAGCTGAAAACCCGCATTTCGCAAAGGAGTACATTCAAATTAAATACAACGATCAATGTATGCAATTAATGCCAAATATATATATATATATATATATATATATATATATATATATATATATATATATATATATATATATATAATAAATACGACGATCAATATATACAATTGATGTAGAAAAAAATATATATATATTTATAAAAAAATCGTAAGGGATATTTTTATAGACAAAATAATGTCCAATCGTCTGCCGCATTAGCAAGAAAAAAAAGTTTTTTTGACTGTTTAGTTGTTATGCACGTGACGATACATTTATTGAAAGTACCAGAAAAAGAAATCCCGTGATCGGCATTTAATAAATTAAATTCTAAAAATTAATCTTTAAAAATTCCCCAAAAATCAGAAAATCGAGGTAAAGATTCCAAAAAGATTTCATTTTGAAGGAAATTTTATGATCTTTCTCGGGATATAAATTTTATAACCCTCAAATTATTATTTTAAATGCAAATTTAAAAACAGTTACTAAAACAGCTTAAAAATTTAACTTTAAAAAATCTAAGAACAATTTTTCAAAAATCTTTCTTAGTGCAGTCCTATACCATAAGAAGAATCGCCATGCAAAGTTACAGCCCTTTAGGTCCAGCGGTTTGGTCTGTGCGTTGTATGTCAGTCAGTGAATCAGTTACGGAACTGTTTTATATATATAGATAAAACTGAAATGAAAATAAAGAGTTCTTGAAAGGTCTTTTAAGGACCGCATGAACCCTGTCGTAAGAATGTCGTTGGTAAATTAATTTTTTGCGGGTCAAAACATCTCAAACTGAGTATTTCAAAAGTTTTAGAAAAAGATCAAGAGAGTGGCGAAAAGAAAAAAAAACGCATTTGAATGCAAAAAAATGTGATTCCGCCCAACAGAAGACTTGGGGAAATTGTGTGGCCGAACTTCTCGTAAACATGTGTCCCGACCTCTGTCCGAAAAAAAAAGTGTGGAATACGTGTTTGGATTGTAGACTGTATGAATCATTAAATCTGCGGTGTCAGATTCGTCCACAGTGAAAAACTGAGTATTCAAATTCCGGGAAAAAAAAAGTGTCGTTATAATGATAATTAGAGCAGAAGGAGAGGGTGAGAAAACAGCACCCATACAGGCATCATTAAATTATTTCGCTAACATGGATATATATTTACAGTGGCTTCTTTTTATTATTGGCTGTCGAGAATGCGTTTTATCAAAGAAAAAAAAAACGCGATTTCAGAAGCCGAAACCAGAGTCGTATCATAACATTCTATCAGTCATGAACTGTTGACGTTTTCATTGTCATTTTATACCAGTAGGAACTACTGGTAACCTAAAGTATGACCTGATCAGTGATAACCTAAAGTGATATCCACTGTGTTGAACGAAGGCTTAACAGAATTTAAAATACGCAGATCTTCTATACACACTCTTTGAGCTCAATAAACAAGCTATTTTAAAGTGTGTGTTTTTTTTATAGAAACATTGCATTTAAAAAAATCTATCCCGAACAATGGCGTACCTAGCTTTTTTTAGGGACCGTATGTAAAATCTAAACATGGCCTCATTCATGTTTACAAAAATATAAACAAAAGAAATAGTTTTAAAAAAAGCAAACATGTAAACAAAATATAGTCCTAATCATAAAACGTGGAATACTCGTATAATTTAAAACTTATGCATTTAAAAAAAATATGACCATTTTAAATATATTATGCAATTATACTGATCCATCCATTTTTTCTTTTGCATGGGGGGGCCCTATGCGTTGCTTACTCCCGCTATAAGATAGCTACGTCCCTGGTTCCCAAGCTATAAGAGGCGATAACGGTAAATAGACATTAAAATTAAGATTGTCATTTCAGATTTTCAAAAGAAATTATTTACATCGGTTAGTAGAAATCTTAAGAAATGTATTGAGTATGCCTGGAATCCGATTTTCATACAGTAATGAAAGAAAACCACAAATTATATCTTAAAAATGGCTTAAATTTTAGATCAAATTTTTGAAAGAATTGTCCTAAATGTTTTATTTAAAAAAAGGGACGTAAATTTGATTTTAAAATTCTAAATGAAGGTCTTGTTTAGTAATAATCTACAAACAATCAAATCAAAGGAAACTGACATTGTATAGGAACAAAAAGAATTCTTAATATAGACTTACTATTAAACCATTTTGTCTGCAAAAAAATGGCATCCTGTAAAGTGCCACTATCGGCATTCCCGTTAAAGTAGCGAATGCAGAACCGTCATTTAAAACAAAAGCAGAAAAAAATCGTTCAAGTTCCTCACCCAAATGGAAATTCGAGAGCATTCATTCATTTAGTTACAATTTGTTAGTAAAAGCATAACATTTCTAACTTGATAGGCGAACGTGAAATATTCAGAATTACATTCTGTATTATATTGTATATATATATATATAATACATGCAACGATCAATGTATAAAATTGCTGTAAAAAAACGAAAAAATATATTTATAAAAAAATCGTAACGGATATTTTTATAGACAAAATAATGAAGAAGAAAGTATTCAAATTAAATCTGATAGACCATAGTAAAGAATATTGTACAGTTTGAGGAAAATTTCTTTTACCGTATTTTAATATTTATTTGGATAATGTCAAATCGTCTGCCGCATTACCAAGAAAAAAAAAATATTTTTTTTGTCTATATCGTTGCTATGCACGTGACGCAAAATTTAAAGTGTCACAAAAAGAAAAGAAACCAAATGATCAGCATTTAATAAATTAAATTAAAATTCTTTCTCAGTGCACCCCTACACTATAAGAAAAATCGCGATGCGAAATTTCAGCCCTTTTGGTCCAGCGGTTTGGTCTGTACGTTATCTGTCAGTCAGTCAGTTTCGGAACTGTTTTATTTATCTATATATATAAAACAGTTCCGTAACTGACTGACTCACTGACATACAACACACAGACTACGCTGGACCTAAAGGGCTGAAATCTTGCATGGCGATTCTTCTTATCTATATATATAAAACAGTTCCGTAACTCACTGACTCACTGACTGACTGATTCAATGACATACAACGCACATACCAAACCGCTGGACCTAAAGGGCTGAAATTTTGCATGGCGATTCTTCTTATAGTGTATTGGTGCACAAAGAAAGATTTTTGAAAACTCTTCTTAGATTTTTTTAAATTAAATTTTTAAGCTGGTTTAGTAACTTTTTTTAAGTTTGCATTTAAAATAATAATTTGAGGGTTATAAAATTTATATCACGAGAAAAATCGTAAAAATTTCTTTAAAATGAGATCTTTTTGGAATCTTTACCTCCATTTTCTGATTTTTGGTGAATTTTTAAAGATTCATTTCTAGAATTTAATTTATTAAATGCTGATCACGTGATTTCTTTTTCTGGTACTTTAAATAAATTTATTGTCACGTGCACAACAACTAAATAGACAAAAAAAATTTTTTTTCTTGCTAATGCGGCAGACGATTGGACATTATCCAAAAAAATATTAAATTACAGTAATAGATATGTTCCTCAAACTGTACTATATTAACTGTACTACATTCTTTAGTTTGTCCTATTAGATTTAATTTGAATATTTTCTTCTACATTATTTTCTCTATAAAAAATCTGTTACGATTTTTTATAAATATTTTTTTTTTTTGCATCAGTTGCATACATTGATCGTAGTATTTATTATAAATATATTTTTTCGTTTTTGTTTTGGCCTTAATTGCATACATTAACCGTTGTATTTAATTTGAATGTACTCCGTAGTGAAGTGCGGGTTTACAGCTATTGATATTATTCATCACAGCTCATTGTATTAGGTCATTTCGTTTCGATGAAGTCTAACGATGCTTGGTTTAATTGCACGAAAAGTTGTGATCAGGTAGAATACCTAATTCATTAGCAACGCCAACCGGAAGAGACAGAATTTCGTGGTATTCTACCTAACTATTACCGAACTGCTGATAAGTAAATTGAAAAGGTCAAACGTGTCCTTAACCGTATCGAATAGATATCCAGTGATAATATGTATTCCCTTCGAACAAAGGAAAGGATGTCGGTCACAGGTGACTATAGAAATGATTCGTAAATGTGAATCACCAAATTCTCGGAATGGACGTTGTTCCAGTGCCTCGATTTTCCCTAATGTCTGTGCAGAAATGCAAAGATACAGCTCCTTAGGAATGAAACAATGGTTGAAGAAAGTGATTCCTATACATCTTTTTAGGGTGTTCAGCCATGGGTCCATCTTGTTCGGACGCTGCCTATGTGGTGAAATGGAGATGGACAACTCGCGTACATCCGTCTGCATGCCCCCAAGTGCCACTAGCCATTATAACTAGGGGTAGGTAAATTTCGCATAAAAAATATCGAATTTTCGCAACGAAAAAAATTACAAACATAAAATTTCG
>OU015496.1:9572941-9585441 GCA_907164885.2 Dolomedes plantarius
ATATATATATATATATATATTGTTATCTACGCGCGTCCTATATATATGAAATCAGAAGAAAATTTTTCATCTTCTTCTTTCTTCTTTAAACCAAAAATATAATCAGTTTATTATTAACGCAAAAACTTAAAATTTGAGCCTGTATTTCGAAAAATTATGTTATGACATTAACTCTAAAATGTTGACATCCTTAGTCTGCAGTCAGTTGAATCATTTTTTCTCAATACCAAAATAAACATTCTATACTTGAATCAAAGACGCACAGTAAAAACATGAAATTAAAAACGAGACACACCGAAGATGATTCCATTCGGAAAACGAGAGAATTAAACTACGCTGGATACCACAGGTATACGCTCACACCCATTTTATAGGCATCAAAAATGCATAAATATATTTAAATGCCTATTTAATACTCACTCATACACAAACATATAGAAATATTCATACATGATCCCAAATTTTCTTCTGTCACTTTTACTAATGTAAGCGAACCAAAAGACACGTTCTAGCGGTTCACCCAAAAACTTTCAGTTGTAAACAATCGGAGCCAAATTTTCGGGACTTGTTCCGAGTCATAATCGAAGAACTCAGCAGTAACGATATATTGCTGCCTATACCTTATCCAATACCTTCTAAAAATAATACACTTGCAAGCTGGGTCAAATCCGAGAGGTTTTTTACTGGAGGCTGTTTATTGATGATCCAAAGGCACTTACCAGATATTTACGGATGTATTTCGCAGCGTGAGACACGATCCCGCAAACTACTCGAAAGATGTCAAAAACTTCTCCCTGCCGCCATAGTTCCTGGGATGCGCAAGGAGGAGAGGGGTTCAGAAAATAGACAAAATCCGCACACACGGCACTGGCACACAAACTCTTTCCAACTAAGTGAAGTTCTGAAGATGAGCAGGCTAACGGTGACTTACCATCTTTTTCCCCTCCGGGTCTCTGGGTCCGACGCCTCGTCGCCGCCAACGAACGCCACTTTTGGCGACCCAGCGCCTCCGTCTCTGCAGGAAAACTGCAATTCAGTCGATGAAACGGAATAAACTCTGCGCAAACATTTTTATTTACTTTAGAAATAATGTTTCTTTCGCTTAGGCATATATGCAGTTTTTGTTTTTTTCTTTATAGAGAGATCATTGTACTTATAAAACATACATGATATACATGAACCATTTTAAGATCAAAATGCAAAGCATGTATAGTTATACATATATGTGTGTGTGTGCGTATGTATGTGTATATATATGTATAGTATTTTTGAAAAAAAGTTATTCAGAAGTTTAAAACATTAATAATTTTTTGTACATATGTATAGCTTTTCTAAAAGAATTTTTATTTAAAATTTAAAGCATTACTTATACATATACATATATATATATATATATATATATATATGACGAGTATATACTGAGTTAAGAATAACTCAGAGAGTTGAGAACTGAAACCCGGTCCTGCAGTTCCTACTACCACATAAAACAAAGGCAAGGGTTTTCTGCAAGGAATATCTCTCGAACCATCCTCTTTTCCGGGACTGCAGCTGATGCTCATTCAGCTGCAGCCTGTAGGAACTTAGTTTTCCAATAGCACAGTGTCGGTCTCCTCAATCAAACAAATCTCGCTGATTCTGGTCATTCAAACTTGCTATTGTCAATGATGTGTATACAGAAGACCTAAATGGACTAATCACTTCTCAAGCAAATGTTGTAATACTCAAATAAACAATAACAAAAGGACACATTTTAATAGATCGTTCCATTTCGGTCGTCCCGACTGAAATTGGGCAAAATCTATGGCAGTTTTTGCCGCCCCCTTCATACTGACTAAATAAGGTTTTCTATTGATTCACTTGACTGCAAGAGAAGAAAGAATACGAAGGCTAAACGTTGCTTCCTACAGACTCTGAGGCGCGAAGGTCCAAGGGGAATAGAAGCTGAAAGTATTTAGAACCTCGGCGGTGCCCATCGCTTTATGCCTGGCATTTTCCGTCGAACCGAACCTAAAGGTTGACGTGAGCAGGACTCGGAAGATACACCGTCATTTGTCAAAATGCCCTGTCATCTTCTTGCGCTACAAGTATTGTACCACTATTCGTGACAGACGAAGGTAGGATAGATGACTGCACTGTATCTGTCACCAGCATAGGCGTAGCATCGTCGGGGGAGGGGGGCGGCCCCAACTTAACTTGAAATAAATTTAAACGTTAATAGAAGTTCAGTTAAAATCGGAAAATTGTAGAAAACTGTTAAGGAAGTTGGTTTATTTCCTCTTTTTCAAGCTGTGAAACTGAAAATTCCGATTATGTCTTTAGCCTTAAAATAGTTTTTAACAATGATATGTTCCTATAGCAAAAATTCGACGATATATTTTTTCTCGTTTTATTTATATTATATTTATTTTGCTCATTGTATAACTTTTGAATACTACTCAAACATCAATTCTATTGTTATTCAGTTAAAAAAAAATCATATTATTTCGTATTTTAAGGACCGCCATGCAGTCAATGCGTGGAGGAGGGCCCTAACTGAATTCAATTCGTGCCCCCCAAGAAGTTAGAAGCACGGTACGCCTATGGTCACCAGAGAAATTCCACAGTAGTAATGCTTTTCCCTTCAGAGTTGTCAAAGATTATGCTTTGCACAGGAGCCAATTACAGGGGCAATACCTAAGGCCAGGGCGACCTGTACGCTGAAAATGGATATTTTTACCATGTTTTTATTAACTTGCTTTCTTGTTTGTGTGTGTGTTTGTCCGGTACAAATCTTGCAATCGATTTTTAACTAACTTCCCAACTAGCTAGACATTTGAAACTTTTAGAATAGCTCAGAACACGATGGCAATGCATTTTTTAAATACTTTTAGCCATCTTTAAGCGGAATTAAATTAATTTTCAGTTATTTTCCGTTAATTTTGCTTTGTAGACTGGTGCAGCCATCTATTGGCCGGAACGGGAACGGAAATTTAAACTCAAGTTAATTTCCAATTAACTTCATTTTCTTTCAAGTGGATGGGATAATTCATCAAAAAAATGTTTAAAAAGTATTTATTAATACATAGAATTGTCAAGTTTATATGATTCAACAGAAATTTTAAAACATGGTATATAAAAAGTTCTTTTTATCTTCTAATTCTCTTATTTGTCTTCTTCTAATTTCTTATTTGTCAGTCCGGACACATACTGTTGGAACATTTGTAACTCGTTTGTTCGAGACACTTTTTCCATATCATGTTAATTGAAATACGACGTTCTCCGGTGTCCTTCATCAGTTGCGTCATTTACTAGGCTAATATTCGTTGCATTACTTTTCGAAACAATGATAAAAAGTTTTGAAATCTCGGCGTATACGCAACCACAAACAGCTCCATTTTTAAATAGAGAAAAAAAGCGACTCAGAGGAATAACTGCAAGTGCAATTAGATGAGACTAACTAGGCAAAATTCAACAGCCTCATTCAAATGATTACGGATAAAGAGGTTGTTATACTGTAGGAACACAATTTCTTAAAATCGCCAATAAAAAATAATTTCCGGATTTTTAGAAGCTGAGTGTTCCTTTTCATTCAACCGATGCTGCTGAATTTATTGAACTTTGAAAATGATTTTGTTGATTTCTAAACAAGTTAATAAGGATAGACGCAGGATATAAATGTAGCTGAGCACTTTATGACAATATGCCCTTTTGTACTGTGCCGGTGTTTATAAAGTATATGGCACACACATTCCTTGATAAACTGAGCGGTCAGCCCCAATTTTGAATCAGGATATGTATGGTCATGTTTCTCAATGACAGACTGTTACAAGGGAATTAACAATTTCATTTAAATGGTTTAGATTGCCTTTAAAATTATTATCACAGTTTATTGCGTGGCGAGCTCGATATGCCTTCGAGAAGAGGCAAACGACTTGGGCTGCGCATCAGTGCCAGATCTAGGAAATTTCTAAGCGGGAAACAAGTCAGCTCCATGTCGCCTCTGCACTGCTTTTCACTATTTAATGCAATAATAAATAACAGGATAAAAGCAATAGTCTTTTTCATAGTGTGCCAAACTTAATTTATTGAATTAAAAACATATATATTTTTTAACTTAACAATACTATAACATAGTGGTATATGCATTTTTTTTCCATACCGACTAAAAATAAAACCCACTAAAACCCAGCACTATCCTCTTGCCCAAGCAATGATGGTCTTCGCAGCTACCTTTCATTATGCTTTAGACAATGTGTTGTGTGCAGATATTTTTACAAAATTATTTTCCTTGATTTTCTTTCAGAAAATGAGTTCTTCATAATTTATTGAATTAGCCTCTTGGCTTTCTATAAACAGTAGTGCGAAATTTTTGTCTTGAGTCATTGTTGATTTGAAATACTTTTTAATTATCTTCAGTTTGCTAAAACTCCTCTCGCAGCTTGCTGATGCAGTTGGGAAGTAAACTCTCAAGACTATGCACACACTTGGGGAAGCATCAGTCACATCTCTTTCTTAGATTAGGCTGAGAAGATCAAGTTGATTCATTTCTTCAAAATTAAGTGTGAATTCTGTAACTGGTCACGAAGAACTAGGATTTCAGAAGGAAACTCATCTTCACTTATATCTTCAAGATATTTACTAGCTAAGTTTGCAGCACAAGTTTTCAACTCCTTGTCATTCAAGCTTTTCAAATCTTTACAATTTAGAAAAGAAAAAATATTGTTGAGAGCACTTATACTCTGCATTCTATCTTTCAGATGGATCAGTATCACATCGATTACTTCATTCATACTGTGGTAAAAACTTTCTTCTATAGAGAAACTTCTTCCTTCATCTTGCGCCATCTCTCCAGGCATTATTTTCCTTCTTGGAATTCTGCGAATTTCCATAGTTGGCTCCACTTCAGTTTATATCGCTATTTCTTCAGCAGTCTTTATCAATTCATTTATTTCATTTTTCAGCCTTTCCATGGTTTTGGTGAGACCTTCCAACATTTGTATTGTTTTTGACAATATTATGTTATGTTTCTGTATTTCCTTCTTAACTTTGGTAATTTCTTTTAAGATATTTGCCCAAGCAACCTGTAAGGTATACACAAGATTCGATTCACAAGAATCGAACTTTTGAGTGAATGAATTAAAGAAGCTGCTTGGGATATGCTAATTTCGGCATACGCGCTAAGTATAAATACTATGCAGCTTCATTAATAAAAAAAAAGGTTGTTAAGGTTGAAAAGGTGTTATCCTGCGCTAGTGCTTAGCAGGCCCGAAGTTTACGCGGCAGTACTGCTGGTTTGACTTACTGTTTGTGAGCCACTTCAAATTATATACACCCAAGTCTGGGTAGAAGTGAGCTTAGAAACTCTATAAACCAAATACGAAATCTTTCAAAGTACGAATGAGACTGGAGGCATTTAGATTTTGTCTCTGTTGTATAGTGTTCTTCTTGGTTCAACTCAGTGAGAGAGCTGATTACTCCTTGAAAGTCTTTTACAAGAGCATGTACTGCCTCGGACTTAGCAGACCATCGAATATCACTGGTTCCTTTTAAATTCGCTTTTGTGTGTTTCATCATGACTTCCCACTATTGTGTTTATGAAACAAAATAGGTGTTAATATAATCTCTGGATTACTCCAAATACATTCGCTGTTTCAGGAGATGTTGATGCTGCACGTAGTCCCACCAGATTCAAGGAGTGGGCTGTGCACGGGACAAATGTTACTAATGGGTTGATATATCCTTTTGCTTCGTATATTGTAGACAGATGCCGCCGGTCATGATCCTCCAGAGAAGGGGGCAGCAACCTTGTTTGACTAGGAAGGCATATTTCAGAAATGCGGGAGTTCGGCAGGCACCCTGGGTGAAGAGGAGTAGGGGGGGGGTTAATATTTAAACATGAAAATATTAATGTGACATAAATTTTTAATACATAAATTTTAATTTTAATTTAAACAAAATAATCTTAAAATTGATAATTAATGCAATATTTGACATCGCAAATCTGAGGCCAACTCGTTGTGATGTGGCACTTAAGTCGAATTCCCAATTCTCGGACAATGGTCCAAATGAGTTTGAGTGAAGCTTGATCGTTGCTTCGATTTTGAGTATTTCATACTGGAAAACAAAGATTCACAAGCATTTGTCGACGCGCAAAGGGAGTTCCATTTCAGAGCACATTATCTCAACAATGGGAAGCTATTTCCATTCACTAAATTCCAGAATTTTTCTTCGTCATGATTTACTTTTAATTCAATGTCATTTATTATATTTATAATTTCCCATTCTCAGTTCTCCGTATTGGAAATATCAAAATATGTTGCGATTTTTATTAGTCACATCGTCCTCTGTATGAGAGAAAGGATTAAAAAAAAACGTCAAGAATGCCTCCAATTCTTAGAATTCTTCAAATCTGGAATTACTAAATTCTTCCAATAAGGAATCAAAATGTTTGACAAACTGATAAGTGGTATCATTTCCATCGTTATCACCCTTGAGAATTTGGGTCGAATGGTCTTGAAATGGTAGGTCACTCGTCAGCTCTTCTTCGGTCTCATCGTCATCAGTTTCGTCGTTTGCACTATCCTCAGGAAGAAAAACAGGACGAACTATTTTTAAGAAAAATTTCATGTTGGAAAAAGTGTTCAGTTGACTTTAAGTTTTCGGAAAAAATTATGCTTCGGTTCCTAGGAATACATATTTTTTTACCCAAGATCCAACAACACTAAAGGATGAAATTTTCACGCGTTCAGTTAGGCATCAGAGCAGATAGGAATGGAGTAGATTTGTCTAAAAGTTTGTGAAACGACGTTTGAATAACCAAAATGCTATTGTTCAATATTTAATGAGATTGTTAGAATTTTTGGCTTCATTTAAGAAAAAAAAGTTCTTTTGTATTTAAGAAAAATATGTCTCTTTTCACGTCAGATCATACGAACCCAAAGTGTTAAAATTCACGACTAGAAATTAGATCATGATTCAAAATAGCTATTTATGCCGTAAAATTCAAGCTACATATCAAAGAAATAGTAGAAAAAAGCTATAGATCCCAAATTTAAGATAGGGTAAAGTTGGAATATTGAAGATCTTCTAGCAATCCTCAGTAGTCCCCGTCGGGAAGGTGTTGCTCAGTTCCGGCTCTTGACTGGACATGACTGCCTGGCGGAGCATCTCCACCACATTGGAATTTTTTCGCTGCCCTCTTTGTAATTCGAAAGATCCAATGAATCGAGACCACCTCCGTCGATGCGCAACACTTTTTGGCGACTCTGAAACGGCGCTTTATTGGCGCGCTGGAAAACTTTTGAGGCAATGACTAAGTCCACTTTTATGTACCGTAGATTAGAGTTACTTGGACCCAATAAGTGAAGATTTTTGTACATTTTTTACTCAACGATAGCCTTAAAAACATGTTTGTGATGATAACCTGATTTGAACAACTTATTTTAAGATTCCCTAGGATTTTATGTCTTTTTCAAACCAAAATTTTAATTATATATATTTTTAATAAATTATTGAAATTTGGGTTCAAGTAACTCCCTGATTGGGGTTTCTTGGACCCAACCTACATTTTACATGAAATATACAATTCAAATAGGTAGTGGTATCTAGTATCACCTAGGGTCTTGAAATAAAAATAGAGGCTTATGTATGAAAAATTTACTTTATATTAAAACAGGAAACAAACCCCATTTTATTTGCAAATCTGATTGTTAACAGTGGATGCGTCTTCAAAACTAATTTTACTCAGTCACGCCCAGGGAGGTTATTTTAAAAACATTTCTGATCTTCCATGCATTGCAAGGTAAGATTTTATAATAAATCGAAATTCCAGTTCGTCTACGGAAAATCCAAAATCACAAATTTTGTCTGGCACAAGCCAACTCTTCTTCACTAGTAAATATGATTGGATGTCCAAGTTCGTTCAATAAACCATTCTTCAATCTCCTTTTTATAGTGGACCTACTAATTTTAAAGTGGGTTGAGGCATCTCTTTGAGACATTTCTCCTGACCACACAGCATTAAACATTCCTCTAATTTTTCAACTGTAAAATCCGCATACTCTCTGCTCTCAGGAGACCTCTTGTAATTTCGGACCATTTTTGTATCAGATCTGCGAATGATATGATTTCGAAATGCACATGAACCGGTTTAACTATTTAATAAAAGGAAACCGACATGAAGTAATGATATTAATTACTTTTATAGTGAAATTTGAGAATGTCTATTCAAAATTGTGACTAGGGGTTAACTGGACCCACTTTCTTGCTTGGGTCCAAGTAACCCCAGTTTTTGTTTATCTGCACACTAGTTAATACTTATAATTTTTACTGTGTTAATTGATTTTCTATCCATCTAAAACTATTGTTATATTCTTAAAGACTGTATTTGAAGTGTAAATTTATCCTTACCTAATCTGGGACTGCAGTGTGTAAAGAAGTGAATGTGGAAGTTATAAGGTCACAAAAATTCGTGTTTCTATCACAAGGCAACATAACCTGAACTAAAAAAAGGTGGGAAGAGCGGGAACAGGGTAAAGGGCCTCAGGACTTAGCTAATGCTCCTATCTGTTGGATAGATTGTGAATTATACCTATATTTTATTGACAAGAGACCTAGGTGTAATTTAAAACACTTTTTCGGTTTGGGTCCAAGTAGCCCCAACTTACGGTACTTCCTTTGTTTATCTGTTTGTGCTTTTCTTACCTTTATTTTTGCCTAGCCATTGGAAATAAAAAAATTATGCCTTAAAAATTACTAATTACTAATTAATTGCCGCAAATATAAATAAATAAATAAATATATATACACTCATGGACAAAAAAATTAGCGCACCAAGAAATAATTGCGGGATCGTAACGAAACTTGCAATGAAGGTACATGTCGGGGAGATATGCAAATGATTAGAAATGCAGCGTGATTGCGCATTACGTATAGCCAGTAGAGGGCGTTTAACATCGTACTCTGTGGAGTATAAAACAGGTAACCAAAGCTTGTTTGAGTGTGCTGAATCATTTACAAAGGAAGAGCTGAGATAGACATGCCATTACGCCGTGTTCGAAGACAATATAAGCAGTTGTCGCAGTTTGAGAGGGGAAGAATCGTCGGGATGATGGAAGCTGGGTGGTCAGCTAGGCGAGTAGCTCGTCAATTAGGCCGCTCTGATTTTGTTGTGAGGAGGTGTTGGGACCAGTGGACCCGAGAGATGACATGTACACGAAGACCAGGTTCAGGACGCCCTCGACAGACCAGTCGTCGAGAAGACCGCCACATCGTAAGAAATGCACGCGTACAGCCAACTGCTTCATCGGCCGCCATCCAGGCACAGGTAGCACCTTCACTAGGGGCCTCTGTGTCTTATCGAACCATACGAAGGCGCCTGGCTGAAGGACAGTTGGTATCGCGGCGCCCATTACGTGTGCTGCCCTTGACGCCCACCCATCGACGCCTCCGTTTGGAGTTTTGCCGCGCACGAGGAAACTGGACTGCAGCGGAATGGAACCAGGTCGTCTTTAGCGACGAATCCAGATTCAATCTCGGCAGTGATGACAATCGTGTTCGTGTGTGGAGAGCCCGTGGTGAACGCTTCAATCCTGCCTTTGCTGTACAGCGACACATCGCTCCCACAGCTGGTGTGATGGTATGGGGTGCCATTGCCTACAATACACGGTCACCCCTAGTATTGTTCCGTGGCACCATGACAGCCCAGCGGTATGTTCATGAAATCCTGAAACCACATGTGTTGCCACTCATGCAACGGCTCCCAGGAGCCACTTTTCAACAAGACAATGCTCTGCCTCATACGGCAAGGATGTCACAAGACTGTCTCCGCACTGTTACTACCCTTGCTTGGCCTGCCCGATCCCCAGATTTGTCTCCAATCGAGCATATCTGGGATCATTTGGGACGACGAGTTGGGCATCCCATGAATTTGAACGAACTAGAGGCAAGGTTACAGCAAATATGGAACGAAATATCTCAAGACATCATACAGAACTTGTATGACTCAATGCCCGATCGTATCGCATCGTGCATTCGCGCTAGAGGGGGTCCAACGGAGTATTAACTCCTCCGTTCTTTTGCCTTTTTCTCTGAAATAAATTATCTTTTTTCTTTGATTTTCTTATCATTTACTTATATCAAAGTAGTCATTACGTATGTAAAATTTCGTTTCATTTTGACGACTCCTTCTTGGTGTGCTAATTTTTTTGTCCATGAGTGTATATATATATATATATATATATATATATATATATATATATATATATATATATATATATATATATATATATATATATATATATATATATATAGTGAAACTTCTGTATTGCGGACAGTCATGGTTCCGAAAAAAAGGGGCCGTTTTAAAGGGTGGCCGTGGAAAAGGAGGTAAAACAACATTGGCTCAATGGAGTGTTCTGGACAAAATAAGGCTGTTTAGAAGGGTGGCCAGCTAAAGAAGTTTCACTATATATATATATATATATATATATATATATATATATATATATATATATATATATATATATATATATATATATATATATGTATGTATATATATATACACACACACACACAGTCGACCCCCGTTATAGCGAACCCGGTATAGAGCGAACTCACGTATATAACGAACGAAAATTTTGGTTTCGCCGTTTTCCTGTTGTACGTAATTTAATTAGTATTGTGTCAGTTTAATGTAATCTATTTTAGTCGATTTAATTCATTAATGATAATTTTTAATAGAATTTATCATTTTTTCAATCTATCGTTATTGAATACACATTGCAACTAATGAGTTATACGTTTTGTGAACTCTAGCATTTTTTTAACGGTTCGGATATAGCGAACAAAACCTTTACTCCCCTGAAGTTCGTTATGACGGGGTTCGACTGTATATATTTATTAGTAATAATAATAACACCCCACCAATGTTCAATTCTATTCCATTAATCCTCTCCTTTTAATAGTGTCTTTCCCCTTATATAACTACTCACGTTTCTGATTGGTGCCTCACTGTCGCTGGGTATATTGCACCATAATGAAACACGAGGACAAATGAAACTAAATTTCCTTTGTTCTGATTGGCACGTCATTTAGACTATTGAACCGGACGCCACTATTCATTCCCTCTGCTCTCTGTAAATATTTTCCAGACTTTTATATTTCATATAATATGCTAACTAATTAAATAACCTTGTGTATAAGTGAATAATTATTCCCATCCCTTGAATTATTTGACTGCATTAGATGTTGCTCAAACCCGACTACAACTCGAGAAGCCACCGTAAATGCCCGTTCTTCTGTTGTAAGAGTCTGCCAGAGGAATTCCTTAATATAGAGACGAGATTACCAGAATTGTTGTGGGTGCTTTAAAAAAAAAATGTTCTTTGGAACCTAAGAACAGAACGTGGTATCTTTCTTAGTAGCAGAATTCTACGCGCGGGAAGCCTCAGGCTCTAAATAGAGCTCTCATGGTTATTTATGCGCAAAATTATCTTCTTTTTGAATATGTTTTCTTAGCTTTGATCGCGGCAATTTATCAGCCGTTTTTGTGTAGCCGATAGGAAAGCCCTGATTGCAACAATTAAAGGACTCGATGAAAGCTTTCACACCAAGGCGAAATATGGTTTTTTTTTTTTTGGTGTTTTTTGCAGTGGTCATTAATAATGAGACTTTTTGTGCGTGTCTCGTATCCATTTTCATGTCATGGTGACATGTGCTTACTGTATTTCGATTGCGACAACCTTGCGTCGAATTCGAACCATCCCATTTCGTCATTTGCCTGCTGCGGCTTTTTTCTCTTCGGGGTTTTGCCGTGCGGAAAATAAGGACTTGTTTTCAAATGCTATTAGTTTTCGACAATGCAGACAATATATATATATAATTTTTTTTTTTTTACTATTACAAAAAGTTAAGAGATGTATTTTAATATAAATACTTGCACATTAATGCACAAACTGTGGCACTTCCCTATGTGAGAAGAAAAAAGTTGAAACAGACCACCCAAACAGGGTTGTAAACGAAAACCAGAAAACCAGAAATTAACTGTTGAAACCCCGATTTAACGTTATTCAAGGGACCATAAAGAAATGACGTTATATGCGAGAAAACGTTAAATCGGGGTAAGATCAAAAACAAAACATTTAGCATAAAATAAAGACTAATTTAGGTAACATACCTTTTATTTCTTCTTTTACAATGGTTTAGACATCAGTTTTCTAAATTATGCATTAAATAAATCGGTTATTTTACTTTGCTTCCTGTTTATAGCACAACTCACATTCTCAACATGAGTTTTGTAATCTTTTTTCTTGGCTTTCACTATTTGAAAGAACGATTCGACAGTTTTCAAAGCTTGAATGGCTTCTGTCGCAGAAGGAATTCCATGTTCCTCCTCTTCATCATTATCCGAACTATCCAATTCTGAGTTTATTAAATCACTTAGAATCGGAATCTCTGATGTCACGATATTTGAATCGCAATGTAGTTAGATATCTATATATGAGCAAGAAGAGAAATCACCC
>OU015496.1:9590441-9627941 GCA_907164885.2 Dolomedes plantarius
ATCTCCGAAACTAAGCGGAATATTTTCATGCGGTTTGCTTTATTTTGTTCAGAAATGATCAGGCTTTAACATATATATATTTTTTAAAAATCGAATGTTCTAAAGATTTAAGCGTAGTGATTTAAGGGAAAATGCAACACATCGGGTTGCCAGTCAGCTAGTATATATATACAGTCTGTCGTCTAACCCTGGTACTACTTTCACTGTGCGACGGCTCGTTATTGGGTGCAGACTACTGTTCTCCCCCTCGCACTTTATCTCCGAGGTTCGGAGTGCCGTTCTCCCCGACCCATCTGGGTAACATTAAACGTCATCCCCCCCCCCCCTCGAAAAGAACGGATCCCCGATGTATTAGAAGGTCTCCGTTGGACTGTTGAGAAACTTTCATCGAAACCCTACCAAGTGACGAACTGCCGGTAGTATGCGCCCAAGAGATAAAAGCTTTGTTTACGCTCAGAACGATGCGCAGATGATGGAAGAGTGGTAGGGAAAACCTTCAAAAGCTATCACGTATTTCCTACCATTCAGAAAAAGGAATTGTGGCTTTCCTGCCGGCAAACACAATCCAAACATACGTAAATACACACATACATACTCCCACATACACACCCGCAGTATATAGACACATAGTTATACATACTCATGCATACATACATATACTACATGCATATACGCATACACGTATACACACATGCATACGCACGTAATTACACACATACATACTCACACATACACACCCGCAGTATATAGACACATAGTTATACATACTCATGCATACATACATATACGCAAACACGTATACACACATACATACACACGTAAATACACATATACATACTCACACATACACACCCACAGTATATAGACACATAGTTATACATACTCATGCAAACATACATATACATACGCACGTATACACATATACACTAACATATACAAACCTACGTATACACTCATATATACACATACATAGACGCATATACACGTTCAATCCGTATTCCCTCTATTAAGGTCAGTGAGGGTGGGAGAGGGTACGATTCTCTCAGATGTCACCCCTGGGGTTGCTCGGTCAAAATGGAGGTGGCAACTAACTAAGAAGGACTCCGTCCCTTATGGGGCTATTTCAAACCGGAGCCGCACACTTCAGACCCCTAGCCTATAAGGGCCTGGTCTGGAAGCCAGGGGTCGTAAGAAACAACAACAACAACAACATAAAATCAATGAGTCAGTGACAATCTAACCGCCCACAAGTACCTAAGTACTTATGAAGGGGGAAACAATTATTTTTCTGTAATGAAAAAAATAATTAAAAGACTGAATGGCATGTTTTTATCTTTTTTTCACTTGCCAAATCGATATCCCGCAAAAATTGTCGTAAAAATCCCGATGACTCCCAGGATATTCCATTTTATATATCGTTCGATCATCTGCAATACATTCTACGATGTGTATTTGAATTTAAAATTTCAAAGGAATTTTAAAAAGCAACTAGTCGATACCCGTCAAAACATGACGGCTAGATAGTAAATAAATGTACTAATACACAAATTATACTCGACACAACATTGCCAAGTGTTGAAAATCATAATAATCCGCAGAAACAGATTAATGCGTTTAAGCGGCCTCGGGCTTAGTGAGTATCTAAAGCCAGATTTAAAAATGTCCTGAGCATGCGCAGAGAGCAATCTTTTTAAATTGTAAATTATCGCTCATTAGACAGCGCGAAACCAACAATTTCCACGAGGTTTAATCTTACATTTCACAAACATAATTATCATAAAAATAAAAATGGCAGAGGGAGATCTAGAGAGACTCCTCGGAATAAACGTGTTTATCATTAAAACATGTCACTGAGCATACGCAGAAATAAATTTTTAATTGTAAATGATCGCTCATTAACAGAAATTACGGTTACAAAAACCAAATTTGACAAATCTACAGATTACAATCTTTCGTTTAAGACCAAAATGAAGTCAATGGATGCAGAAGTTTTCTCTCACGGATTGTGCCAAAAGTCGGCTTAGCAACATAAATATATAGATGTATATTATTTTAGGACTTTTCTAGACCTTTTTTTTTTTTGTTTTATGGAACGAATCGCAAGTGAGCGAGCCATACGTATGCCGGAAGAAATTTTCGTGCAGTTTTTTTATAAATGAAGTAGGTATTTTTCTCGCTAAAGACTTTTCCGCAGAAGGATATACGAGAGTACTCTGTACTCCCACAACTGCGTGGGACACGGCCATTTTTTTTTCTAGTCAAAATATTAGCGATCTTTCAGTCATCACTCCGCCCTTTCTTTCCCAGGGAGAATTCTTTCCTGCAGTTCCGCTGCTAACTTAGCATAGTTCATATGGCTAATTTATTATCGAGCATATATACGCACATACACACACACACATACATACGCACATGCACACATATACGCACATACACACATATATACGCACATACACACATACGCACACACACATACAGACACACATATACACACATACACACTAACATATACACATACATACAGAGATGCATATACACACATACGCACACACACATGTAGACACACATATACATATACATACAGACACGCATATACACACATACATACACACACATACGCACACACACATATAGACACACATATACACACGTACACACTAACATATACACATACATACAGACACGCATATACACACATACATACACACATATGCACGCACGTTCACACACATACATACAGACACACATATACACACATACACACTAACATATACACATACATACAGAGATGCATATACACACATACGCACACACACATGTAGACACACATATACATATACATACAGACACGCATATACACACATACATACACACACATACGCACACACACATATAGACACACATATACACACATACACACTAACATATACACATACATACAGACACGCATATACACACATACATACAGACATATACACACATACACACTAACATATACACATACATACAGACACGCATATACACACATACATACACACATATACACGCACGTTCACACACATACATACAGACACACATATACACACATACACACTAACATATACACATACATACAGAGATGCATATACACACATACGCACACACACATGTAGACACACATATACATATACATACAGACACGCATATACACACATACATACACACACATACGCATACACACATATAGACACACATATACACACATACACACTAACATATACACATACATACAGACACGCATATACACACATACATACACACATATACACGCACGTTCACACACGCACGTTCACACACATACATACACACATATACACTCACGAAGGTCCACTTGACCTTTAGATGTCCTATCGAACAGCGATACGCTTTGAAAAGCACCCCCAACGGTTTGCGTTTGTGGCGTTCGCACGTCTCCATTTTTACCGTGAAAAGAGTCGCCAGAGGCAAAAGATAAATTGCCGACAAAATGCTAATGTTCCGTCACTCACGGCCAGTTGGACGAATGCAGTGATTGCTTTATGCTGGAGCGGTCGTTCCTGATCTTACGCGCATCAGGCACTACTTGTCACAAAAATAGGGCACAAATGGGTTTTATTTTCCGGATAAACAAACTAATATTTGGGATCAACGACTTCACTAAAAAGGGGCAAATTAGTTGAATAACAACAACCAATTGAACGTCAAAGAAAACTGAATAGCAGACAGAAAAAGCGAACGAGAACTTCAGAATGAACGAGATTTTTCGGCTTGCATTAGCTTGACTAACTGTCAAATGGCTAGAAAATATATTAGACATTTTTATGTATAACAAGGATTTTCTTCGTACTCAAAACGTCAGAGAGCGGAAGAAATGCACCAATTTTTAGAATGGAGAGCGAAAAAAAATTTTTGCTCTCAGTTAAAAAAAAAAAATTCCATTCTCGATTGTTTTGAAACTATGAAACCCCCTTATTTTTTTTAATTTTTTTTTTTTTTTTTTGGGGGGGGGGGGGGGGTCACTCCTGATCTCGCAGACCCCTTCTTGAGTTCTCTCGGGTCACCGGTTAGGAACCACAGTGCGAGGATTTGAGCGAGTTCTTTAATCCTTTGATTTTGTTTAATCCTCATCAAATCATTTGATTGATCTAGTCATATCTCTAATCTTTATAATTATTGTTTAAAATCTATCATTTCATACATCTCATAAACCATTTCATCATCTAATCCTTTGGTTAGATCAGCGCTTCTTAAATTTTTTTCATTCCTGACCCCTTTTTATCATCGAGATTTTTTTCGCGAACCCAGGAAATAAGGATAAATATTTTCATAAATAATTTATTTCTTTGGTAAACAATATACACGTGAAAAATGGTGGTTTGATACAAGGTTCAAGTATACAAAAATGAATGAAAGAAAATCCCGTTTTAATTAGACGTATGGGGTTGTTTTTTGCTGCGTAACAAATTAAACATTGGTGCAGTATTTGACATTATATCGGAACACAGTTTAAGAAACGCTGGATTAGATGATTAACTCCATTTCATCGTTTGATTTCGGATCTATCATTTAAGGTATCCGACTGCGTTTAAAACATCGATTTTGACGAAAATTCCGAAATTGTTTTTATACCTTTTTATTCCTTAAGATTGCAAATTTATGTTTCTAAATCTGCTTTTATTTTTTGATACGATCATTAGAAATGAAATGAGAGTGATTTGAAAATCAGCAGCAGCCATGAATTTCAATGCAAGTTGAAAACTTTAATCGTGTTTTCTGAAGAACTTATTTTTCATTAGAAATGAAATTAGAGCGTTTGAAAATCAGCAGCAGCCATGAATTTCAATACAAGTTGAAAACTTTAATCGTGTTTTCTGAAGAACTTATTTTTCATTTGAAATGAAATGAGAGCGATTTGAAAATCAGCAGCAGCCATGAATTTCAATACAAGTTGAAAACTTTAATCGTGTTTTCTGAAGAACTTATTTTTCATTAGAAATGAAATGAGAGCGATTTGAAAATCAGCAGCAGCCATGAATTTCAATACAAGTTGAAAACTTTAATCGTGTTTTCTGAAGAACTTATTTTTCATTAGAAATGAAATGAGAGCGATTTGAAAATCAGCAGCAGCCATGAATTTCAATACAAGTTGAAAACGTTAATCGTGTTTTCTGAAGAACTTTTTTTTCATTAGAAATGAAATGAGAGCGATTTGAAAATCATCAGCAGCCATGAATTTCAATACAAGTTGAAAACGTTAATCGTGTTTTCTGAAGAACTTATTTTTCATTAGAAATGAAATGAGAGTGATTTGAAAATCAGCAGCAGCCATGAATTTCAATGCAAGTTGAAAACTTTAATCGTGTTTTCTGAAGAACTTATTTTTCATTAGAAATGAAATTAGAGCGTTTGAAAATCAGCAGCAGCCATGAATTTCAATACAAGTTGAAAACTTTAATCGTGTTTTCTGAAGAACTTATTTTTCATTAGAAATGAAATGAGAGCGATTTGAAAATCAGCAGCAGCCATGAATTTCAATACAAGTTGAAAACTTTAATCGTGTTTTCTGAAGAACTTATTTTTCATTAGAAATGAAATGAGAGTGATTTGAATATCAGCAGCAGCCATGAATTTCAATGCAAGTTGAAAACTTTAATCGTGTTTTCTGAAGAACTTATTTTTCATTAGAAATTTAATTAGAGCGTTTGAAAATCAGCAGCAGCCATGAATTTCAATACAAGTTGAAAACTTTAATCGTGTTTTCTGAAGAACTTATTTTTCATTAGAAATGAAATGAGAGCGATTTGAAAATCAGCAGCAGCCATGAATTTCAATACAAGTTGAAAACGTTAATCGTGTTTTCTGAAGAACTTTTTTTTCATTAGAAATGAAATGAGAGCGATTTGAAAATCATCAGCAGCCATGAATTTCAATACAAGTTGAAAACGTTAATTGTGTTTTCTGAAGAACTTATTTTTTGCATTAGAAATGAAATGAGAGTGATTTGAATATCAGCAGCAGCCATGAATTTCAATGCAAGTTGAAAACTTTAATCGTGTTTTCTGAAGAACTTATTTTTCATTAGAAATTAAATTAGAGCGTTTGAAAATCAGCAGCAGCCATGAATTTCAATACAAGTTGAAAACTTTAATCGTGTTTTCTGAAGATCTTATTTTTCATTAGAAATGAAATGAGAGCGATTTGAAAATCAGCAGCAGCCATGAATTTCAATACAAGTTGAAAACTTTAATCGTGTTTTCTGAAGAACTTATTTTTCATTAGAAATGAAATGAGAGCGATTTGAAAATCAGCAGCAGCCATGAATTTCAATACAAGTTGAAAACGTTAATCGTGTTTTCTGAAGAACTTTTTTTTCATTAGAAATGAAATGAGAGCGATTTGAAAATCATCAGCAGCCATGAATTTCAATACAAGTTGAAAACGTTAATCGTGTTTTCTGAAGAACTTATTTTTTGCGTTAGAAATGAAATGAGAGCGATTTGAAAATCAGCAGCAACCATGAATTTCAATACAAGTTGAAAACGTTAATCGTGTTTTCTGAAGAACTTATTTTTCATTAGAAATGAAATGAGAGCGATTTGAAAATCAGCAACAGCCATGAATTTCAATACAAGTTGAAAACTTTAATCGTGTTTTTTGAAGAACTTATTTTTTATCAAATAGGTAAACGACTCTCGTGATAACTCAAAATCAAGTCATGATGTGTCTATGAAATTTTTCACGTATGTTTTTCCTAATACTAAGAAAGTAATGGTACTACAGGTTTGTTTCTAGGTTCATTATTTGTTGATTTATAACTGCATTTACAAAAATACTCATGGAAAATTAGTAAAATTTTACGTGCAATTGCATATAATGACCTGTATTTTTTTAGATTTTGGGATACCGATTAGCTTGTAGGTCATTACACTTAAAAGGTACTTATGTACATATGACAAAAAAGTTAATGTCACATGTATAATTTTTTTTTTTTAGCGCTAAGGCCGTTTTTGTAAAAATTTGCTAAATTTCGACCCAGTTTCCTCAATTTTGTAAAAATTTGCATAGTTAATGTCCATTTTTTCATCATTTTCGAGTTTTTGTGTTATATTCCTTCGAAAAATAAAATAAAAATTTTCGCAAGTACAGTTTTTCGAAAAAAGGGCTCCGAACGTAGTCCTTAATCAGACCAAAATAATGAATCCTTTCATTGTCCTCATTTTTTCCTCCGATTAAATCCAATCAAATGATTCGATTTAATCAGGATGCGTTGATGCAGAAAACTTAAACCAAAGATTTCTCCCGTCGAGGTTTTGCTCCCAAATCAACCATCCATTTCTTCCCACGTTTTGCTCTGAGCACGTTTTGCTCTGAGCATTGCGTATGGCCTCTGAAAATTTTCAATACCCGAAAGTTTTCACGACACAATCAGCATTGATGTGTAGAACCTTTCCGTCAAAAAGCTTAATTCTGATCTAATATTGAACAACTGCTGGGACAAAAACATCTGTGACGTCAACCACTAGGAAAGCAAAATCTACGTATAGGAAGTTCTTAACTCAATACCAAACGTGGAACACACGCGTTGATTCATTGGCGATTTCTTGGCTCGGGTTGGCGAGGCTGTTTTCCCAAGCACATCTCAAAAAATAGGTTGGAATAAACATCCCCTTTGAAATAACACAGATGTCTCGGGGAGGTAGGAATAGAAATCGATTTGTCAATTTTGACGAGTCTTGCAGGGCTAGTCTCGGAAACGAAGAACATCTATCTTTTACTTATCCCTCAGAGATAAGAGTGAAAATTATTATTATCATACTGTTGAAGGTGATGGACTACTCAAAAAT
The DNA here is from genome assembly GCA_907164885.2 of Dolomedes plantarius. Classification (NCBI taxonomy): domain Eukaryota; kingdom Metazoa; phylum Arthropoda; class Arachnida; order Araneae; family Dolomedidae; genus Dolomedes; species Dolomedes plantarius. The sequence continues at coordinate 9,598,304 of OU015496.1, forward strand.
GCAACCATAGAGACTATCACACCTGTCCTAAGATCTACATCGAACAGAAACTAATGTAGCCGCTCTTGTTTATTATTGTAGATTTGAGGTCGCTAGCAATTCACACACACGCTATAATATTCGCTTTCAGTTATTTACAGAGGATTTTAAGGCTTTTGTATCCTCCAGGAACGAATACGCGAAATTTCACCGAAAACGGGAAGTCAGAAAAGAGAAATTCGAGGTCCACGAAGTGTTGGTGTGTACACAATACTTGAGTAACCTTTCAGAACCTATTCCTTCCTCTACAGGTCTCTGGCAATGTACCAAGATTTCCACAAACCGGTGGTTCTTTAACTTTTTCTACCTTATCGTCGATTGCCCATTGACTTTTCTACAAACACCTTTCTTGGTGTCACTCTCTTCGGACAACGGCATCCGATGACCAGCCCATTTCAATCTTCGTATTTTAATATACTTAACTAGCTGAAAACCCGCACTTCGCTACGGAGTACATTCAAATTAAATACAACTGTCAATGTATGCAATTAATGCAATATATATATATATATATATATATAGTAAGTACGACGATCAATGTATACAATTGATGTAAAAAAAAACAGAAAAATATATTTATAAAAAAATCGTAAGGGATATTTTTATAGACAAAATAATGTAGAAGGAAATATTCAAATTAAATCTGATAGGACATACTAAAGAATATAGTACAATTAATATAGTACAGTTTGAGGATCATATCTTTTACTGCATTTGAATATTTTTTTGGATAATGTCCAATCGTCTGCCACATTAGCAAGAAAAGAAAATTTTTTTTTGTCTATTTAGTTGTTATGCACGTGACGATAAATTTATTTAAAGTACCAGAAAAAGAAATCACGTGATCGGCATTTAATAAATTAAATTCTAAAAATTAATCTTTAAAAATTCACCAAAAATCAGAAAATGGAGGTAAAGATTCGAAAAAGATTTAATTTTAAAGGAATTTTTATGATCGTTCTCGTGATATAAATTTTATAACCCTCAAATTATTATTTTAAATGCAAACTTAAAAAAAGTTACAAAAACAGCTTAAAAATTTAATTTAAAAAAATCTAAGAAGAATTTTTCAAAAATCTTTCTTAGTGCACCCCTACACCATAAGAAAAATCGCCATGCAAAATTTCAGCCCTTTAGGTCCAGCGGTTTGGTCTGTGCGTTGTATGCCAGTGAGTCAGTCAGTCAGTCAGTCACGGAACTGTTATATATATATATATATATATAGATAATATCAAGGTCTTTAAGAAGAAGACGATATCGTTCGTGGTGGAATCTCTGCTACGAACCATTTACCTGGACAATGCCAGAAAGACATCTTAATTTTTTTTTTCTCGAATACACCCAGGGTGTATCCATCCATCCCTTGGTCCCAGTCCACATAGGTAAGCACAGATTTTATAAGCACCTCGAATAATAGTAATTTAGTATTCATTGTAATGAGTCTAGACCTGCGGTTCCCAACCTGGGAGGCGCGGACTATTGCCACGGGAGGCGCCAAAACTTTTTAATTAAAAAATCAATGTCCATACCATAATATCTATAAATAAACGAATAAACTATAATATCTTTAAATAGACGAATTTGAGTTGACAATTATCGAAAAAGAAAAATTGATAGAATTGTCATGCGATGGCTCACTAAAACAAAATATTTCAAAATGAAATCATAACTCAATTTTGGATGAATTTTAGTGGAGAGTGTGAATCTTTGTATTGTAAAGCAATGCAAGTGCTTCTACCGTTTGTAACGTCTCATTTATGCTAAACTGGTTTTTTGGCACTGGCTGCAATGAAAACCAAATATCGAACCAGGTTAATAGTCGAAAAAGAGTCACGACCTCTACATTGCCCCCAAGATTTGATTAACTTTGTGGCAATAAATAACAACAACACTCGCATTAAATTTTGATGCGTTAGATGTAGTTTAATTAGTAATTTAATATAAACATAAATATGCATGTTCGTATTGTTATAGCAAAATCTTGTTATTATTCTGTTAATTGTAGCTTTCATTTTTTTGTAATAAAGTTAGTATTATTTAAAACGTGTCTATATTATTATATCTATTAAAAGATAGGGAGACGCGGGAAAAAATTTCTTTTTAGGGAGGAGTGGAATTTTTTTATTTTATTTTATTTTATTTTATTTATTTATTTTTTTTAAGGGAGGCGTAGTAGCATAAAGGTTAGAAACAGCTGGTTTAGGCGAATCCAAAAAAAAAGGAGCGTTTGGCTGCAATGATTCTTTGAATTTCTGATCCAAAAGAGATAATTTTTTTAAAAATACATATAAAATAATTAAAGATTTTGGTAAGGTTTTTTTTTTCTAAAATGCCTGTAAAAAATATTTTTGTCGTTTTCCGGATCTTTAGATTTGTTTTATATATAACTAAAAATGCATCATCTTTCCAAAACATTCATTTAAATTAAAAAAAAAATATTAATTTAACCTCAGAAAAAATAAATTTTATGACGAGTTTTTCCACATCCTGTAATAATATCACATGACAACCATAGGAAAACATATACTCGAATATACATACACACACTTTTTGTGTATGTGTGTGTAGTGAATTTTAATCAATGAACATTTCACGGTCCTTCCTTCTAAGAAGCTCTGGTTTAAACCTAGTGGATGGCATCGTCGTGTTCGAGACCTTCTCTCAATTTTCCATTTCGACTGAAATAGTCCAGCAGTGAAGAATGCGACAGGTCTGGAACCGAATTCGAGTCAGAAATGGACTCGCGATTGCGATACCACAAAAAATAAGAAAGGAAAAAAAAATGAAAGAACTCTTTGTCGAGCGAAAAAGTATCAAGTATTTCGTCTTTTTTATGGCGAATGTCCCCTTCTCCTCTCGGCGTCACATTAGAGCGCGACGTGTACTGTGACGTTCTCACCCCGGCACAAAGCCCTCACACAAAACTCGCGAAATGGGAGGTCCTCCCTCGATCCACTATAAATATTAATCTTTGCGGCGATGAAACGAATGCACACAGCCAAGATGCTTTCCGGATTCGTTTTACATATCGTACGATTCCCTGAAGATGCCTCGCTTTAATCGTCTATTTTTTCGCTGTGGTGTTACTCCGCGATTTATGTGTGTTCTGGAGGGGAAAAAAAAAACACTGGACACGTATAAATCTTACGAAAAATGAGCCCTTGTATTTAGCTAAGAGTTTGGGTTGTCTCTGTGGTGAACGAAAGCATGAGTCCTTTCACATGGCTACAAATTGACGAATGGTATCGACGAGAAAGAGTCCCGTCTATCGGATCAACACCGGATGGGGATGATGATTTTCATTCTCTGGGTTACTTTTAGAAGCTGGATGGGGGACCCTTTTAGGTTCAGATATCTATTGAGCTAATAACCCTTTAATGGGCGCGGTAGTCCAGTTGGCAAGATCAGCGGGCCAGTGATCTGAACGTCCCTGGTTCGATGCTCGTCGCTGCAAATCTACCGCCGTGTTCACTAATGGTGGCCGGGGCACGTAAAATAGGGCGTGGCTACAATGTCCTCCAAGTTCTCAAATTTACCTCTGGTGGTGCGGGAAGTGCGGCGAATGGAAGTGCGGGGTCGAGTGTTCCGGTCTCGTCACTTGACTCGGTTCAAAATGACGGGACCGGTCATTTAGCCAAGTCGGACTCCGACCCTTGCGGTGCTATTAAAAACCGGAGCCGCACCTTCATCGCCCATAGCCTTCGGGACTTGATCTGATGTTACATGTCGGTCAAGGGGCATAATCAACAAAAACAACAACCCTTTAATAACACCAATCATTATAAGTTGATTTTCTCAGGTTAACCTAAGAAAGAGTTGACTCTTTAAATGCTTCTTTTGTGAAAATTAGCTGTAATGTAGAATATTCATTAAATAAATTCAGATATGTTGACACCTATAGAAACTCAGCTGACTGGCGAATAGAACCCGAGCCTCCTGCTTTCCAAATTCATACATCCCATTCTGATAGAGACCCTGACGAAATCGTCCATCAAACACTCGAACGTGAGACAAGTGTATCAGAAAAAGAAATTGAGGAATAGCCCTGAGTATTAGGATGAGTGACTGATTAGCTGCCATACATAAAAACACTATCGGGTTACACAGCAGACCTGTCACCGTTTTAAGCAAGAACTTACGCGGAAGGGTCACCTTGGACCTAGCTGTCGGCCTCGTTATGGGCTCGTTGGCAACGCTTAAGGGAAAAGAATCCCAAATGCGGAATGTCTCTCCATTCTGACAAAGTGGCAGTGAACCAAGTCTATCGTGAATGGTAGTACAAAATTGAGAAGATCCATAAAGACGGGTGGTCATTGGGACAAAAATATATATCTCCAGCGTACATGTAGCCTCGATCTCCTTATGAACTCCTGGGCTAGGCATAACCGACTATTCCCATCTCAAACTGCCCTACCAATGGACCATTGACAAAACAGCCGACTTGAACTAATCCCGCTTAGTAGTCTCTCCTTCCATTGCCCCTTCTCATCTGCTGAACGTATTCACATTGAAACCCGAGAGTTCCCGAAAATATTTAAGCAGTAACGGATTTACCAGCAGGCTGAGTAGGCTGGAGCCTAGGGCGGCAAATTTAGTTCATAAATTTTTTATTTCGATTTGCAAATTAAAAAAAAAATTATTATACACACACAAAATACGAATTTCGAAAATTGGAGAGAAATTAAAATATTTAACAAAAATCGAAGTATAGTCCTATATACAGTGCTAAATAATAAATATTTCAACATCTCTACATAAACAATTGCTAAACGCTTTATTAATTATACATTAATGATCATGAATTTTTAGAATATCGCAATAGCGATTCAATATTATAGTCGAAATTTAGTTATTTTTACATATTTTCTTCACTGATAACTGCTATAATTTTTTCTCCGTGTACCTAATAATTATTCGATCTCCTTACACAATTCAATCTTGATATAATATCGATGGTCTAATTATGATTGCTTCAGCAAGTTTGCAAATTGTCAAATTCAATTTCAGAAAGTTATTTCTTTATGCGTAAAAAATACTGACTAAAACTGACTAACTTTTATTAAATAAAAAACTAGTTCAATATCTTATAGAGATATAGTCTTTTGGTTTAAATTAATCGAATAACTGATATTTGAAAGACTGCGACTTGACAATAAAAAGAAGTGTCTGGCTGAATGGATAGCACAAGTGCAGCGCGATCGGGTTACTACGTGAGCCGAAGCGGGGTCCTGATGTATACATACGTTGCGTCGAGGTATTGAGTTCGAGAGTAAGTGAGGCAAATATAGCGTGGCGATACCAACGAGGAATTCAAGTCTCCTATTTAGTTCAAAAACAAGAGAAAAGTCACTTTTGATGTTTGCGCCCTGCAATTTGTAATACTGTATTAATGTTAATATTTCAGGAGACCCATATTTCTAGTTGTGTACTATAATTTCTTGAAGTGTTTCATGGATTTTGTGATAAGCAAAGTGTGTAAAAAAATTTAAATTTTTTTTCTTATCATACCTATAAACATCTCTTTTGCTTATATCAGGTAAGTATTTAAAGTCTGAAATCTGAACGAAGGATACTGGTAATTACGTACGAAAAACAAAACTTTTAATTTAATATTGTTTTGTTTCAGTTTTTCAATCAAAAATTGTTAGAATGAGTGATGGACGAAAGCGACTTAGTGGAGCTGAGTACAAGAAAAGAGCAAAAATTAAAAGAGAAGAGCAAGAAGAAATCATCCGACGGACAGTAAAAATTGACAGTTTTTTTAAAAGTGAAAGTGAAAGCAGTGTTTTGAGCCCGGAAGCTTCAAACATATGTCCTAATACAACACAATCTAAAGAAGATGAGACCGATATATACTCTGCTGTCCCACAACAACCGTTGCCCATTAAACATTCTGATTTTGAAAAAAACAGATCTTCATGTTTTTGATAGAGAGGCGAAAGAGGAATCATCTATAAGCCTCACAATTGAAGATATGTCTCAGAATCAGACATCAAGTACAAGTAACGTCGAAATACAATCAACCACAAGTCTAAACAAAGATCCAGCGCTGTGGGAAATTAACGATAACTTGCGGGAGATTATCGCAAGGTACGGCTTTGATCAAAACAAATCTTGTGACATCTCTAAAAGTGAAAGAATATATGCTGATCAGCGTCGTTTTCTGCCAGTTAGTATCTTCCAAAGAAAAATGAGAAATAATGTAGTGAAAGACAGAAATTGGCTAGTTTATTCTGAAAGTAAAAAATCTGTGTATTGTAGACCCTGTTTGGCATTTGGTCCATTGGAGTGTAGAACTCATTTTGAGAACGGAGGATTCAATGACTGGAAAAATGCAGATTATCGAGTAGCTCAACAGGAAAATTCTGCACGTCATAAATCTAGTGTCCTTAGTTTGAGAGATAGGAATAAAATTGATGGCCGACTCGATAATCTACTGAAGGTCCAGATGGATGAAGAAATTACTTACTGGAGAAATGTTCTGATGAGAGTTGTAGCCGTCGTGAAGCGACTGTGTTCAAGATGTCTTGCTTTTAGAGGAAAAAATGAAAAGTTCGGAGATCCACATAATGGAAATTATTGTATGGTTTTGGAACTATTAGCAGAATTTGATCCTTTTTTAGCTCGTCATATTGAACGATTTGGCAATCAAGGATCAGGAAGTACCAGTTACTTATCAAAGACCATTTGCGATGAGTTCATTCTCTTAATGGGTGATAAAGTCTTGAAACAGATTAGAGACGAGATAAAAAAGGCGAAATATTTTTCCCTCATCATTGATTCAACACCAGATATAGCCCATATAGACCAACTTACGCTTGTTATTAGATACGTTTTAGATTCAGGTGAACCATGTGAAAGATTTCTCAAGTTTTTGCCGTCAGTGGGACATAAAGCTGAAGAAATGTTTTCTGCCATTACTTCCGAACTCGAAACACTGGGCATAAATATTGAAGACTGCCGTGGACAATCATATGATAATGCCGCGAATATGTCTGGCATGTACAATGGCTTGCAAGCAAAAATTCAAGACCAAGCCCTTTCGCCTTTTATGTGCCATGTTCTGCCCATTCTTTGAATTTAGTGGAAACTGCGGCTGCTGAATCGTCTACAGAAGCGTGTCGCTTTTTCATGTTGCTACAGGAAATCTACGTTTTTTTTTTCTGAGCTCCACACAACGCTGGCAAAAATTAATGACTGAAATCGGAAAAGGAAAAAGCGTTAAAAGGGTAAATCTGACACGTTGGTCAGCTAGAGAGGATGCATGTAAAAGTTTGAAAGAATCTTGGCCCGAAGTTCTTAAAACTTTGCAATTGTTGTAAGTATGTTGTTTAGAATGATTATCGCAATGGGCACTCGGTACCATTTCGCCGTATGAAGAATGAATGCCCATCATAACATTTAAGCCCGTAAAGTGGATAAAATTATTTTCATTGCAACCCAAAAAAACAAAACAAAATGGTGATAAATGTCAAGAAACATAACGCAAAACTGAGTCAACAATAAAAATGGAGGCAAGAACTATTTATTAAATTATCTTATATGCAGTATACTATCCAAATTTACATTGCCTCTTAGGTCTCTCATTGTATTTCACATTTTCGATAGTTGCCAATTTAAACAAGTTCCGTATGAACCTAATTCCAAAACAAATTAGCAGTGAGTAACTTTACCCACATAAAAATATAAATATATAAATATGTACCTTAGTATCACACAGTTACAAATAGGCTGGCTGGCGCTTAAATTACAATCTTAGAAGGAGCTCCACGAATAAAAAAATCTTAAAAAAAAAACTTACCACAGCGCTGCAGGTTAAACTAAAAAAATATGAAACAGGAAAGCAAAGGCAAGATAGTAAAGCCCCTGGAATAGAAAGAGGGGATATAAAATGAGGACTGTTCCCATGTTGAAGTTGGCCATCTCTTCCATCAATTGTTTCAAGAGTTCCAACGGAGCGGAGATAGGCGTCGGGTAGGTAGAAGTCAGGGTCACCCCCTGCGATGAGCGCCGAAAAACAGAATAACTTTTTTCCTTCAGAATCGAAACGACGAACCACCGTGCCTTCTCTCCTCAAAAAACCCGCGGCCCGGGAGCCCCTGGCTCGGGTTAAATAGTGCTATCTGGCGCCGTTGTTTCAAAACGCCAAACCACCTCAGACGCACCGAAATCACTTCATATCACAATGTTGGTTCGTGTATTAATTTTTTCTTGCATCATTTTCGTTACTTCAGCACGCTTTAATTTCAAACATAATTGGCGCTACCACTTGCGCCGCTGACGCACTGTATTCATGCGCGTCGGTGAAATCAGTAAAGGCGCCGCAAAATTCCTTTTGCCTGCGAAAAACATCGCTGGCCCCGTCCGTCGCGCCCCTCGAAAACTGCAAGGCCAGGAGGTATCAGGTTACGGCACGGGAACAGATAAGGAAGCTTTTCTAAAGACAGATATTTTTACCAGGGCCAGAAAAAAAAGTGTCAGAGAGAATATAATTACTTTTTACACTTTTACATTTTACTCTTTAAACCAGCCAACCATATTTCCTTTTCCCTACGCCACCAGCTTACAATAATTAATTTACATTCCTTGGCATTAACAATTATACTTGGCATTTACGCAAATTAATTAACTACACACACATCATTATGGCTAAAACCTAACACAGCAATTAGCATAACAATATCCCCCTTGAACGAAAAAAAAATTAAACGCAGGGAATTTTTTTTTCAACCCGCACGAGTCAAAGAAAAACATAAGGAAAATACCCGAGAGCGAACAGCATCCCCGGAACTGGACGCCGAGGGCTGACAACACACCTGCCCCCGCTGCGGAGTGTGAGTCCCCTGGCAAACTACTCTAGCGAACAGCCGTGCGTCCACGACCGCCAACCCCTGAGAGTGCGAAAAATCTCGCAACCTAAAACTCAAATTAACTGGCAAAGCAAAACGAAAACTACACGGAGAGAAAGTGTTATGCTAATTGTTACATGCCAAAAAAAATTACAACAATAGATTTGCGTCACAAAAACTAGCACTGTTATAAACTAAAATCTACAAAAAAATTACGCTTGGTACACCTGCACTTTTATCTCGCGATCAGAGACACAATTTCAATTCAAACAGAAGGTAAACAGCAATATTAGCTACAAAAAGAATTAAACACACAATATACTTAAAGTTGCAAGCAAGCGTTCTCAAAACAACAAAATGACCACCCTGGCCAAAAAAAAAAAAACTCGCACCAGCCTCTCTGTAGCCGGGAACCTCTGTGCCGAGTCGACTTTGTACTACTTTGCCTAACACAGGCAACTACATTGAACATAGACTTGGTTCACACACAAAAAAAATACAGTATACTTTGCTCGTATAATACACAAGAAAACGCAACACAAAAACATATGTTACCACAAGGTGTAAACGAAGATCGTCCGTAGACGCTCAACAAAAACAAAAAAATACCCCTCCAACATCTTTCTCTCTTGGGAATAGCGTGGAGTGTAGGAGACAAAATCGGGGGTCACTTTACATGCTGGGATGACATTGGCAAGCATGCATTTGCCGTACAATAGGTTGACAACTAAAGAGTTGTGCAGCACTTCCCATAACAGGGGATAGGTCGAGACATCTTCTCTGAAGAGTTACAATACCACATATAATAAAGTCCACCAGACCTCTGGCTTGAACAGGCCAACATTGCCGCACTACAGTTGCCACGGGTGATATTTCATGAAGGCCTGTTACACCCGGAAACAGTTTTTTTTTTCTTTCGTTGGTTGTGGAAGCCATAATGCAATATTCGACCACAAACCAAAAACAAATATAAATACACTATTAAACATAATACAAAAAAATTAACTTGGCCGACTACCAAGTGCTAACACCTTGACCTGTGGTAACATACAAAAATTACACTATTACACTAAAAAAAAACTGGAGAATAGAACTTACATGTACATGCGGTCGTTATATTATTATGCTTGAAAACACCGCAAGAGCTTAGTCTGAAGAAGGTTTCTGCCTAGCCTGCGACCTGGTAACCATCCTAGAAGGGGGGAAGTTATCCCACCTTGAACTCCCCACTGGCGTTTGCTGCGTTGAACCCTGCTGGCGCTGTGCGTCATCAGAAGCAACCCTGGGTGCGTCCCTTGGCACATTATCCTGACCCCTGCTCGCTCTGACCGCTCGACTCTGCCCCATCCTAGCAGAATTCACATAAACTCGCGTCTTACGCTTAGGCAACCTAGGAGCAGCACTTAAAATTATTTCGTCACTACCCTGGGGCTGGGTCTCCTTACCGTCAGCTGGCACATCAATCTCCTCTGGCTCCGGCCACGCAGGAAAAATCTTTCTATCTGGGACTCTAGATAACCTATCTACATGAACAAGCTCCTCGTGGGAAGGATCTGCGACTAACTGTATTTTAAAGTTAACATTTGAGGTCTGCGCAACTACTCGAAAAGGGCCTTTATTACATTTTGAAAACTTTTTGCACAAGCCTGGCTTAATTGCTGGGGAAAAAAGCATAACCAAATCACCAATTTTAATTTTCTTATCTATAGCGAATTTCTTTCTGTAATTTTCCTGTGATTTGGCTGAGGTTTCCAAATGGGATTTTACAAGTTTAAAGGTACTTTGAAGGGCGGGAACTAAATTTTGACAAAAGGAGGGAGCATCATTATAGTTAATTTTACTTTCCCCTGCTAGAATATTATAAGGGAGACGCAGATCTCGACCATAAGTTACGAAAGATGGGGTCTCTTTGGTGGATAAATGTACCGCAGAACGAATAGATAACAGGGCAAATTTTAATTTTACATCCCAGTCTGTGTGGCTGCTATTTACTAAATGTGCTAAGGCTGAGGAGATTGTGGCATGCTGTCGCTCCACCTTCGCGTTCCCGGCTGGATGGTACGCAGAAGTAGCAATGTGACGTATCTGGAATTGATTATATACGTTTGAGATGGCCTCTCCAATTAAATTTCGACCCCTATCCGTGATTAGCGTCTTGGGGCACCCGTGACGAGAAATAAAGTCAACGAGCGTCTCCGCTATTGCGTCGGATGTTAAGTTAGCAACCGGGTAAGCCTCGGGCCACTTGGAAAACGCGCATACGTAAGCCACTATATATTTATTCCCCTGCTCCGTCTGTGGATAAGGCCCTGAAATATCTAAATGCACAGTTTGCATGGGAGCGTCCGGAATCTTTGGTCTTTGCAACTCAGCTAACCCCCCTGGTTTATGTGCCCGCTTCTCAAGGCACTGCATACAAGAGCTCACAAGATTTTTAACATGGGCACCTAACCCTGGACAAAAAAAATACTGTTTTAAACGCTGGTAAGTTTTATAGTGACCCATATGACAGGCAATTAACGACTCGTGGGCTAATGAAAAAACTTTGTTTAAAAGACTAATGGGGAGAACAACCTTTTCTTGGGAATCCCTCCTGGATTTTCCCCTTAAATCAATACAACTTAACACTTTATCATTATTTACATAAAATTTTATATACTCAGGCTTAATATTTACATTCTTTTCTAATAAATTTACAATTTTCTTACAAAAAGGGTCCTTCTTCTGGGCTGCCCTAAGTTCAATTAAAAAATTCTCCTCCATGACTTCAAAGGAAACCTCCTCTTTAGAAATAGTATAGCACTGTTCGCTGTCTATAGGATCCTGGATAACGTTTACCTCCTCCTGGATTTCAAAATTAACATAACGGGAAAGAAAATCTGCCGTGGAGTTACATTTACCTTTAATGAATCGCGTTTCAAAGTTAAAATCTGCTAAGGAACATAACCAACGGGCGATACGGGATGTGGGGTCTTTAAGTTTAAGGGCATGGGTTAGAGCAGCATGGTCAGTAAACAAAATAAATTTAGTGTTGAACAGATAGCATTTAAAGTAATTAACTGCCCACACTACCGCTAGCAGCTCTCTCTCAGTTGCGGAATAACGCGTTTCAACGTCTTTTAACTTTCTGCTTGCAAAGGCTACAGGGCGTGGAAAATTATCATCGTCCAACTGCGCCAAAACTGCACCGGAGGCATAGCCTGATGAATCGGTATAAACAATGAAGGGCTTACTTAAATCAGGGAGTTTTAAAGTTGGGATCGCTGCAAGACCGGCACTTAAATCATCAAACTCGGCTTGCGCTTCCCTAGACCACAAAAATTTACCTTTATCTTTAGTTAGATTGGTTAAGTGGAGGGCACGTTTAGAGAAGTCGGGCAAAAATTTTCTATAAAAATTGAGGGTACCTAAAAAACTTCGGACTTGCTTACGAGAAGAGGGAATTTTAAAATTTTTAATTACTTTAACGTTCTTATCCATGGGAGAAATCTGCCCATTTTTAACTTTAAATCCCAGGAAAGTAATTTCAGTTTTAAAAAAGGAACACTTGCTAGGCTTTAATTTTAAATTATGCTGCCTTAAACGGTCAAAAACCAACTGCAACTTACTGAAATGAGACGGAATATCCTTAGAAGCAATAGCAATGTCGTCAATATAAATCTGAATGGAGAGGTCACTCAGGTCTCCTAACACTACATTCATCAATCTTTGGAACGCGTTGGGACTCGTCGCAAGTCCAAAAGGACTACGGGTAAAATTAAAAAGACCTTTATGGGTCGAGATTGCTAACTTGTACTGATCCTCCTCTTTAATTACTTGCTGGAAGAAACCTGAGGTCAGATCAAGCGTAGAAAAATACTTGGCACCTGCCAAAGAGTCTATTGTTTCATTTATATTTGGAATTGGAAAAGAGTCTTTGATTAGCTTCTTATTTAATTTTCTAAAGTCAACAGCAAGACGATACCCACCATCAGCTTTTTTTATTAACATAACGGGGGCCGAAAAGTCAGAGTTAGATGGCACTAAAATTCCACTTTCTAACAAAATATTCAATTGCTCATTCATCTCATTTCGGAGATGATATGGCACTCTATACGGTTTAGATTTAACAGGCTCATCATCAGTTAAATTAATATCATGCGGAACAGTAGTACAACCGGGAAGCTCTAAAACAGAAGCAGCGAAGATGTCAGAATTTTGATTTAAAAAATTTTGCACTTTGAGTTTTAATTGAGGAGATAAATGATTAAGTTCAAAAGTAGTATCCCAAGTTAAGTCGGCATGATCTAGAGTAGCAATCTCACCTTGGTCTACATAGTTTACCGAAGAAAAATCATTAAACTTAAAAAGAGGCTCCACAAAACCTAACTCGGAACCTTTATTTACATGGACGTGGCTCGTACCAAAATTTGCTAGGCGTACAAAAAGGGATTTTTCCGCATTTTTGCAAATGGCATTAGCAACCAAAACGTCCGAAATATGCGCACTCGGCGTGATTAAAATTAAGTCAGAATTAGAAGGAAGCGGCGATTTAACGCATGCCGGAACAACAACCTGCTCCCCTGGGTTTAATATAACCTTACATTTCGAAAAAACCTTGATTTTTGGTGACATCTCTATTTTTGCATTAACAGCGTTAACCTCCGTTACCTCTCTATCAACGGCGACACTAAAGGGAATAAAGGTGAAATCCGGGCACACAATCATACTCTCCTTAAAATCAATATTTATGTTATATTTAGCAAGGAAAGGAATCCCCAAAATGAGGTCAAAATGACTGGATATGGAACCGTGAATAATATTAAAATTTTCGCAACATCGAAAATTTGCAAATTCAAAATACAACTCACATTGCGACTCAATCTGTAATGAATTACCCGAAACGGTTCTAAGGGGAATGCTGCACTCCGACCCACTCAAAATTTTAAAATGCTGAACTTGCTTCTTGCCAATTAAATTTACAGAGCTACCCGAATCTAAAAGAGCAATCAAAATCTTATCTTGGGCAACAATCTCTACGATTGGCCAATTTAAAGCCTTTGCGCCCGCTGTGTTTGAATAATTCTCGGCATACCGCCAGTTTGAAGGCCCCATAATACCACTAGGCTGGCTTCCTAACGAGGGCTGTAATAGTTTAAATTGCCCTGTACATTTCTAGTATTACCTTGGCCTCTGAAATTATTATTTTGCCTCGAATTTTCCTGAAACTGGACGCGCCTCTGCTGTCCGTTAAAGTTTCTCTGAGTAGAAAAATTTTGATTGTACTCGTTCTGCCTCCCTCGGAAGTGCGGACTAGGAGACCTGCCGAATTCTCCCCGCTCCCTACTCGGTGACGGGGAAAAGTTTCTCCTCGCTAATTTACCCCACTCAGAGTTGTGTGACTGAGTAAAAACGCGCCGCCCCCCGCTGGGAGACTGGTGAAAATTCTGCGGCGGCCGCTGATTTCTCCGCTCGCGAAACGCGGAACCCCTCCTAGAACTAAGCTCTCGCTGTGGGCACTGGTTTCTGGCGTGACCTAACTGATGACAGAAGAAACAACGTATGGGAGGTGAAGGCTGCGGCGAAAGAGTTAAGCTTTCCAACTTTGACGAAAGAAGGCTGACCGATTCTTGTAGTTTTACTACTATATTTTCTAAACTTGCCTGCCTGTCGTAACTAGGGGTGTCTCTATCTTGAGCCATAGCGTACACGGTAGCTGGGGGCTCGGGCTGGATCGAATTTTCAACCTCTTTTATCGCTTTCTCCTCCCGACATGCAATGTCAATAAGGTCGCTCAGTTTCTCTGGATTCCTCGCTATTACTGCCCTACGAATAGGGGCCAACATGTTTTTTAGAAGCATAGCCATAAGCCACTGGTCTTCCATGTCACGACGTGCCGAATCCGGCAAATTATGTGTCCTTACCACAACTCTCACCTTTGATCTCGCTACCGCAATAAATTCGTTTACAGGAGTATGGTTATCCTGTTTCAGAGCCCAAAATTCAGCCAACAGGGCTGCCGGGTCTTTTTCAGATTGGAACCTATCTCCTAACGTTTTAAACAGGTCCTCAACCGAATTTATTTCTTCCCTAAAATTGGAAAACACAGTTTGAGCCTGACCCGCAAGACGCTGCTGTGCAGCAAAAAATTGATCCTCTGGAGACCACTGTAAAAATTTTGCGATCTCCTGAAACTTATTTTGGAATCTCGTAAAATTTAGGTGTGGGTCAGCACCCGTAAAAGTTGGAATAAGATCTAGGTGATTGAGCAACAAATCGCGCCTCTGGAAAGTCATAGCGCGCGCTACCCGTTGAGTCTCCTCATCCTCCACATCGTGTCTCTCAGAGTCGGCCTGACTTGCCGTTTCAGAACAAACTGAGTTAGGCATACTAAATTCGTGAATTTCCCTTCAAACCTAAATTTATCAAACAAAATACTCAACTTTTCTCTCAGTAAAACACTATAGGTAATTCATCCCCCAAAATTTTCACATACAAACTGACACTATACTTTTTACACCATTATACACTAGAATACCCCAACATGAATACATTAAATCCCCCAAAATATACATGGATATCATCAATATTGACATTACACACAGTTATAACTCAATCATTATCTTTAACACATTATCACCATTTGGAATTTTTTCTCACTTAAATTATAATACTAATAACAAAATTACGCTGCTACTAGCACTTAACATTGCTGTGAGTGAAACCCAGAAAAGGTCACCGCACCATTGTTGTAAGTATGTTGTTTAGAATGATTATCGCAATGGGCACTCGGTACCATTTCGCCGTATGAAGAATGAATGCCCATCATAACATTTAAGCCCGTAAAGTGGATAAAATTATTTTCATTGCAACCCAAAAAAACAAAACAAAATGGTGATAAATGTCAAGAAACATAACGCAAAACTGAGTCAACAATAAAAATGGAGGCAAGAACTATTTATTAAATTATCTTATATGCAGTATACTATCCAAATTTACATTGCCTCTTAGGTCTCTCATTGTATTTCACATTTTCGATAGTTGCCAATTTAAACAAGTTCCGTATGAACCTAATTCCAAAACAAATTAGCAGTGAGTAACTTTACCCACATAAAAATATAAATATATAAATATGTACCTTAGTATCACACAGTTACAAATAGGCTGGCTGGCGCTTAAATTACAATCTTAGAAGGAGCTCCACGAATAAAAAAATCTTAAAAAAAAAACTTACCACAGCGCTGCAGGTTAAACTAAAAAAATATGAAACAGGAAAGCAAAGGCAAGATAGTAAAGCCCCTGGAATAGAAAGAGGGGATATTTCGCCGTATGAAGAATGAATGCCCATCATAACATTTAAGCCCGTAAAGTGGATAAAATTATTTTCATTGCAACCCAAAAAAACAAAACAAAATGGTGATAAATGTCAAGAAACATAACGCAAAACTGAGTCAACAATAAAAATGGAGGCAAGAACTATTTATTAAATTATCTTATATGCAGTATACTATCCAAATTTACATTGCCTCTTAGGTCTCTCATTGTATTTCACATTTTCGATAGTTGCCAATTTAAACAAGTTCCGTATGAACCTAATTCCAAAACAAATTAGCAGTGAGTAACTTTACCCACATAAAAATATAAATATATAAATATGTACCTTAGTATCACACAGTTACAAATAGGCTGGCTGGCGCTTAAATTACAATCTTAGAAGGAGCTCCACGAATAAAAAAATCTTAAAAAAAAAACTTACCACAGCGCTGCAGGTTAAACTAAAAAAATATGAAACAGGAAAGCAAAGGCAAGATAGTAAAGCCCCTGGAATAGAAAGAGGGGATATAAAATGAGGACTGTTCCCATGTTGAAGTTGGCCATCTCTTCCATCAATTGTTTCAAGAGTTCCAACGGAGCGGAGATAGGCGTCGGGTAGGTAGAAGTCAGGGTCACCCCCTGCGATGAGCGCCGAAAAACAGAATAACTTTTTTCCTTCAGAATCGAAACGACGAACCACCGTGCCTTCTCTCCTCAAAAAACCCGCGGCCCGGGAGCCCCTGGCTCGGGTTAAATAGTGCTATCTGGCGCCGTTGTTTCAAAACGCCAAACCACCTCAGACGCACCGAAATCACTTCATATCACACTGATGGTTCGTGTATTAATTTTTTCTTGCATCATTTTCGTTACTTCAGCACGCTTTAATTTCAAACATAATTGGCGCTACCACTTGCGCCGCTGACGCACTGTATTCATGCGCGTCGGTGAAATCAGTAAAGGCGCCGCAAAATTCCTTTTGCCTGCGAAAAACATCGCTGGCCCCGTCCGTCGCGCCCCTCGAAAACTGCAAGGCCAGGAGGTATCAGGTTACGGCACGGGAACAGATAAGGAAGCTTTTCTAAAGACAGATATTTTTACCAGGGCCAGAAAAAAAAGTGTCAGAGAGAATATAATTACTTTTTACACTTTTACATTTTACTCTTTAAACCAGCCAACCATATTTCCTTTTCCCTACGCCACCAGCTTACAATAATTAATTTACATTCCTTGGCATTAACAATTATACTTGGCATTTACGCAAATTAATTAACTACACACACATCATTATGGCTAAAACCTAACACAGCAATTAGCATAACACAATCAATCAACGATGATTGTACCAAAAAGCCTGTAACGCGACAGGAAGCGGCGGGAATACTTTTGAATTTAGAAAAACTGGAAACGGCGGTTATGGTTGTTGTATGGGATGTTTTTTTTTTGAGAGAATAAACAAAGTGAATGTTCAAATTCAGACTTCTAACATAGATTTAATTACCGTTGCTGATCTTTACGAATCACTCCGTAAGTTTTTCATAGCTGAACGAGAGAATTTCAAGTACTTCGAAGAAAAGGCGATCGAGTTAAGCGTATCGAAAGAATATACAAGAGAGATGAAAAAAAGACAACCAAAAAGAAAAAAAAAAGATTTGATGAAACACCCGATGAAGATATTGGAATAGCTGCGAGTGATTACTTCAGGGTTAACACGTTTCTCGTTGTCATAGATAGACTCATATCCGAGTTAGCAAAACGGCAAGAGGCTTATCACGGATTTAACGAGAAATTTTCATTTCTTACCAAAATGAGTGAGTTGTTACCATCAGTTCTGACGGAAAAAGCCAGTTTTTTAGAAAAAATGTATCCTAATGATTTAGAAACAGACTTAGTTCAGGAATACGTACACTTTCAAAGCTACCTTTCGTCTGAATGAATTTCAATAAAACCAATTTCTGGATCATTAAAAAGTCTGTCTTCATTCCTGCGAGAACAGAATCCAGGAAACATTTATCCAAACTTGGATATAGTACTTCGTATGGCTCTTTGTACACCAGCGACAAATTGTTCAGGTGAAAGAAGCTTCTCTTGCTTGAAGAGAGTAAAGAACTACCTACGATCGACTTTAAGTCAAGAAAAACTAAACGCTTTATCTCTCTTGTGCATAGAGTCAGAGCTAATGAACAAGATTTCGTACGACGATATAATAAATGATTTTGCGAATTCAAAGTCTCGCAAAAAAGTATTGTAATGCTTTTATAATTTAACTTAAATTATAATGCTAACAAATAATTAAGAAAAGATATATTTATTGTATTGTTTTTAAACTGTGAGTGTAATAATAAATATTTATCAACGTTCGCCAAATGTATATTTTTTATGTAAGCTTTATTCATATTATGTAAGTATTGTATAGTTTTAAGACATACCTTACCTTACTTTAAAAGTGGTTCATGATTGAGATATTTTTTGCTTAAAATAATGTTTTTTGATAATTCTTTGCTGTAAAAATAATCAAGGATCTAACACGGTACCATAGTTCTCAGTGATACTAACCATACGGGAAAAGTTGATGTAACGAGGATGATGGAGCACAAATCATAAAGTTGAATTTTATTGATAGAAAATTGATATGATTGTGGACTAAGATATTAAAATTTAGAGGCGGCAAAAATTGAATAGCCTACGGGCGGCAAATCTGTAAATCCGCCACTGTATTTAAGACTTTTCCACATCAGACATCGGTGGCCATGACGACGTAGAGTGGTTAGCAAGCTGACCGATTTGGGTTTGTGCCTTTTTCAAATCAACCCCCCCCCCCCCCCCGAAAAAATAATATACAGCTTTAAGTCTTGGCAACGTTTAAAATGGGATGAAAAAATTAAAAATGGAGTCAATTGGTGAGCATTTAAGATATCGAATTGAGTTTGATTTGCTGTTGTTGTCACTTTGCCAGAAAGAATTGAACCCATAACACCTTGGTCCGGATTTAAAATTTCGAGTATTGTTATCAGCACTAGGTGTTATCAGTTGGACAGAACCGCTCTTCTCTTTTCATCATGTTCGCAAAAAAAAAAGTCCAATAAAATTAGTCATATAGCAGTGCCATAACAACATTTAACAATGGCATGAAAATTGAGAATAGGATCTTTAACACCTTATCGCGTACTGAAAATTCCGAGACGAATTTTATTATGAGCACTAAGGTGTGGCTGTTATCGTTTTGACAAAGAGAATTTGACCAATAACACAAGATTTGACCAATGGCAATGTCCCGACGACTTTGAAGGGGGGAGAAAAAATTAAGAACTCCATCAATAACACCTCAGTGCTAAACTCTCGAACCGGGTATCTAAACTCTCGAACCGAGTTTTTTTTAAAAATCATTTTAAAATGAGAACGAAACATCCAAACCAAAAAGTAAAAAGGGTTTAAAATTTTGCATCTCTTAATCTATTCTCCATGAGATCTTAAAAAAAAAAAAAAAAAAACTTTGAAACAAAACACGCTCTAGTCGCATAATCTCAGGCATCGGTCAATTCATTAAAATCAGCCGTCTCTCTCGCTTATTACTTAACGATCGCCGAGTTTCATTCATAACACCCTCAATGAATAATAACGCATCTGCTAATGAATGAGCAACCAGAAAAGAAACAACACAAAACAAAAAAAAGCCGTATTTCGGGAGAAAAAAAATTATCCATCTCGAAGTCCTCTCTAGTTACAAGGCCGAGGGATGGAAGCCGTTTTATTTTTGCGTCCAAACGCAAGAAAAAAAAATATTATCGCTTTTAAACGTCAGAACTGGAATATTTCGATGTATAATTAGGACAACGACTCCGTGGTTTTCTTTTTTTCGCCTCTCTCTTTCATCGTAGTCCAAAGATATTGTCGTGAAAGGCGCCCTTTGTCCGGCAACGGGCTTAATGAGCGAATCATTCAAATCCAGTGATTGAACCAGAAGACGAACTGGATACGTTTTTGGCCAGATGCTTATCGGGCGAGATGCCGATCAATGAAATCGCACATTATACTTTCGTCAACTGCTCGATCGGTTACACGAGAAGGAATCCGGCGTGAAAAACGGTCTCCGAACACCGTACGCCGTGGTAATAGACATCAAGACCATACGTAGTCAGAGGACTGTTCCATGGGCTTACTCTACATGACTTGCTTCATGCATTTCATTCATCGTCCGATGGTGTTTCAGTGATCCTTTCGAATACGGCGCCGCTCAGAGACTTTACGGGGCCGGGCGCAAACTTCTGTTGGGGGACCCAGGAAAAATAAAAAAGGGAAAGAGTCGAAAACACATATTCAAATTAAGTTACTTATACTTAAAATTTTATTACACGAATGGTTAACATGAATGGTTAACATAATTATACATTTTACTGCCCCACTCTCTTGTTATATTCTTCAATAAATACGACAATATGTAAAAAAAAAACTAACCTTTAATTACATCCGGCAACTTAGTAATTCAACAGATATTTAGATCATCAACTGAGGTAGCATAAATAAAGGCCTTGAAATCCTTCGACTATAATAAAAGTTACTAATAACAGAAGATGAAGTGGTAAATTTAAAACTAAAAGGAAAACTGAAAATAGTTAGATTTGAATGATTTTAAAAGTTATAAGAGTAAATTTAAATTATTTTTTTGCTAGCCTTAACTTTGGCAAAGTCGTGCATTATTTCACTAAAACTAGCAGTTTTGACTAAATCATGTTCAATACTGAGCATCATCAGATGATTAAGTCTGTCCTCGTTCATTGTCGACCTCAGACGATTTTTTATGAGGAACATTTTGCTGAAGGCTCGTTCTCCTATTGCAACAGACACTGGACGTATAGCTAACAACCATAGACAAATACAAATCTGCGGTAGAAGGTTTTGAAGGCCTTTTTTATATATCGCATTCATTATATCTACACAAGAGTTTCTACACAAAGTTCTTTTTTCCATTAACACATATTATTGAGTCCTTGATAACCTTATAGTAGTAGATCATCAACTCATCAGAGAACGGGCTTAATGAACGGGCTTAATCAGTTTTAATTATGTCATTTGGGTAAACGCTGGCAAGTTCTTCTGCGATAGCATCAAGGTACGTTTCTGATTCAGTTGATATCAAATCGGTTTCTGGCAGACAAATAATAGGAGAGAACACTTTTGATACTTCGTCCATTCGGTCTGCCATTGATCTTATTTCGACAATCAACAAGTCTAAGGAGGGTAAAAATACATTCACTTTGAAATGTAATGCTTTAGATTCTCCTAATCTGGCTCTCCTGATCCTAAACCATCATAGAATTGTTTCTTTTTCTTCCTCTTGGGGTTTTTAAATCTGTTGCTACTCCAAAGTTAGCAGCTACTAGTTCAGCTTCTTTAAATAGAGTATCCTAACTATTTTTAATGGTTTCAATGTCTGAAAATAAACTTTTCATTTCAGTTTCAGCGCCTTTGAGAGATAGTGCCGGACTTTGTAAAGCCTCGTTTCTTTTGTCTGCAGACTCTTGAACCAAACTGTCGTTTATAAAATAAACTCAAAGGACTTCAACCAACGCTTAAGTGCATCAAGATCAGCCAATGTCTCATATGGAAGATTAATTTCTTCATCTATATTGTGCATGGCATCCAAAATCTCGGAGTATCTTTTGAGAAGAGGTCGTACAGCATCAACTCTTGTGCTCCATCTTGTACTTGACACTGGGTGAAGTGAAATATTTGCTGTTGACTGTAAAACTTTCCCCCTACTTGAACATAAAGCAAAAACTTTGTAAAGTTTTTGGACGTTCTCAAAGTATGATTTGACTTCTATGTTTCTTTCCATAGCATAAATCCCACACAGATTCAAAGTGTATGCACCAAAGGGAGAAAAAATATCCTTAGGGATTTTCAGTGAGAATTCTGGTTTTTACTCCGTTAAACGTCCCTGACATATTTGATGCGTTGTCGTACGCTTGGCCTCTGCATAGCTGGAGGTCCATTCCACAGTTTTGCAACACGGTCTTTATATTCTCAGCAATAGCTTCACTAGTCATTTGATCAAAGTCAGTAAGCTTAAGAAACCTTTCAAAAACATCCCATAAGCCACTTTTCTGAAGAATGTATCTTAACACAAAAACTAGTTGCTCTTTGTGTGAAGCATCTGGCGTCCCATCAACTATAATGCTGTAGTAAAGGGATTCTTTAATTTCTTCTATGATGTAACTTTCTAATTTGTTACCACACACTTTCAAAAATTCCATTTCGGTCCTCCACGATAGATAGTGAGCTTGGAGTCTTTTTCCGGATTCTTTGGCACTTGAAACTGTTTCCAAATGATCTCTGAAGTCTGGATTGTAACGTCCTATCAGTTTCAATGTGGACAAGAAATGTCCCCAATCGTCCTGATCTACCGTAGAGTTGCTACCTCTAAAAATAAGATTTCTTTCTGCTAGGAATAACAGAACATGAAACACAGCTGTTAAAATCCTTTTCTATTTCGCTTCTTCTTCTAAAATACATTTCATCAAAGCTCCACCAATTGCATATTTCCATCCTTTAAATACATTGAGAAGTTCTTTCCATTTTACATGGTCATTAATGTGATTTGGATTTAATTGATGGCTTTTTATCTTGCCATATATGTTTTTCCAATGGTAATTTAATCCGCACTGCACAAATTTTGACTGTTGTTTAATCACCTTCAGATTCAAATAAACAACAAGGGAAGCAAAATAACCCCTCTTTTTTCTTACTCCGGACCATCCAATCTCTGTCAACAGATTCCCCATTACTTAATTTTTTTTAAAAGACAGTTCTCGGGAAAGGCCTACCACTGATGTCTCGAGGCATACACCCTGACTTACTAGGTGGTCCCTTTAGGACTACCATAGCTCTAGATCAACGCCCGCTCTAGCGGTTACGTCACCCCGGACAAAAAGACAAATTGCCACCCCTTAAGAATATATATATATATAAATATATATATATATATATATATATACATATAGAAAGAATCATAACATAACATTGATAATCAAGCAGTACAAAACAGTAGAAATTAATTAAGAAACATTCGTACCTAGCCACAAATTGCTAACCATATAATTTTTTACATTTTTAAATGCTATTAAAAATGTGTATTATTGCACAAATAATCAAAATGCCATTATTTTGAAAATAAATCAAGGTAACATCAACTACGCTTTTTTTCTTACTTTCAGTTCTGCAAACTTTTTTATTGCATCTTTTAAATTTACTTGATCAGCAATTTCATGCTCAATTGCCAAAATGGCCAAACCATAAAGACTATGTATGTTCAAACAGAAGTTAAAGCAGTGCTCAGCTCGCGTGCTAATGCTATTCTGTTCAGAGAAGTAAATGTTCAAACAAATTCACCCAGCGTCCTTTCCAAATTCTGCGTTAATTTTTCAATAATACTATAAATATTTTTAGCTTTTATACATAAATAATATAAATACACTACGTACTGTAAATTTTTAGCGAACGAAAAAAATCGATACGGGAAATTTTCTATTAATTGGACATTTAACACATCAAAACTGTTCTCACACTTACGACCAAAATAGCAGCCCTAAATTTTGGCGCCCGTCCGGGTTGTCTAGATTTATTATCATGTCTAATCCATGTGGCTGGATCAGTACTCACTTCAAAATGTTCCGTTCCTTTGAAATTTTCTTCTAAGTCAGAAGGAGGCATATTCCGTTCTCAGATTTTCACCTCGACAAACTGAACAATCCACTTCTTGGGACCCACTATTACTAATCAGTCCAGTTTTCTTGAAAACTGATGGAATATCCTGATGATTCTCTGAGGTCGACATGACGGTCTCTGGCAATGGCAGAAGGTCTTCCGTGTCAAATTGTTTTCCATCTTTTTCTGTACCGCTTCCGGTCAGAAAAAAGCTATCGAAGGTCCGTTTACCACGTTCTTCTTCAGCTTTCATAACAAGCTTTTTATCCTTTTTTTTTCAGCACCAGATGGATAGATGCGCTTCATAGTTTTGGAGTTAAGTCTGCTGAATGTCTAAATAAATGGCAATCTAATTTCTAATCTATATATATAAAACAGTTCCGTAACTGACTGACTGATTGACTGACTGACATACAACGCACAGACCAAACCGCTGGACCTAAAGGGCTGACATTTTGCATTACGATTTTTCTTATAGTGTAGGGGTGCACTACGAAAGATTTTTGAAAAATTCTTCTTAGATTTTTTTTAAATTAAATTTTGAATCTGTTTTAGTAACTTTTTTCAAGTTTGCATTTAAAATAATAATTTGAGGATTATAAAATTTATATCACGAGAAAGATCCTAAAAATTCCTTTAAAATGAAATCTTTTTCGAATCTTTACCTCCATTTTCTGATTTTTGCTGAATTTTTAAAGATTCATTTTTAGAATTTAATTTATTAAATGGTGATCACGTGATTTCTTTTTCTGGTACTTTAAATTAATTTATCGTCACGTGCATGACAACGAAATAGACAAAAAAATTTTTTTTTTCTTGCTAATGCGGCAGACGATTGGACATTATGCAAAAAAATGTTAAAATACAGTAAAAGATAAGTTCCTCAAACTGTACTACATTAACTGTACTATATTCTTTAGTATGTTCTATTAGATTTAATTTGAATATTTTCTTCTACATTATTGTGTCTATAAAAATATCCCTTACGATTTTTTTATAAATATATTTTTTTGTTTTTTTTTACATTGCATACATTGATCATTGTATTTATTATAAATAAATATAAATATATATATATATATATATATATATATATATACATTTATATTTTTTTTACATTAATTGCATACATTGACCGTTGTATTTTATTTGAATGTTCTCCGTAGCGAAGTGCGGGTTCTCAGCTAGTCTAACATAAACAAAGGGAGCGCTGCAGACGACCGACGGTCGTACTATTGCGAGGACGGTGACCTTGACTTTTACGTATGTTTAGGGACTTACTAAAGGAGATATAAATTTAATTTTTACTTCTTCATAAAGATGAAATTTTCTTTCTAATAGCTTCCATCCACAAAGCTTTTTTGCAGTCTATTTTAGTAGTTAGTACTGTCTTCAATTTATTAGAGAGAATGTAATTTTATAGCAGTTAGGACTAAACAGTTATATTTTTCATTAATACTAAATCGCGCATTTTTCAGAAGATTATTTTGGAGTAAGAAAAATCTAATTAATTGAATAATTTTTTTTTCTGTGGGGGGGAGGGGGGGGACCCTTTTTCAAGAGATTATTTTGAATTTTGAAGTACGGTACAAGTTTCAAAATTTTCTTTCGGATAAAATCTAATATATTATTTTTAAAAATCTTTTGGGGGCCCCGCCGGCAGTTGCGGGCCTGGGGCAAAGTGCCCCAGTTGCCCCCCCTCCCCCCCTCATCTCTGGGCGGCCCTGTTCGAATACGGCAGATGGATACTGTAGATGGAGACTTCGCAATGCATTAGAACTACACGATCCTAATATATATATGTTTCAATTTTTAGCATGTGAAAATAATGACCAATAGATCTGAAACAGGGATCTTCGAATCATTAGAACACACAGGTGTGGAGGTTTATCCTTTCCAAGAATTTTTGAAAAGAAAAATAACAGATCCATTTGAGTCCACTGTTTTTAAAACCCGCCATCTCTCTCTTTCTTTCTTTTCCTTTTTTTTTTTTTTTTTTTTTTTTTGGGGGGGGGGTTAAAAATGGCATAAGTGATTGATTGAAAAATTTCCGTATTATTTAACGGTGGTGTCAGTTTTGTTCAAACCCTCCCCCTCTCTTGAAAACGGAAGTATGCATTCTCTAACTTCCTTTCTCTTACTTTCCGCCATCTCCAATTTGGAAGAATGCGTATGACTCAACGTGTTGACAGGTTTATTACTTATTTATACTTGTGACGATGTGTTAATAATCATTAATTTGCGTAAGAATATAAAATATTTTGCCCAAAGGATGAACGAATTATGAAAATTCGTCGACAGTGTTCTCCCGAGCAGTTTATGAGTATGATGGCCTCTCGTAGTAGACGTTTTTTAGTATCGAATTCATTTCAAAATATATACATTTATAGTTCTTTTTTTCTTTGTAAAAAAATGTAATCAATGATTCGCCGAAAAGTTTATCATTCCTTTACGTTATTATTAATTTTCATTAAATTCCTTTTTATTATTACGTTATTAAACAGGAAATCCAACGTAAATAAAGCACAAATGGCAGTAAGGTGCAATTTTGCATACGGCCATTTCGAAGCTGCGAAGGAGCTTCTTCATTAGTGCAAAGAACTTAGTGGCAGCTCAAAAAGGGCTTAGTTTTCGACTTTTTGAGCTGCCACTAAGTTCTTTTCACTAATGAAGAAGCTCCTTTGCAGCTTCAAAATGGCCGTATGCAAAATTGCACCTTACTGCCATTTGTGCTTTATTTACGTTGGATTTCCCGTTAATTCCTCGAGCACAAAGGTTTTATCTTTTCTTATTACGTTATTATTCCTTTTTATTACATCGTAAGCAATGTAAAACGGAGACAGGACCCAATTCCAAAACCTGCCATCTCGCAAATCGAAAGTTTAAACGTTTGTTGTTCCTCAAATGACAGGCTGGCAAAAATACTGTGCCAACGTAGTGCAATTTGGCACTGGCCGTCGTTCCAAAAGTCAATGTTTTTCCCTAAAAATCCGATGGTCGGGAAAACATTAGATTCATCGAGTTGCGGGAAACTGCCCGTGAAATTCGAATCCTCCACACGCGATGGATCCTGAAGGGACAGCGAGAGATTTCCTTGGCTTGCAAAGAGCTATCAAAATCAATGACAACCCAAATCGCAAGTTTCTGTCATCATTAGATGTCAGATGTAACATCTCTATGCTATATTGTGCCGTGCATAGGTTATTTAAATCTACCCCAAGTTGGAATGGTTCATTATTTCCCATTTTTGAAATGATGTTTCAAAAATACCTATATGAAATTTTGTATTCAGTATCTTCATCCTGTATCCATTAACCTTTTCCTTACGGGGTGAGATAGCATGTATCCCAAGATTGAATATGAATATACACTGCTGGCCACCCAAATTGCAACACCAAGAAAGACAAGAGATATCACAACAAAATTTATTTTGTAGATAACATGTTGACCAAGTATCAAATGATTAAATTTATAGACTTCTGTGAAGTGTGGTTCCTGGAAAAATCAGTAGCCAGTGTAGCCGCCATTGTTGGAGATCACCGCTGCCACACGTCTCGGCATTCATTCAAAGAGACTTTGGATGAGTTCTTGGGGTACAGCAGACCAAGCAGCTTCCACAAGTTGCCAAAGTTGATCTGCTGTGGCAGCTGGGGATGGTATCTGGGTCAATCGTAGAGCAACCGTGGATCACATGTTTTCTATCGGCGAAAGATCCGGAGAGCGAGGCTGCCAGGGAAGCAATTCAATCTGGCGATTGACGAAGAACCGTTGGACAATGCGTGCCACTTGTGGTCGCGCATTATCCTGTTGAAATATGGCTGTGGGCAAGCCCTGAAGGTAAGGAAGGACAACTGGCTCCAACATTTCGGAGATGTAGCGCTGGCTGTTTAAAGTACCGGCAATGCGTACTAGAGGTGTGCGAGAGTGATATCCAATACCGCCCCATACCATAATACCCGGTGCAGGACCAGTGTGGCGGTGCATAACGCAGCTGTTTAGCATCCTCTCTTCACGGTGTCTCCAGACTCGAATGCGACCATCGTGGTGTTGCAGACAGAAGCGTGACTCGTCAGTAAAGACAATTTCATTCCATTCTGCCGTCCACATCCTTCTGTCATCGCACCATTGGCGGCGGAGACGTCTGTGGTTCTGCGTCAAGGGTAGACAAAGCAATGGACTTCTTGCGGACAGACCACTCTGCTGTAAACGGCGTCGAATGGTACGCGCAGACACTGGATGATGCGTTACAGACTGCATGTGCTGTGCTATGGTTCGTGATGTGACTGAGCGATCCGTCACTGCCATGGGCACAATTTGCCTGTCATCACGTGAAGTGGTGCGCTGAGGTGGATGCGATCGAACACGCCGGTCCGTCGTACCCTCCTGCATCCAACGATCACATATCCGCATTACAGTTGTTTGGTTTCGTCCAACACGACTACCGATTTCCCTGAAAGATAATCCACAATCTCGGTAGGCCACTATCCTTCCTCTGTCGAACTCGGATACTTGATCAAAAGATGATCGCTGTTTTCGACGAGGCATAATTGATCGTTTTTTTAAAAAAACCACAAGAAAAACACAATTGCCGAACTTGAAATCGTCGAAATCTCCAAGCCTTAAATAACGCTTTGAAGTGGCGCCACAGGCGCGCGTGATGTGCGTCTGCGCTGAAATTCTAATCATTTGCATATCTCACCTCCGCTAATGCATGTTGTAAATTTCATGTTATTTGCATGTTTCCTTCAGGGTGTTGCATTTACAGTGGCCAGCAGTGTATATATATATATTGTTCTGTTGCATTTAATAAGTTAAACATAATAATAAGAAAAATTAGAAAAAATAACAACTACTAAAAATAAAAATAAAATAAAAATCATAAGTAAAAATAAAAATAAGAATAAAAGTAACTCTAAGTAATAATAATAAAAAATTAAATTAATAATGGTATAATAGTCCTAAAATACAGTAACCATAGTAAGTCAGTAACTGAGTATCCATAATCTCCATGGTTGCAAGTTTTGTGACGTCAGTCATCTTGCGGTTACATGTTCTTAACTTCCACTCTGTCTAGCTCCAGGGTTGGTGTTCTTTGGTTAAGTAACTCTTAATTCAATATTTAATCAATTCTTCTGTTTTTCATGGATTGTACGGTGTCTGAGTGTGTTTATTGTATAGATCATACTCATCGGAAACAATCCATTGGTCTTTACACAGTATTGACACCGCTGATGAAGAGATACTGTCTAAAACCTCTTTCATACTTTTCTTTTCATGTTATTTGTTCCCGGCTGCAAGTAGCTTTAGTGCTGCTACTGGTATTCTCTTTCATATATTTCTTATATATATATATATATATATATATATATATATATATATACTAGCATTACTGCCCGGCGTTTGCCGGGTAGATATATAGATATAAAATTTTTCATGCATTTCATCAAAAAAATACTGGGCTGCACCCCCCGCTTTTCATGTTCATCTGGCCAGACAGAATGCGCTTAGCCCGTTTCTACTGAAATGATATACCCAGTATTTTTTTGATGGAAAGCATGAAAAATTTTATATCTATATATCTACCCTGGCAATCATTGTTTAAAAATAATTTCATTAATTTTCTTATGCCTTAATATAGCTAATGGACTAATAGTTCGGAATGAAAGTTATTTGTCGTTATGTTTCTCTGTTTAAATAGCTTTTCCTCCCACTGCTTAAAAAGCCCCAAAACTCTAAAAGATTTATCTTATATGATT
>OU015496.1:9632941-9757941 GCA_907164885.2 Dolomedes plantarius
ACACGGTATCCCGCATATCACGAAGACGGACAATCTCATTGTTTTTTAGGTTTTTGGACATAATAGGAATCCATTCGCGAGTTGTCCTTAGATCAAATATAACAGACAGTTTTGAAATAAGGCGATTGTAGTATCTGCATTCTTTGGCCTTTAATTATAAATATATCTCAATATTATCAACATTTTATATCTTGTCATGAAACTCAGAATCATTATTTTCAATTTAAAAAAAAGTTAATTACAAAAGGAATAATCAAGGTCGAAAGAGACGTTGCACTTTGTGCCATGCGCGCTTGCTTGTGTTCCAAAAATTGGCGCGCCCGCTGAAGGGTTAAAGACGTCGAAACAAAGAGTTGTACGTGATTTGACGTGTTTTTCTTATACCTGTATTAAACGTTATTAGAGGACTCTGTTTGTTCCGAGTATCGTCTATTGATATTTTTTTAATCAATCCGAATGCTCTGATTTTGATTTCTGTTAGATTTTGTTTCACATGAGCGGGCAATAATGATGCCTTGATTCGTTATGAAATCATTTTGGCTCTCTCGATGAGAGCTACATTGTGAGAGCATTGTCATTGTTTCGATTCAAATAAGGAAATGTAAAAGCATGCATCTGCTTCGAATGCGTTGCGGAATAGAATGGGTGAATATGGACTTCATATCTCCGTTGAAGATCAGTCAAATTATCAAAAGAGATGTAAAGTCGCCCTTACTCCTACAAATGTCAGTTTTCAGCTATTTTTGAGCAGCCCCTGCATTAAATGCTATTCACAGTACTCTGCATTAAATGATAATCAGTACCGATGATAATATTTCTTTGTTATGTTCTCGTATTTATCGTTGAGTGTAATCGGCTCCTTGAAAAATGATAGATCGAGGTTCCACTACACACACACACACACATATATATATATATATATAAGACAAAGTTGAAAGTGAAAAACCATTATATGCTCAAAACCACTACAGCCAGGAACTAAAAACATGAAAAGATAAGTGAAAAATAGGTTTTTGACAGCCTCTTTTCATATATATATATATATATATATATATATATATATATATATATAAATATATATATATATATATATATATATATATATATATATATATATATATATATAAATATATATATATATATATATTTATATATATATATATATATATATAAATATATATATATATATATATATATATATATATATATATACACACATACATTCACATTTATTTATATAATTTTATTCATATAGCGTTTGCAGAGAGGTGGGATAAGGAAATGGCATTTTCAGTATTTCCGTTTCACACCATGAATATTCTAAAATAGACAAAACAACGTTTCAAATCACGTCAAAAGAGAAAGCGGAAATTTGAATTTACAATATTTTGATATGCAAGCAACAACGTTGAAAGTTTTGGACTATTTCCCTCCTATTCATCACTGGTATGAGATAACATGTTACCACTGAAACAAGTGTCGGCCCCTTGAGACGTGTGAAAACTTGGCCGATTCGAAGCGGTAAGAAAAAAATTGATTGAAAATGTCATCAACAAATAGGTGGGTAAAGAGTTGAATGCTTATACGATACGTGATAACCTAAATTGTCATTATCTATCTATTTATCTATAGAACAATTCTTTGCATTGGGAATTTATAAACATTTTGTGTTTGTAGTGATGCAATACTGTATTCTATAACCTTCATGTGAAAAAAAAAAGAAACAACCAAAAAATTAAATAAAAATTTATCGATTTGTCTCGCGACTCACCGATTTCGACTCTGGAATTGCACAGAGTTGATTATTCTTTGTTGATTACGTGATCTCGGTGCGTTCTAGGTAGACAAACATAACTGGCATCTTCAACATACGCGCAGCATTTGCTTAAAGAAGGGGATATCTCTTAAAGTTGACTCAAGTAGCACAAAGTATAAATCATTCTTTGTTGATCAGAGAGTATTTTATGCTGTAGCATTCATTCGCGTTCGGATTTAATTATATGTCACATGATCCATTAACATTCATTCATTAACACACACTAAGAACAAAGGCCAGTGATCTGAACATCGCTGGTTCAATACCCGTCGCTGACAAAACCCCCGATGTGTACACTAATGGCGGCTGGTGCACGGAAAAAAAAATCTGTCGTAGCTGCAATGTCCTCCAAAATACCTCTGGAGGTGCGGGGTCAAGTGTTCCGATCTCGTCACTTGACTCGGTTCTAAATTACGGGACCGATACTCTTTGAGGTCAAGTCAGACTTCAGCCTCGAGTGGTACCTCGCCTTACAGTGAAGCTGCTTAATGCCCTTTACCATGGACCAAGGTCCTTTGGACTTGGTGTAGGCTTTCCTACACCAAGTAGAGATTGGAAACAAACACTTACGCACTCGTAATATACACAATGTTGCACTATATAATACTTATTTTGTCATTGGATTCTTCAGATGTCATACAGATTTGAAAGCAAATTATTAATGAAATGGAAATTTTTTAAATCGGTTAGAATTAGGTCGTAAACCTCAAAAGGCACGCGTAAATGCAAGTTTTTCAAACTATTTATCAAGAGAAAAAGTCACTTAGTACAATTTTCAATTAAATTAAATAGCAGTATAGGATGGGTTAAATTAGACTGCAGAATAGTCTTCCCTCTAATTTAACCTGACTTTTACGCGCAAAGTATAAGTGTCACTAGCTTCTAGCGTAAATCCTGAATGGGAGTCATCATTTACTATTTGAATTCCTGCAGCTCTTTTGGCCATCTCTAGGGCTAAAATACCGATGCTCTCATGACATAATCAGATACAGAATGCATAATCAGGTACAGCATTATAATAGTCTACCTCCAAGTACATGAAGAAAAGGTCCATTTCTGGTTGTAGGAACTTGCTTCATATTTAGATCGCGATTGTGAAGTGTGAAGTAGTTTTATTTTTCGTCTTTGTTGTGACAAGAGCAATAAAAGATCAAGGTCATAAGTAGGCTGGGAGTGTCCAGTTGCAGATGCTAAGCAGTCTTATTTTCATTGGGAATCTCCTTGACCAATGACTGGTTTCACATTCCCATCACAGAATGGGGTGGGGGGGAGGCAAAACGCTCCAGGGTACTTGCTGGGAGGGATACGAGTTGGGGGGGGGGAGGTTTGGCAGTTGAGGGAAAGTTATCAGCCAGAGCGTATTTACAGATGCGTCTGGAGGGTTACTGTATGATTATTTGAACTGGAAAAAGTCGCCAAACGATGTCACTGTACTGCGATGTGAACATTTAAAAATAATTTAGAACGTTTTGTAGAAATTAGAAAGCAATATTGAGAAGTGGGAAGTTTCTCATTTTTTTAAAAAAAATCTGTCGTATATTTGAAGTATATTTGAAGTATATACAAAATGTTTACATTGTACGTTACAGTTCAGTAAAGATTTGAGACAATTCTCAAAAGAAAACACACACAGTTGTTTAAAATCCTCGTCAAAGAATCAGCAGTTTTGACTAATTAATATAGTACACCTGTGATTGCCCGTGTGAAGAAACTGATTTATAGTACACCTGTGATTGCCTGTATGAAGAAAATCCATAAATGCTAGAGGAGATTTGTGAATACATTTTCCAGAAGTATTATGTAATATCCATATGATTTTATTATTACTACTTGCGATTATTTATTGAAAATGCCGTATTCTCAGTAATAATGTTGAAATTATTTTTCTTTAGCATTTGAACATCTACGAAATCGTGTATCTTCATCTACTTGAGTATTTTTCTCGACAATTTTAATGCGTACTTTTTTCAGTTAGTTTTAAAACCATAATCTTGACATCCCCCCCCCCCCTTAACTCTATCCTTTGAAAAAAAAAAAAAAAAATGTCATTTTAACCACACACTTACAGGTACGTTTTTAGGTTTCACATCATCGACAGATATTTTAAGGTCTATTATTACCTTTCCTTGTTTTCATTCATATCATTTTAAAATCAAATTAAACCGAACTGACATGACAGCAAACCAAACAGAGTAAAGTTAGTTAAATTTTGGTGAGCCGTGGGATAGAATTACTTGTAAAAAGATGTACAGCAATCAAACAGAAGGCTATGGATTTCCTATATAAGAAATAATTTGCATTTCTACTGTCTTCGGCAGCGGTTGTTAGAAGGTAAGGTCTCTTGAGAAGGAAGTCGTCTATACTTGGGTAACGAACCATTGATGGTCTGTAACAGAGTTCGATGAGAAAAACTCCAAAATGGATGGCAGGTGCTCGGAAATGATACTTAATACTTTCTTACGGTATATGAACTTTTATGTTAAATCTAACGCACTACAGACAGAATCAAAGTGCCTCTTACACAGGAGGCAGTGGGTTACAAAACTGACTTCATCTACTATAAATGATTTTCGGTAAACAGCAAAAAGCTTAGAAATACTGCCTAAACTGCATTTTATGACTTTCTTGTACCAAGGGCGATCAAGGACTGTTATGGGAAATGTTCAATATAAATCTTGCAGTAAAGGCCTGAATGATCCATGGAAATCATTTGGATAAGGAGAGTTTTGCCGACAACTACTCAGGTTTAGGATAGTTTCGACACAAAATCATGAATACGGAATCTGAGGGTGGATCACTTTATATTAATCGATAATGAAACTCACAGGGTGTACTCTATATGCAATCATAACAAAATACACGTGACAAATTGAAAAATAGATCGATGAGAAATGGAAAGTTGAAAAAATTTAAAAGTCAACCAATATTTTACACAACAAAGTCCTGGGTTTTCTATTTTACTTTGAAAATTCACCAAACCCATAACATTTCGGCTTCATTGACAAATTGTGAATGGGCAAAAATGATGAGCTCACACATTATTGCCAATCCAAAAGGCTCGTTTTGTTGCGAAGAAAAGGACAGTTTTGTAACAAACGCTGTGTTGGATCAGATGACCACTTCTTTTAACATTCAGTTCCTACACCCGCATGCAGGAATGAAACCTTAGTCGAAATACAGTCCTAACTCATAAATTTTTAGGTAAGGACAGTGTTGAAACTCATATAAATAATAATAAGGAGTATTTACTATTTCCAGACTCTTATGTCTAAATTTACTATTTTCCACCTTTTCTCCGTTCAAAAAATGGAGGATTCATTTCCTTTCGTTTTTTAAAATGGGGGTAGCTGAATGATGTGGCAAAATTCTCTACTTCCTTGAGAAGTTTGATGCTGAGATACATGTGGCAAAATTTTACGAACAACCACTCATAGCGAAAAAGGACTGATTGAAACTGCCTCCCCCCCCCCATTCATAATCATCTCTCGAATATTCGTGTAAAATATTTGAAATATTTCTTAGATGTAAAATCTAACACATGGCTACTAAAATCCTCCGTATACTCATCATTTCGAGAAAATAAATAATGAACAGTAGTGCAACGGAATGGCACCCCCTCATTCATAATCATCTCTCGAATATTCGTGTAAAATATTTGAAATATTTCTTAGATGTAAAATCTAACACATGGCTACTAAAATCCTCCGTATACTCATCATTTCGAGAAAATAAATAATGAACAGTAGTGCAACGGAATGGCACCCCCTCATTCATAATCATCTCTCGAATATTCGTGTAAAATATTTGAAATATTTCTTAGATGTAAAATCTAACACATGGCTACTAAAATCCTCCGTATACTCATCATTTCGAGAAAATAAATAATGAACAGTAGTGCAACGGAATGGCACCCCCTCATTCATAATCATCTCTCGAATATTCGTGTAAAATATTTGAAATATTTCTTAGATGTAAAATCTAACACATGGCTACTAAAATCCTCCGTATACTCATCATTTCCAGAAAATAAATAATGAACAGTACTGCAACGGAATGGCACCCCCTCATTCATAATCATCTCTCGAATATTCGTGTAAAATATTTGAAATATTTCTTAGATGTAAAATCTAACACATGGCTACTAAAATCCTCCGTATACTCATCATTTCCAGAAAATAAATAATGAACAGTACTGCAACGGAATGGCACCCCCTCATTCATAATCATCTCTCGAATATTCGTGTAAAATATTTGAAATATTTCTTAGGTGTAAAATCTAACACATGGCTACTAAAATCCTCCGTATACTCATCATTTCGAGAAAATAAATAATGAACAGTACTGCAACCAAATGGTACAGGAACACCCGATCTTTCTAAACGAAGTAAGTTGTAGCCAAAGCGGTACTTTCGTGGAGGGGAAGGACGTCCAGTACGCGTCGACATCACCCCCAACAGTTCATTTTCAAGGGAAAGATCTCTCCCCGTCGATCGGTAATGCGATTCTCCGGTTGTTCCCCGCAGTTCTGGTTCGTTTTGCGTCCTTGGCTAAGTCATACCAGGATTTTGAGACTTTTCCCGTCTCAGCTTCCCATTGAGAAACTGTAGAACCCTCAAAAATCTCCCTCCAGTTTTGAAAACGGATAGTAGGTATAGCCAATAGAGAAAAGAAATCTGGAATCGTGTTTAAAGGCATGACTTAACTAAAGATTTGGTTCTCAAACTGTTATAGGCCGCCTGTCTCTATAAGCGAACCCCTCTGAGTACTAAGCATGTAAAGAACTTTCAGAATTTTTTCGTGATCTACCTAAAATCATACGGAGAGCCTCTGAACTAAAGCGTCGTTCTCTTCGACTTTCTCGCACCATTTAAAGCCCCAGGGTTATTTACATATTCGAGTTAAACTATCAGTTTGTGGGCTGTCTTCCCTCAAACAGGGCTACCTGGTATTGAATGTTTTTGGCTGGGTACGAACAGTCCTTAAAAATCCTCATTGACAGCTTTACTTAAAGTGCCTTTAGGAAGTTTTGAAACAATACTAATTGAAACTTACTTTCGCCGTTTGTATATAGGGTGACAATTATTGAGCTATATGAAATGAAATATCAAATTCTAAAAAAACTACTGAATGCAAAAATTTTATTCATATTTGAAAAGTAACTACAGATAATCGGATTTAGTTTATGACATGTTGGATTTGCTTGCCATCAATGGCTATGATGTGGCGCAGACGAAGAGTAAAATTCTGCAAAACTCGCTGGAGTGTCGAGACATCGATGCTTTCGATGACCTCCTGAATGGCTGTTTTGAGCTCAGCTATGGTTTCGGGGTTATTTGCGTAAACTTTGTCCCCCACAAAAATATTGCCCCACAAAAATGAGTCACAAGGGTGGAGATCAGGAGAATATGGCGGCCAAGCGATTCCCATTCCAGTGGCCTCTGGGTCCCCCAAACCCAGAATGCCCTCTCCAAAGTGCTCTTTCAGGACTTCAAACACTCTATTGGTCCGATGGGGTCGTGCTCCGTCCTGCATGAACCCCATCTTTTTGAAATCTGGGTCACTTTGGATAACAGGGATGAGATCATTTTTACCATGTTTTTATTAACTTGCTTTTTTGTTTGTTTGCGCGTGTGTTTGTCCAGTACAAATCTTGTTACCATGTTTTTATTAACTCGCTTTCTTGTTTGTTTGTGTGTGTGTTTATCCAGTACAAATCTTGCAATCGATTTTTAACTAACTTCCCGACTAGCTAGACATTTGAAACTTTTAGAATAGCTCAGAACACGATGACAATGCATTTTTTAAATACTTTTAGCCATCTTTAAGCAGAATTAAATTAATTTTCAGTTACTTTCAGTTAATTTTGTTTTGTAGACTGGTGCAGCCATCTATTGGCCGGGACGGGAACGAAAAGTTAAACGCAAGTTAACTTCTAATTAGCTTTATTTTCTTTCAAGTTGGTGGGATAATTCATCAAAAAATTTTTAAAAAAGTATTTATTAATACATAGAATTGTCAAGTTTATATGATTCAACAGAAAATTTAAAAACATGGTAGATAAAAAGTTCTTTTTATCTTGTAATTATCTAAAATATTGATATATCGTTCAGCAATCACCGAGCCTTCAATGAATATTGCCCCAATGATTTTCTTTGAGCTGCAGTCGGGCTGGTATTGCTTGAATTGTAGATGGATATACGATGGATATACGCTCAGAAACGGTGTATTTCGACATTTTCAACGAAAAATGAGCAACAACAACAATACGAATGCGCCTGCTCAGAAAAAAAAAATCCCAACATGCCCTGCATTCAACCACCAAGTTTCCACTGAATTTCGCCAATGCAATGGTTCAAAAGTTATGAAGTTTTTTTTTTTTTTTCATACAGCTCAATAATTGTCACACTGTATTTTCAATACAAGAACTTTCAATTTATGACTGTCAACGTCTGACTTTGAGAAAATGCAGACACTTTGTTATGTGCCTACCTGTGTCAGTTGTAAGATGTTGTCAATAGGATGGTGAGAATGCTCATTCCCTTTGAAGCATGGATTGTTTAAATTCAGTGGTTCCTGACCCAGAGAACCCAAGAAAGGGCCCAGGAGAGATTCAATGGAAATGAGTTTCATCTTTTCAAAACGACCGCGAATGGAAACAATTTTTTTTTAGAATTGGGAGCAAAACAATGTTTAGTTCCCAGTTATTTGTTCCAATTCTCAAAATACCCGTATTTCTTCCGCTCTCTGAAGCTTCGAGTTCGAAAAAAATCCTTGTTCCGCTAAAAAATTTCTAATCTGTTTTCTGTGACGTCACGGCCATATCGTGGCATCGCCGCCATTTGACAGCTAGTCAAGTCGATGCAAGCTGGAAAATCTCGTTCATTTCGTGGGCTTTTATGTTTGCTATTCAGTGTTCTTTGACGTTCCATTTATCGTTGTTCCTCAGTTTATCGATTACTTTTTAGGAAAGCTTTTGGTCCCAAACAGTTAGTTGATTCGGAAAATAAAACCCCTTAACCCTTCAGCGGGCGTACCAATTTTTTGGGAACACCAGCAGGCGCGCGTGGCACAAAGTGCAACGTTTCTTTCAACCTTGATTATTCCTTTTCTAATAAACTTTTTTTTTTTCAAATTGAAAGTAATAATTCTGCGTTTTATGACAAGATATAAAATGTTGATAATATTGAGATATATTTATAATTAAAGGTCAAAGAATGTAGATACAATCGCCTTATTTCAAAACTGTCCGGTTTATTGGATCTAAGGGCAACTTGCGAATGGATTCCTATTATGTCCAAAATCCTAAAAAACAATGAGATTGTCCATTCTTCGTGATATGCGGGATACCGCGTAATAGCTGCACAGTTGATCGACTCCATCAACTCCTGCTTTTGTCGTTTTGTCATCCAGCTATAATCCCTGGTTTACCACTGTTTAATCACGACTAGCAATGAATGGAAAGAAATACAAGGTTCACAGAAAATCAGACCTGCAATAGAAAGGGTGTAGATATCAATAGAAACTGCTTAGAACATTCAAACCTTACATGTAACAACAAATCATTCAGAATTACGAATATGTTGCACTTTGTACATGGGCACGCTCGCTGGAGGGTTAAAGGATGGGTCAGAGGTCAGAGGAGTTTTTTTTTTTTTTTTTTTTTTTTTTTTTTGGGGGGGGGGGAGGCATGCAGTCCACAAAAGATTAGGAACCTCTGGTTTAGTTTAACAGTTCTGTTCAGAAAAAAAAAACTCTCCTTGAAATCAACTGTCATTTAGTAATAAAAATTCAATTAAAAGACATTCGCGAGTATTGTCTTTTTCCTTAACGTTTGTGAAACATTTCTCTTGGCATTTGAAAGGAGAACATTTTGTTTGAAGGTTATTCCTTGCGTTTTTCACGAGGGAAATTTCGTCCGCCCAGGCACGTTGAAAACAAAGTATGCCGCATTTTATCCCTTGAATTAAGTATATTTAAAAACGTTACTGGGGGCCTGTGGGGGCCTTGGGGTTCAGCCTTGGGCTTTCGGTGCTGAGGGTGCTCGTATCGAATCCCTGTGTCATGCTACGAAAAATGCTTCCGTTTGTATCGTCCCTTCATAGTGGCTAATGCTGGTCCGCCTATAGGGTGCACACACAATAGAATGACCAGCAAAACTGCGGTGTATTATTTAGGCGAATGTCTTCACGACAAGTGCCTCCGCATTGGTTAAAAAAAAAAAAAAATACTAGCGTTTCTTTAAAAGAATGAAGAGGTTGCCAAAGTTTTACTCTTTTAAGGCGCCTAGTTAAAAAAAAATCTTTCGTTCTGAGTCGACAGTACTTTGATACATTATCTCCATGGAAGAGTTGAACGGATCCAGTAGGGCTATAATCCAGCAGCTTTAACACATTTTCATCAATATTCCATATAAATGTGCCAAATAATACTAATATGGGTTTTTGTTTAAGGTAGGAATAAAATGAAGACGGATACAAAAAGCTATATATCATCGTAATTTAATGACAAACCCCCCCCCCCCAAAAAAAAAAAAAAAAAAAAAAAAAAATTAAAATTGATATCCATAAACGCAGATTAAATGCTTGCGGATACCTTCAATAATCCACCCAAACAAACACAAAAAGGAAGAAACTTTTATGAATCCGATAAATTCGAGCCCGGATTCCTAGTATTCGCGACGACAGAATTTCATGGCAAAGCTCGTCTTTGAAAAGTCGGGCAGATCTGGGTAATGGACGGTTTTCTTTGATTCCAGGCCTAGATTGATCCCCGGCACTTTCGAGACAACTGCGAACCCCTCTCGGAGCCTCCCAATCTCACCATTCCGCTTTCATTTACAGTGATTGGAAGAAAAGAGACACTCAATTCATTGTTTCTCATTCCATTTACTTCAGCGTAGAACAAAAGGATTCCAATCTGCGGTAAAGCCCACAGGAGTACTTTAGTTTAACGACACCAGTAAGAGGTTATCGGATCAATGAAATAATCATCCCGAAATTGTATCATCATATATATATATATATATATATATATATATATATATACATATATATATATATATATATATATATATATATATATATATATATACAGTCGAAGTTCCAAATATCGAACTTCCCTATATCGAAATATTCTATATATCGAACTCTTAGCGAATCTCCATGTTCATTACATAGAAAAATTGTTTCTATATATCGAAAAAATCTCTATATATCGAAATTTTTTTCAAGACAAATAGGGAGATTTTATTCCACTTTAGAATAAAATCGCCCAATTTTTGGCATTTGAAACAATACGTCGTGGACTTCAATTCGCGGAAAATGTTCCTGATGAAGTTTTTAGTTGACTGAATAAATACGAACATTTCTTTGAACTTTCCGCAAAACTGGCTGTTCAGCAAGATATTCGTAGTTTTTTTTTTAAAGAATGCAACTGTGATCATTGTAACCACTGTCTGCATTATTGTTTTTTTTAAAGATATGTAGTACTCAATAAATCTTTCATATTAATTCACTTTTAGTTATTAACTTTCATTTAATGGGATTCGCAGATAAATTAGAAATGGAGTTTCGTATACGAAAATTAGCTTTAATTTTTTTAGGAAAATTATAATAAAACTAAGCTCAATTCTATATATCGAAATTTCTATATATCGAATTTTTTTCCTGCAATTTGCTACTTCGATATATGGAGGTTCGACTGTTTATATAATATAATTACATAAATTATATATATATATATATACAGTGGCTCCCAAAGTGTTCGTACACTTACGATTTTCAATGAAATAGGGGTCTATCCATTGATTAAAATGAACATTTCAGAATGGGTATTTAATAATAAGATCTATAATCTATTCTTAACAAAACTACAGGAAATATTTTGAAAACATAGTAAAACTTTATTTTAAAGAAACCAATAATCCAAAAGTAACAAAAACTTTATCCCACAAAAGTCATCGTACTCTTGTAAAAAATCTCTTCATATTAGTAAATATTCTAATTTTTCGTTAAATTAATATTTAGTAGGATATCCTTTAGCACCCACAACAGCTTTTAAACGTCTGGGAATAGATTGATTAGTTCTTTTGTAATTTTAGGATCGTTATCTTGATAAAAAACAAAGTTGTTTCCAATACCCAAATTTTGAGCTGATAATTTTAAATTGCCTCTTAAAATGTTTATAAAAACAGCATGATTCATTATGCCATCAATAAATACCAAATTTCCTAGTCCTGATGCTGACATGCACCCCCACACAAGGATACCTCCACCGGCATGCTTAGCTGTTCCTACTAAGTTCTTGTGATTAAGTTCCTCATTTTTTTCTTCTCCATACAATTATACGCCCATCAGCACCAAAAATGTTCATCGGCAAATAAGACATTATTCCAATAAGTTTGGGGCTTATTTATCATTGATAGTGCGAAGGGAAGCCTAAACTTTCTGTTTTTCTCACTCACAAAAAATTTTCTATGGGCAGAACGCTCATTTAATCCAGCTGTTCTGAGAACTAGTCAAAAAATTTCAGGTGAAATTGAAGTAGAAAATGTTTCATTGAATTCTGCAGAAACTTTTACAGCCATCAAACGTGAATTTTTCACAAATTTTCTAATTATAAATCTCTGATCACGTTTTGTTAACTTTGCCGGACGGCCTTTTCTTACCTTGTTTTCGATCAATTTTCTTCTTTAAAGCGTTTTTTCACATACTGCACAGTAGAATGGGATAAATTAAGTAATTTAGCAATATTCCGGACTGATTTACCACTACTATGATGAAAAATAATCAATTTTGGAATGCTGTTTGTTGTTTCTTTACGACTACGAGCCATTTTTAAATAATAAATAGAATATTACGGAGTAGGCAAGCAAAAATTAAAGCCAAACGATATTTTAAATGCCATCACAATTCAAAAATAAAAATAAAGCGCCAGACGATAATTTTAATTATGAATTTATCCGAAAATATTTCAGTGTACGATGACTTTTGTGAGATAAAGGTTTGTTACTTTTTGATTACTGGTTTCTTAAAAATAAAGTTTTACTATATTTTCAAAATATTTCATGTAGTTTTGTTAAGAATAGATTATAGATCTTATTATTAAATACCCATTCTGAAATATACATTTTAATTAATGGATAGACCCCTAATTCATTGAAATTCGTAAGTGTACGAACACTTTTGGGAGCCACTGTATATATATATATATATATATATATATATATATATACTAGCGGACCCGACAGACGTTGTGCTGTTCAAACGTTGTAAATCCAAAAATCATAAAATTATTTTAATAAACTATAAATTGTTTGGACCATTTTGATAAAAAAATATGTAAAAAAAAATTATTTTTAAAAAACCTTACACCACCACGCGTACAGTTATCACAACTCGACCTATCTTAAAATTAGCAAGAATGTGGACGAAATTTCATTAATATGGCTATTAGTATGACTAATCAATGAGCCGTTCAATACTTCATGTAGATTGACAGTTGAGAATTGACAGTTTGACAAATGAGAATTGACAGTTTAAATTTGTAGATTAAGTTAATTGTTATTCAGTGCACGTGTATACATCATTAAAATTCATGAAAATAAAAAAAATCTGAAACGCGATTGCAGCGCTGCCTACCGGATCCAATTATGTACCTCAACTAACCAAAGATCAACAACAACACATAAATAAATTAATTAACTAAAAAAACATTTTCTATCATATCAAATTGTGAATCTAAGCCATTCTCGAATCAACTTAATCGCACACACAAAATTTCCTTAAAATGAGTCCAACCGTTTAGGAGGAATTCAGTGAATACACACGGACAGAAGAAATATATATATATATATATATATATACACTGCTGGCCACTGTAAATGCAACACCCTGAAGGAAACATGCAAATAACATGAAATTTACAACATGCATTAGCGGAGGTGAGATATGCAAATGATTAGAATTTCAGCGCAGATGCACATCACGCGCGCATGTGGCGCCACTTCAAAGCGCTATTTAAGGCTTGGAGATTTCGACGATTTCAAGTTCGGCAATTGTGTTTTTCTTGTGGTTTTTTTAAAAAAAACGATCAATTATGCCTCGTCGAAAACAGCGATCATCTTTTGATCAAGTATCCGAGTTCGACAGAGGAAGGATAGTGGCCTACCGAGATTGTGGATTATCTTTCAGGGAAATCGGTAGTCGTGTTGGACGAAACCAAACAACTGTAATGCGGATATGTGATCGTTGGATGCAGGAGGGTACGACGGACCGGCGTGTTCGATCGCATCCACCTCAGCGCACCACTTCACGTGATGACAGGCAAATTGTGCGCATGGCAGTGACGGATCGCTCAGTCACATCACGAACCATAGCACAGCACATGCAGTCTGTAACGCATCATCCAGTATCTGCGCGTACCATTCGACGCCGTTTACAGCAGAGTGGTCTGTCCGCAAGACGTCCATTGCTTTGTCTACCCTTGACGCAGAACCACAGACGTCTCCGCCGCCAATGGTGCGATGACAGAAGAATGTGGACGGCAGAATGGAATGAAATTGTCTTTACTGACGAGTCATGCTTCTGTCTGCAACACCACGATGGTCGCATTCGAGTCTGCAGACACCGTGAAGACAGGATGCTGAACAGCTGCGTTATGCACCGCCAAACTGGTCCTGCACCGGGTATTATGGTATGGGGCGGTATTGGATATCACTCTCGCACACCTCTAGTACACATTGCCGGTACTTTAAACAGCCAGCGCTACATC
The DNA here is from genome assembly GCA_907164885.2 of Dolomedes plantarius. Lineage (NCBI taxonomy): Eukaryota > Metazoa > Arthropoda > Arachnida > Araneae > Dolomedidae > Dolomedes > Dolomedes plantarius. Next base: position 9,647,529 of record OU015496.1, read on the forward strand.
TCCGAGGTGTTGGAGCCAGTTGTCCTTCCTTACCTTCAGGGCTTGCCCACAGCCATATTTCAACAGGATAATGCGCGACCACACGTGGCACGCATTGTCCAACGGTTCTTCGTCAATCGCCAGATTGTATTGCTTCCCTGGCCGCCTCGCTCTCCGGATCTTTCGCCGATAGAAAACATGTGGTCCATGGTTGCTCTACGATTGACCCAGATTCCATCCCCAGCTGCCACAGCAGATCAACTTTGGCAACGTGTGGAAGCTGCTTGGTCTGCTGTACCCCAAGAACTCATCCAAAGTCTCTTTGAATCAATGCCGAGGCGTGTGGCACCGGTAATCTCCAACAATGGCGGCTACTCTGGTTACTGATTTTGGCAGGAACCACACTTCACAGAAGTCTATAAATTTAATCATTTGATACTTGGTCAACATGTTATCTACAAAATAAATTTTGTTGTGATATCTCTTGTCTTTCTTGGTGTTGCAATTTGGGTGGCCAGCAGTGTATATTATTCAGAGAAAAAATATCCTTTTTATAAAAATAGTTCGACATTGTTAAGCCTCAAAGAATCAACCTATATTCCTCTGAAACTGAGAAGTTGAGTTTTATTAAAGCTTTCCGTTAAAAATTCCAGTTCAGAAAAAAAATATTTCTTGACCTAGAATAATAATAATAATTTTTTTTCCTCCCCAGATAGCTCAACTAGTGGCGCATCCTACCAGCTAATTGAAACTTTTTTGTGGGTGTGTTCCTTGTTGAGCAACACTGTCCAGTTATAAAATTCACCCAATTCCTTATTATTGAAATTTCGAAAAGGAATCCCGTCTGTTTTATCGGGATTTCTCTCAGTGCAGTATACAACGGAGGGGGTGACTTTCCAAGCTGTCCTATTCCAAAAATTAACAGAACCAAACTAGTTAGCACTGGAATCTAATTAAGATACACTCATGTCCATAAATTAAGGATAATTCAGAATCACACGGAAATCAAACTCTAAAGTAAAATTTTCACCTGTAGAATTATCACACACATCTTCAAGAATAATATGCAAATTATTGGAAGCCATCAGACGCCGCCGATAGTACGTCACAATGACGAGAGCGTAAGAGAGGGTTATATAAGGAATGGTGGCAAAGAAGTAAAATTGTTCACAAACGTTCTGTAAGCCTCTCAGTGCCATAACCGAATACTTATGACACAGAGGACGCATGTGGATGATTTTTTACGTGGTAGAATTATCGACCGCCTGGAATGTGGGCGTACTCAGATGCAAGTATCCGAGGAACTTGGAACTGCCCAAAGTGTCACATCTAGGCTTTGGCAACGATTCCAAGATGATGGAAATGTCAGTAGACGTTACAGTACAGGTCGCCCCCGAGTTACAATGCCGAATGAAGACCGGTATTTGGCAGAAACTGCCAAAAGAAGCAGACGGAGCATAGCATCCGACCTGTCTCGTAAGCTATCTGCAGTCACGGGTACCACAGTTTCAAGGCAAACCGTTTACAGACGTTTGGGAAATATTGGTCGATATGCTCGCAGGTCTGTCAGATGTGTTCCGGTCACGGCAACTCACTGTCGGCAGCGATTAGCCTGGAGTAGAGAACATGCAATGTGGACATCGTCACAGTGGGTTTGTGTGATGTTTTCCGACGAGTCCAGGTTTAGCTTACAGTCTGATTCCCGTCGGACTTTCATATGGAGAACGCCAGGTACCCGTTACCACCAAGACAACATCATTGAACGACACCGTTATGGGGTACAGGATTGCCCGTTCGGGGTGGAATTATACTGGGCTCCAGAACAAATCTGCATGTTCAAATCGGAACCATGAACGGCCACATTTATCGGGACATCATTCTGGAACAACATGTACGTTTGTTTAGCGGTGCCATGGGCGTATAATTTATGTTTATGGATGACAACGCCCGTCGTCACCGAGCAAACATCGTAAACGAATGCCTTCAATCTGAGGATATCACCCGTATGGAATGGTCAGTATTCTCACCTGACTTGAATCCGATAGAGCATGTGTGGGACATGCTTGGCCGACGAGTTGCAGACCGTCAACCACCTCCTACATGTCTACCGGAACTTGGGAGAGCATTGCTTGCCGAGTGGATTAATCTTCCCCAAGATCAGCTCGATAATTTGATACTCAGCATGCCGCCCAGCATAGAGTCTAATACATTTTAGATGAAACGTAAACAAAATTTTTGCAAGTAAACTTATTCAGTCCAAGTTCTCAATTTTAAAATGTTCAATGTAAAGAAATGAATTAAAATCAACTATTTTTCAAAGTTGTCATACGAATGCCCTTATTCAATCCATTTTGGATGTACGCGACTCAAGTCGGTCGTCATGATGTTCAATACATTCGAATCTTGAAAATCAGTGGTCGTATAGCTTGGACTGAAAAAGCTACAAACGAGGAGGGTAGAAAGATAGAAAAGCCGCATGAAGGTCACTAGGTACTCGGGGTGGTGTGGTTTGCAGTTGAAATTTGATCCTAATAACTAACCACAGAACAGTTGCGTCATAGATCAGCAACCTAGTACAGTCGCTGAACATTTTGGGGGCCATTGTCAGAGAAAATAAGATGGTTTAAAATAAGATGGCATAAATGAGATGGTTTGTTTTATTAAACTTGGCTAACGATGGGTCGACTGTCTTAAAAAAAAACCTTAGCATTTTGAAAATTAAAAGCTTGAAGACAATGGCCTAATAACGGGTTGTTTTGGTCTTAAAGATTTCAAACGGAGTGAGTAAGATGCTCCTGCAGCACCACAGGGTATTGGGGTAAAACAATTCACTGTTACCCGGTCCAAATCTACCTGTTCATCCTCTTTCTCATAAAATGTATTGAAGCAGGAAAATATGACGCGTCCTATTTGAACTCTTTTAGTCCTAAGCGAAACCTACATGCTCAGGATTCATCGCTTTTGCAGCGAGCACACATGTCAGTCGCCCATTACGCCCGTGTGTCACAAGCCCGCGTTACAGATGCTACCTTCGTATCGTTAGGGGCGCATTGTTCCAATGAGATCATTTCATTTCCCCGTAAAAAGGCCCCAGCTGCGTACTTCCTTGATTAATTTACGATTTCTGTTGTGCAGACCGTTTCTCAATTAGTCTGGTCTGGAGAGTTACGATAGCCAATCAAGGTCCTCAATTAAACGATGAATTACTTTCTGGAAACAATGAACGTGCAGCGAATTCGCGCTTGACCTACAAAGGAACACTCAAAACCAGGCCTATGTCGACATTTGCTAATGGGATCACATGCTCTGGAAAATTCGTTTTAGACGCAAATTAGGAGTGCTGTTTCTTTTTTTCTGGATTAAAATTGTCATATGTTGAATTCAGTACACACACACACACACACACACACACACATATATATATATATATATATAAGACAAAGTTGATAGAGAAAAACCAGTATGAGCACTAAAACTACTTGCAGCCAGGAACAAAAACATGAAAAGATAAGAATGAAAGAGGTTTTTGACAGAATCTCTTCATCAGCGGTGTCGATACTGTCTAAAAACCAATAGATTGTTTCCGATAAGTATGATCTAAACAATAAACATACTTAGACACCGTACAATCCATGAGAAACTGTAGAATTGAATAAAGAGTTACTTATCCATAGAACACCAAGCCTGGCGCTAGACAGAGTGGAAGTTAAGAATACGTAACAGCAAGATGACTGACGTCACAAAACTTGTAACCAAGGAGCAAATGGAAACACAGAAACTGACCTACTATGGAGACTGTGTTTTATGACAATTAAACCTAAATTAAATTAGCTTTTTATTATTATTACTAAGAGTAATTTATTATTATTTAATTTTTATTTTATTTTTACTTTAGTTATTATTTTTTATTTATTTATTTTATTTTTAGTTGTTATTTACTCTAATTATTCTTCTTATTATGATTTACTTATTAATTGCAACAGAACAAACTATTCATTAAATCTAAAACAACCAATTATGTGCTTTGAAAGACTATTGGGGTAATAATTACGTGTTAGCACAGCTATCAAGTCTAAAATATGCTTATTCATATTGTCTTTAGAACAAAGCCTATTTATACGCACTAACTGATTTACAATAATGTTATTAAAAACAGATATATATATATTGTGGAACCTCGATCGATCGTTTCCCGAATCATCGTTGTCCCGTGTAGGAATAAATTCTACCTACAGTGTAAAATCCCAGAAATTTTATTTACAGGTATTTCATAGTATACTTACAGTATAAAAATTATGAAGTTAAATTACAAATTCACTATAATATTAATTTAACTCAAAACTTGATTATAAACAACATTTTTCGTTTTCCCGATTCATCTCAGTGGCTCCGAAAACTATGAATTCGGCACTACTCGCGGTCATTTTGGACATTTTATTTTTCACCCCTTCTTGGGGGTGTAGCGAACTGAGGTTCGTAGTGTCAACCAGTAGATGAACTAAACACACCAGGTATACATCACTCATTACATAAACAAAACAATTGCAATTTATTAATAAAATTGATGATGATGAGATATGTACACTGCACAGATGTAAGATGAACTTCGTAACTTAGGTAATCACACTCGATTTAATCGGCGTGGGGCGGAGTAAGAACACAGAAGTCCGCTAGGCTAGCAGAACTGGCTCTGCTTCAATGATGAAGAAACGGCACTTCGTCCTGATGGGAAAGGGCTCCCCAATAATATCAACGGCGGTGACCACAGCACGCACCCGGTAGCGCTGAAAATATTAAATTAAGGAGAAAGGACTCCTCACTGGAAAATAAGGTAGCAAAGGCTCCTTCCACGAAGACTGGTCTCCGACAAATTAGCGGAGTATGTATACTCCTGCAGGAACTAAATCGTCGCTGCAAACAGTCACAAGGGACTCAACCTCTAAGGGCGGCAAACCCGGCTGCTCTTAAAACTGGATCCGCTACGTGTCAGGAACTAAAAGACGCAAGCCACGACTGAGGGGTCCATTCTCTTTTATAGAAGAACCTCCACCGGATATTGCATCACTCTCCAGAAAGTCGAACGATCTAGAACAAGTGAGCAACGGAAATGGGTTTCCTGGGGCGATAATGAAATATTTTCCCCGGGTCTAAAGCGGCCGCCTTTTTAGTTTGTCCTCCAAGCCACTTCAAAGAGTCTCAAAGGGCCGCTTCGGTAAAATGCGAAGGGCACGAGTCCTTTTGTTTAGGCACGCGACGCCTCCAGGATGCTGCTTAACAATTGATAGTTCATGAATGAAAGCACCTGGGGTCTCCTGTCATTTATAACTGACATCAGCGGTGTCACCCGGCGGCGATGACTAAATCAAGAAAAATGACCGATGTCCCCTAAGGTTCTGTGGAACAAGTCTATCGGATGAACAAAAGGAAAATTGCCGTCAGCATTTTGCCACCTAAGTTGTCGGGATTCTTTTGATGAGTCTCAGGCCGAGATAGAAGAATTTCTTTTGTTAACGGAGAGGTTGAAATGCAATACTCTACAGGGGGTAAAATACCGATATTTTTTGGTCCCGTATGCTCCTGGGGGCACCCCCAGGGGTTTCTCCCCCCCCCCCCGTGTTTCTTCCCAGATTGTAAGTCATTTTAGTTGAAATTATTCCAGGCGTTCCATAAGCGGAATGTTCTGGAACGAACTAACCACGTAACGCGATGCGGTCGGCAGTGCCTATATAAGGCAACAGGTGTCTGGCGCAGCTGTTTGATCGGTTCCTGCAACTATAGTGGCAGATTATCACGATTTATGGGACTTTGAACGTGGCGTTGTAGTCGCATTCAGACCTATCTCGCGTAGTCAAGGGCAAGAACAGAGCATCAAGAAAAATATTGCATTTATCGTATGGATTCAAAATTATATTGCAGTAAAAATATATCCTCAATAAAACTGCTCTTTCATTGGGGAAACTACAATAGTCTCGCCAACAAAGGTCGATTAAAGACAAACTGAAGTTTAGAATGCGTGCACTGTACATAGTAAATCACCTCGGTTTTCGTTGACCTCCCAATGAAGACGGTGGAATTCGAACATACTGGGTCTGTGACTCTTCACTTACAAAAATATCATGGTTTCATGGTAGGGATGGGATATCGAAAGCAAAATATCGATATGAGTATCGATGATAATATCGGCTATTAATATCTATATCAATAATATAGCTGCACACAAATATCGATATTTCAAAATATTCACGATATTTCAAAATATCGATAACACATTTTCCTTTCAATATGCAGTTAATCGTATTCAGTGGAATGATTGTATAGAATATATATATATAGTAATTGTACGATAAAAAAATGACCGAAATTTTTTTTAATAATGAAATAACATTTCAATAATTACAAGATAAAAAGAGCTTTTTATATACCATGTTTTTAAATTTTCTGTTGAATCATATAAACTTGACAATTCTATGTATTAATAAATACTTTTTAAAAAATTTTTAGTGAATTATCCCATCAACTTGAAAGAAAATGAAGTTAATTGGAAGTTAACTTGCGTTTAACTTTTCGTTCCCGTCCCGGCCGATAGATCGCTGCACCAGTCTACAAAACAAAATTAACTGAAAATGAATTCAATACTGCTTAAAGATGGCTAAAAGTATTAAAAGAATCCATTGTCATCGTGTTCTGAGCTATTCTAAAAGTGTCAAATGTCTAGCTAGTCTGGAAGTTAGTTAAAAATCGATTGCAAGATATGTACCGGAAAAACACACGCACACACAAGCAAACAAGAAAGCGAGTTAATAAAAACATGGTAATAAATATTATTTTATAAAATTAAAAAGTTTCTATTTAGAGAAAGAAAGGAAGAAAACTTCATTGGGGGAATTGGCCTATAACTTTTATTTAACAATGTTTTATAGTTATTTTTAATCATTTGTTTCAACAGTTGAATATAGGCCCTCATTGATTAATTTTACTATTTTTCTGTATTATTTTCTTGAATCCTTCATTTATTTTTTCCCTTTGGTTTTGAAATTTTTCAACCCTAATTGTTATGAATTATAATTATTTCAAATAAATTCTTTCGAAAATGTGTAATCGATAATATCGGGAATATAATATCGATATTCCGATATTATCAGGAATCAAACATCGATTTTATGATATCTGATATCAAAGGGAAAATCTCGATATTTCGATAATATCGATATCGATATCCCATCCCTAATTCCTGGTACATAAATGTTGATACATTTTTCGGGGGGAAATTCGCTCAAAGTTTATTTCAATTGAACCCATGGCAGTCCGAGCAGACACTTGGCGGTGTGTCACACAGGTTGGGAACCCCTGCCACAGACACTTACTCGATGGCAGGACACCAAAAAGTTCCCGACTGCCGCCAACGGATTTTTCCCGCACGTGTCTCATCCCATCACTCGCGTAATGCAGGTTTACGAGTGCCGGCTTAATCTGCATCCTCCATCTCGATGGATGAAAACACGTGGCATTGTTTCCACCCACCTCCCCGCGACTGCCCCATCCCTTCATGCATTCATAAATGTGGAACGGGGACGATCCGCTCTTGGGGGTGGAGAGGGGACTAGAGAAGACACCGACGTCCTCCCTATGTCTCCCCCAGAAACCGCAAAGGAAAACAAGAAATTTTTTTTCTGTGTGTCTTCGCTGTTTACAGTTGTACCTCACCCCGCGGTCACAGTGATGTAACTCTGCATTGGATTCCCCGGTACAGCTGGAGTTCGTCGGAGTCATTGTCGCTTTCCATAGTGCATCGGTTACAATATATCAGAATTCAAAGTTCGTACGGAACCCTTTATATATATATATATATATATATATATATATATATATATATATATATATATATATATATATATATATACAGTCGAACCCCGTTATAGCGAACCCAGTATATAACGAACTCACGGATATACCGAACGAAAACTTTGGTCCCGCCGTTTTCCTATTGTACGTAATTTAATTAGCATTGTGTCAGTTTTATGTAATCAATTTTAGTCTATTTAATTCATTAATGATCATTTTAAATAGATTTTATCGTTTTTTTAGTACAACATTATTGAATACACCATTGAAACTAATGAGTTTTACATTTTGTGAACTCTAGCATTTTTCTTAACGGTCCGGATATAGCGAACCATCGGAAAAAGCGAACAAAACCATTGGTCCCTTGAAGTTCGTTATAACGGGGTTTGACTGTACACACACACATATATATATATACACAGGTGGTTATCAAAATAATGGAAACACCTATCAATATTAGTGGTGTTTATGAATGTGCTTCGTATTCCTTAAAAAAGGAGTCTGGCCACCGGTATTTTTTATATATATTATAGTATGTATTACTCCACTATCAGGTAGCAGTAATTAAGCTAATGGCATTATGCTTTTGGGGGGAAACATCGTAAAATGTCAAATCTTGCAGACCTTGAGAAAAGGCCCGATTGTTGGAGTGCGTTTAAATTGGAGTATCTGTTACTGCAACCCCCAGGCTAATGGGTGCTTTTCGAGCTATGGTATCGAAAGTCATGATAGCATACAGATTTCAAGGAAAAACATCCTTTGCCAAACAGAAAAGTGGACGAAAGGGAGAGCTGAATGAAAGAGGCGGACGAGGTATTGAAGCGGATTGTGACACGAAGAAAGAAAACAACTGCAACCAAAATGACCGAAGAGCTCAATCTGCATCTGCATGTTCCGGTATCAACCATTACAGGTAGAAGGGAACTTCACAAACAAAGCATTTACGGAAGAGTAGTTATTCCCAAGGCACTTGTAATAGATGACAATACAAAATATCGTCCACAATGGTGCCACGAGCGCAAATCCTGGTCGAGTAATATGTCGAAAAAAGGCATTTGGTCCGACGAATCATTGTTCGCATTGTTCCTCGCAACAGGACATGCGTATATCTGGAGACCACCTGCACAAGCGCAAGATTCTGGCTGTCTCATCTCAACTGTCAATCATGGTGGTAGATCTATCAGGGTTTGGGATGGCATCTCATGGTTTTCTTCAGGCCCTATTGTAACCCTAAAAGGGAGATTTAAATGGGAAGGACTATGTCAATATTTTTGCTTACCAGGTCCGACCTATGGTGTAAACATTGTTTCTTGCAGGAGATGGCGTTCTCTAGGATGATAATCCCCCTATACATATAGCTAAATCTATCAAGTATTGATTTGAAGAACATGAAAAAGAAGTCAAATATCTGATCTTGCCTTGTACAATCCCCCCGACTATATATTATCCAACCACCGTGATCTGTAAAAGCGGATAGAGCCAGGTATCGATATCCACCACAGCATCTCTACGGGAACTTTCATTATTTTTCCTTGAAGAATGGTATAATATATTCTTAACCACTATTTATGACTTGTATAATCCAATTCCAAGGTGAATCAGGTGGTATTATATGACAAAGGTGCTCCTGCGCCGTATTAATAAAGGTTTTCACGATGTTACTTAGTGTTTCCATTATTTTGATTACCACCTGTATATATATATATATATATACAGTAACCACCGCTTATAGTGATCAGTGGTTATAAGAATCAACCGTTTATAAGAATCAATATCGCGAAAACAAAAACAAATGTATTATATCCATGTTAAAATTTTCGCTTTAAAGATTCAATCCACCGGTTTTTAGAATCAGTTTACACTCTTCGCTTTCTATTCATTTCTTCAAAAAAGCCACTTAAACCCTCAAAAGGCACGAAGTTCTTTCTTTTTTTTTTAAAGAAAGATTGATAAGATGGGAGGGAATATAGTCGTAAAATTCATCCCTTTCTTTGTTAGACGTAACATAATAGTTTCCCCTTGAACGCTTTAGCACAACACTGTCCTATTAGCTTGACCCGGGGGCATCTTTACCCGTCCGGGTCCGATTTCCCTTTTCTCCACTGACAAACAAAAATAGGGACTCTTTTTTCCCACCTCCCACGTCCTGGTTGCGGCTTCCTGGTCCCCGAAACACATAAATCTTCGGCGAAGTGTTCACTATCACTTAGGCAAACGTGACATTATTAGATTCAGTACGTTATCAAACCGTGAAACGTAAGCTAGAAGGTGAATTTTCGTCTGAGACTATTAGTATTGAAAGAGGTATAAACAGCCTCCTGAAAACTTCATTACATCAAACTACCATATAAAACTTTTTTTTGCTCCCTTCCTGTAGTTGAAATGTTAAAACTGTTAAGCAGGTATGTTGTAATAAATATTGGTATTTTTTTCTTGTCTTACTATAATCATGTGTATCTACTTATAGGTCTAGAAATTAAGTTGTATTTTTAAAATTATAAAAAAATAATTTCAACAAAAGATAATTTACGTAAATTAGAGTATTTTATGGTAATTTTCTCATATATGTATATATAGGTGTGTGTGTTCCTGTCCAAAAACCTAAATTTCGGCTATAAGAATCAACCGCTTATAAGAATCAAAAACATTAATAACAAACGTGATTCTTATAAGCGGAAATCACTGTATATATATATATATATATATATATATATATATATATATATATATATATATATATATATATATATATAAATATATATATATATATATATATATATATATATATATATATATATATATATATATAAATATATATATATATATATATATATATATATATATATATAGACAGAGAGAGAGAGAGAGACTGACTGATATTTGATAACATGAATTTTAAAAAACTACAATTTTGCCACAAAGATTGTCCTATATACCACACGAGGCTGGTATACTGCCCCCTATTTGGCTTTGTACTGACGTATATACAGTCGAACCTCCATATATCGAAGTAGCAAATTGCCGGCAAAAAATTCGATATATAGAAATTTCGATAGATAGAATTGAGCTTAGTTTTATCATAATTCTCCTAAAAATAATTAAAGCTAATTTTCGTATACGAAACTCCATTTCTAATTTATATGCGAATCCCATTAAATGAAATTTAATAACTAAAAAATGAATTAATATGAAAGATTTATTGAGTACTACATACCTTTAAAAAAACAATAATCCAGACAGTGGTTACAATGATCACAGTTACATTCTTTTTAAAAAAAAATTTCTAATATCTTGCTGAACAGCCAGTTTTGCGGAAAGTTCAAAGAAATGTTCGTATTTATTCAGTCCACTAAAAACTTAATCAGGGACATTTTTCGCGAATTGAAGTCCACGACATATTGTTTCAAATGTCAAAAATTGGGAGATTTTATTCTGAAGTAGAATAAAATCTCCCAATTTGTCTTGAAAAAAATTTCGATATATAGAGATTTTTTCGATTTACAGAAACAATTTTGCTATGTAATGAACACGGAGATTTGCTAAGAGTTCGATATATAGAAAATTTCGATATATGGAAGTTTGATATATGTTCGACTGTATATATATATATATATATATATATATATATATATATATATATATATATATATATATATATATATATATATATATTATTTTTTTTTTAATGCGGAGGCACTTGTCGCGAAGACATTCGCCTGTAATTCACCGCAGTTTTGCTGGCCACTTTATTATGGGGGCGCCATATACGCGGACCAACATTGCCCCCTATGAAGGGACGACACAAACGGAGGCATTTTAGTGGCGCTTCGCCAGGATTCGAGCACCCTCAGCACCGAAATCCAGCGTGCTGTACTACAAGGCCGCCACGGTTCTATATAGTATATATATATATAATAGGAAATTTTAAAAATTTATCTTACAAGGAAAGGCGCATAAAAAATAAGAGACTATTAAAACGAGGAATATCCCGTTTTTTCCGTTCAAGCCCCAATTTCTCATGATTCAGACGCGACTTACAATTGACTGGTGTTTTAGAAAAATTGGGCTCCAAGATTTCAAGATCAAAGCAAATGTTTAATTGTTGTTCAACAACTTGTCTCCAACTTTGTGACGCCGCTACGACCCGTCATTCGTCTCTTCGGCGACTGGAAAGGCAGCCGATAACTTAAAATAACAATAGGTGCATCTCCACATAGCCCCAAGGGCCTGTTCACATAGGAGTCCGTTGCGTTGCGTTAAAGTATTGAAATGTATTTAACCAATGACAAACCTCCAAACGATTAGCAACGAAATTTTTAACGCCTATGATTGGTTTATTTTCGTCTCAACGTCATCTTTCCCTTAACGCTACGCAACGGACTCCTATGTGAACAGGCCCTAAAAATGGGAAAATAGGAAGACGGACAAGATATATTTAAACGAAGTGCCCGGTATTTATGAGAATGGGGCCACAAAGTCTTAATCCGGTCCTCTGTGGCAATCTGTCTTGTTCAATCTGTCTTGAGTGAACTCGGAAGCAGATGCTCGCTTCCTCGTTCAAAGGAAGCCCACCACGGCGACCAAATAATAAAATTCTTCTCGAACCACCCTCGCATTCGAACCGGTACCCTCATGCGGTTTCCTTCCGCACCTATCGATCCTTTAGAGAGATTCCAACCTTCCCCCATCTCCTTTTCACACTTCCGAGACCGACTCGCACAAAAGACGGCGGCTTTTTTGGGCGCAAAATAAGGAGGAAAAGGCCCGCCTTTGCGCAGTTGCGCCACGGCCACTGTCATCTCCGGAGAGCGGTGACGGCACCTGCGGATACGTAGAGAGGGAATTTTCTGGTCAGAGACACTTGCGCGTTGTACGGAGGAGAATTTAAAAGCGTAGGCTGAAGGCAAATCTTCAGTAAATATCAATTACTCTCAAGTCTAATAAAAAAATCATTTCTGCTTTTTTGGGTGGCGTACATTTCTCAAATCTGGTCCCATCAAACTTAATACCATACTAGTTGGAGCCCGTCAAAACATGACGGCTAGACAGTAAATGAATGTACTAATACACAAATTATACTCAACACATCATTGCCAAATGTTGAAAATCATAATTATGCGCAGAAACAAATTAACGCGTTTGAGCGGCCTCGTGCTGAGTGAGTAATCTAAAGCCAGGTTTAAAAATGTCACTGAGCATGCGCAGAGAGCAATTTTCTTTTAATTGTAAATTATCGCTCATTAAATAGCGCGAAATAAACAATTTCCAGGAGGTTTAATCTTATATTTCACAAACATAATTATCATAAAAATAAAAATAGTAGAGAGAGATCTAGAGAGACTGCTCGGAATAAACGTGTTTATCATTAAAACATGTCACTGAACATGCGCAGAAACGGTGAGTTTCTAAAGACAGATTTAAACATGCCACTGAGCATGCGCAGAAATTCATTTTTAATTGTAAATTATCGCTCATAAATAGAAATTGGGGTTACAAAAACCAAATTTGACAAATCTACAGATTACAATCTTTCGTTTAAGACCAAAATGAAGTAAATTGATGCGGTAGTTTTCTTTCACGGGCTGCCCAAAAAGTCGGCTTAGCAACTTAAATATATAGATGACTATGATACAAAGACGGAGATACCTTAAGAGGCGAATACATGCAAGATGTATTCGAAAGAAAATTTCTAAGACTCATTTTTTGTGTTGTCCAAGTTGTGGAGAAAAAGATTCCACCAGGAATTGTACCGTCTTTATAAAAACCCTGTCATTAAAATGGGCTAGTCATCTCATGCGATGACCTGCATAGAATCACAGAGAAAATTTTTGCCAATAGTCAGTTGATCCAAAACAAAGAGGGTCTGATTCTATTGACAGGGACCCTTTGTAGGAATTGGAAAACTGTTTCTGGGAACGGGGCAAAATGGAAGAAAGTCGGGACCTGAATCTTGCTGTAGTGTCAAAGATGATAATAAAATGAATCTCTACCTAGCCGAGAGACGCCTTATGGTCAGTGATCCAGCACTGAGGGTGTTCTGTTCGAGTCGCTACAAGCGCCACTGAATGTTCTAAGCCAGGGCACGTTCAGTCTGTAGGACAAAAAAATCTCTCCGTAGTGTACGAGTCACCGGATGTCACCTCTGAGTGTGCTCGGTCTAAATTGGGGTAGCGGCCTATTCACCGGCATTGATTCCATCACTAGTTGCCATGTCAGGCCCCTATGTCTGGAGCAGTGGAAGCATTGGATGTTTCGATCAATGACAATGCTGTTGGAATCATTTAGCGCAGATAAAGTTTTGCTTAGTGTAGCGGTTCCCAACCGGTGGGTCGCGGAAGGGTTACAGGTGGGTCGCGACTCGATCCTAAAACTATCAGAAACCATCGAATAAACCATCAGAAAAGATAAGAAAAATCGAAACAAATCGAATTGTGTTTTAATTGTTTTCTTGGTTCTTGATTTTTGGCATCTGGGGCAGACAACAGAACCACTACATCCCTCCCAGATGACTCACACAGTCACACAGGTGGTGCACACTCTGGCAACGCCGCTCCCCCGTATATATATATATATATATATATATATATATATATATATATATATATATATATATATATATATATATGTATATATATATATATATATATATATATGCAATATTTGATGGTAAATTATATATACATAAGGAAGGGATACGATACAAATAAGGTTTTTTACTCCACCATGGACCGATGGACCGTGGAGGTATTCCGATAAGGAAAGGTAGGTCGCCAGCTGAAAAAGGTTGGGAACCACTGGCTTCGTGCATTCAGTAGTCCATCAGTGGACTACTTGGGTCGAATCAAGTTCCCTCATGCGTCAGCTTATGGTTGCCTTTAAATAAAGTGACTTGCCGGTTCACTCTGCTACATATCAAAATCTAGGCAACAATAATCTCCATTTTTCTTTCGACAATCGAGATACTTTCTTGTATTCTAGCCATTTTTTATACTCCTCCGAAACTGAAAAAAACACAGACATCAGCAATTTCTTTTTGACTGGGAGCGTTCTGTTTTTGGTAAACAGATTTCAGCTGCGTTTACGTTCTATTTTTGAAATAATATTATGGAACTCATTACTGTCACTTTGACTGCGATGGTCCCTCTCGCGGCTGAAAACGTAGGAAACAGCTGCCGGGGGGGAGAGAAACGATCTCGAAAACCTCCCAACCAGATAAACTCCCAAACCTTGATGGCTTGGCTCGAATCTTCTACTTGTTTTCCACTGCCAACCGCTGCGCCCCTCTTATTCATTTTTTTTGCTCGAGATATGACGCCCAAAAATAGGCACATCCCGATTTTTATGATGGTCGGGAGATGAATTTCATTGGAGGGGAGAAGAGAAGTCGCTACTGAAGACTGCTGCCCTAAAGAAAATAAAGTAGGGCTTTATGTATGTATATATATATATATAAACTCACATACATTTATAAGCGTATATATACATATACACATATATATATATATATATATATATATATATATATATATATATATATGTATATATACGCTTATAAATGTATATATATATACAGAGGCTGTTCACACATTTTTTAGACGATGTATATTGTATTCACAAAACTAAATTACATAAAATTCTTGTGTTTTAAATGTTTTATTTGACATCCCTTATTCTGAACTATCTTTTGACACCGCAATTTCCAGGATAATAATGCCTTTTGAAGTGTCAGAAGAGGTATTCTATCCCATTCCTCCTGAACAGCTTTCCAGAGTCCTGTAAGGGTTCTGGGACGACGTTTGGATAATGCAAATTTTAAAAGTCCGAAAGCACAAAAATCCATAAGTGAAACACATTGGGAGATTTAGTAGGGATATCAGTGAAGGGTATGGCCTTGATACCAGTGTTTTGTTCCATTTCTTTTAGGAAATTTACAGTGGATTTTAATGTGTGACTGCTAGCTTTGTCCTGATGGAGTCTCACAGATTGATGGCACTGTGGGTAAAGCGATGGTATTTCATTCAGAAAAATTGGCGATAAAATATGTTCCTGATAGTATTTGGAGTTAATCTTGACATTTTTTTCCACTCTCTTTATTTTTAACTGGCTATTATAAGAAAAACCAGCAACAATCATGAATCCCTTAGAAAAACTTTCTTTCGATTCTTTGAACCATGTACTTAAATTTTTTTCTCCCCTTTTATGATAATAAATGGCTCTTTTTTTTGTTGCAATCATTTAAATACACTGTAGCGAACTGAGGTTCGTAGTGTCAACCAGAAGATGATTTAAACACACCAGGTATACATCACTCATTACATAAACAAAACAAATGCAATTTATTAATCAAATTGATGATGATGAGATATGTACACTGCACAGATGTAAGATGAACTTCGTAACGTAGGTAATCACACTCGATTTTATCGGCGTGGGGGCGGAGTAAGAACACAGAAGTCCGCTAGGCTAGCAGAACTGGCTCTGCTTCAATGATGAAGAAACGGCACTTCTCCTGACGGGAAAGGGCTCCCCAATAATATCAACGGCGGTGATCACTGCACGCACCCGGTAGCGATGAAATTATTAAATTAAGGAGAAAGGACTCCTCACTGGAAAATAAGGTAGCAAAGGCTCCTTCCACGAAGACTGGTCTCCGACAAATTAGTGGAGTATGTTTACTCCTGCAGGAACTAGATCGTCGCTGCAAAACAGTCACAAGGGACGCTGAACCGATAAGGGCGGCAAACCCGGCTGCTCTTAGAACTGGATCCGCTACGTGTCAGGAACTAAAAAGACGCAAGCCTCGACTGAGGGGTCCATTCTCTTTTTATAGAAGACCTCCACCGGATATTGCATCACTCTCCAGAAAGTCGAACGATCTAGAACAAGTGAGCAACGGAAATGGGTTTCCTGGGGCGATAATGAAATATTTTCCCCGGGTCTAAAGCGGCCGCCTTTTTAGTTTGTCCTCCAAGCCACTTCAAAGAGTCTCAAAAGGGCCGCTTCGGTAAAATGCGAAAGGCACGAGTCCTTTTGTTTAGGCACGCGACGCCTCCAGGATGCTGCTTAACAATTGATAGTTCATGAATGAAAGCACCTGGGGGGTCTCCTGTCATGTATAATAAATACCAGCGGCGTCACCCGGTGGCGATGACTAAATCAAGAAAAATGACCGCGTCCCCTGAGGTCCTGTGGAACAAGTCTATCGGATGAACAAAAGGAAAATTGCTGTCAGCATATTGCCACCCAAGCCGTCGGAAATCTTTTGAAGTGTCTCAGGCCGAGATAGAAGAATTTCTTTTGTTAACGGAGAGGTTGAAATGCAATACTCTACATAACCCCCCTGCCGTTAAAGTTTTCAATGTGGTTGCATATTGAAAACCAACGTTTCGTGTGGGTGGTTCCCAATTCTGCTATCTAATGTACCAGTTCCAACAGTTTTTTTTTCTACTACACAAAAAAAAAAATACACAATTCTAACAAGTACGTACACATGCACTAACTGGATTACTAAATACAAACACAAATAAATTCATGGTACTAACAATTAATTCTCTAGGTTACTACATTTACAAATCTAGGTAATTCGCGGACGTTTAAGGAATGTATCTGCTTAAAGCGTCAGCGTTTGTATTCTGTCTTCCCGGCTTGTGTTCTACCCGAAAACAAAATTGCTGCAACATAAGTTGCCACCGAAAAAGACGGCCATTTGAACTGGCATTCTTCTTGAGCCATACCAATGGGTTATGGTCGGTCACGATTTTGAATTCGCTTCCGTCCAGATAGTAGTGAAGTTTTTTTAACGCGAATATGATCGCCAAGCACTCTTTCTCTGTGGTGCTGTATTTCCTTTCGGGCTCAGAGAACTTCCTACTCAGGTACAGGATAGGATGTTCCTTATCACCTATTTGTTGGGCCAACACTACCCCGGCTCCCAGATCGGATGCGTCCGTTTGGACAATAAATGGAACAGTAAAATCAGGAGCTCGTAGCACAGGTGTTTTTATAAGAGCGTCTTTCAGAGTGGTGAACGCTGCCTCGCAAGCTTCGTCCCACACAACCGCCGCGCGTTTCTCCCGTCCCTTTAACGCATCGGTTAAGGGGGCCGCTATCATAGAATAATTTGGAATATAGTGCGCGTAATACCCAGTGAGACCCAGAAATGCCCGAATACTCGTCTTTGTCTCTGGCCGGGGAAATTCCCTAATGCATTTTACCTTTAATTCGGCGGGATTTCGATAACCTCCGCCGACCATGTGCCCCAAGTATTTTACATGGTTTTGGGCGAACCGACATTTCGATGATTTGATTGTGAGCTGCGCTTGCGCTACACGACTTAACACGATATCTAAATGCTTCAGATGCTCGTCCCAGGTCTTAGAAAATATCGCGATGTCGTCGATATATGGAACGGCATACTCCTCACACCCATTTAGAACGTCAGCCATGAGCTTACTGAAAAAGAAAGGTGCGTTTTTAAGCCCGAAAGGCATCCGCAAAGGCCTGAATGTCCCGAATGAGGTGACAAAAGCCGCAATGCGTTGGGCCCTTTCTGTCAAGGGGATTTGCCAATACCCCTTTGCAAGATCGAGTATTGTTATGAAATCAGATCCTGCAACCTGCTCAACCCTTTCCTCTATGTTGGGGAGGGGGTAATATTCGGTGCGAATTATTTCGTTCAACCTACGATAATCAATACAGGGTCTCGGTTCACGACCATCGGTTTCTACCAAAATGATAGGCGAGGTATAATCAGACTCACCTACTTGTATCACTCCTAATTTTAACATTTTGTCAATCTCCAACTTCAAGATTTCGTTCTGTCGGTGTGACGTTTTGTATGGTCTAGACCTAACGACCTTATCCGAGATCAGCTCTATGTAATGCGTAACTTTCTCGGTTTTTCCTGGGTTATTAGAAAAAATATTTGCATGGCTACACAATAATTTCTTTAATTCCCTTTTTTGAGTGAGATTTAGACGAGCGTCAAGTTCGCTCTCGCGCACAATCTCCTCGTAATCGAAATCGGTAGCACCGGTTTCAAAAACGTGGATTGCGAAATCATCCTCAGTACCAATTTCGACTTTACCTTCATAAACCCAATTTATAGTTTCGGGACGCCTGATATAGGGCTTCAGCATATTAATATGGTAAATGCTGGATTTCTGTCTAGGTCCGGGAGTTTGCACTCGATAATTCGTCTCAGATATGCGAGCTTCAATTTTCCCTGGGTCTATCCCTTTCGGCGCCGTTTTGCTAGTCCGAGATAAAGAGAAAATCGGAACTAAATCTCCAACCTCGAAATGCCTTTTAACTGCGCTCTTATCATACGCTTCCTTACGCTTAGATTGTTCTTCACCCATTTTCTGAGCAGCTAACTCTCGCTCTCTTTTTAATCTATTCACTAGGGTAAGGACGTGCTCTGTCACGGGTCTCTCTTCCTCACAACCTCCCATCCAACCTTCGTACAATAAAACTTCGGGTGTTCGTAGGTTTTTTCCATACAACAGTTTCTCCCTGAATACCTGTGGGACAACTAAAGGACTTCGTGTATCCCCAAAGTGATCCCTCTGTTGTTTACACAATAACCCGTTTATCACTACATAACCCTTCTCGCCGGTTTGACTTGGACTTTCGACTTTTTTTAACAATGCGGCCAATTCTACACATTCCCGCTGTGCGTCTGCGAATTTCTCTGGGGAAACATTTAATAGACTCAACGCTGGGTCTTCGCGGTCGAGGGGGGGTAAAACTAACAATTTCGCCTGTTCCTCCCTTTCCAGTTGTGTCAAAACGATTGACTCCCCATCTGAGGGACTATTGTCCGAACGCTCTCGAAGAGAATCGTTTGACTGAAGTGTCTGTGTACAGCTCTCTTGACATTTGGAACGCGAGCGCGTTATTGCATTGATTTGCATGCTCTTAGAGTTTTGTTGACCCTGTCTTAGAAGAGCTGCCGTTTGATTTCCCAGTATGTATCTTTGTTGATTTGACCTGTCGCTAATGACACAGGCCTTTGTTGTTATATTTCCATACTGGGAGTTCAGAATTACGCGCGCTAGGGGCACGTTAATGGCACGAGTGTCTAACGGCTGAGTGAGCCAGACTGTTTCGCCGAGGTAGTCGTCGGGCGAAATAAATCTTTTACAAACCAGATCAATCGTACTACCCGTATCTCTAAGTATCTCACATACCTGGCCGTTCACAGTCCCTATACTCACATATGGTTTTAAGGGATCTGTGATTTCCAAATCGGCACCTATGGAGTTAACCTCTTCTTTTTTTGTTAATAACGGACACTGGGGCCTAATATGCCCGACCTCGTGGCAAAAATAGCACTTAATGTCTGTCACACGCCTTTTGTCGAACTCTTTATGGTTCCATTCTTTACGGCGGTTTTCTTTTGGGCGAGGGGAGCTCACCTTATCTAAATTTCGTTCGGGTTCGTGTTGTTCGGGGGGTTTTTCAACCTTCTCTCCCGTTTTTACAGCCCCAAACATTTTCCGTTGGTCGGGCGCGCGTCCCTCGAATTTCTTCGGTTGGTTGGGGGGCTTACCTGTTTTTCTGATAAGCTCAAACTGATCCGCGTCTTTGACCAAGGTTTCAGGGGACGTGTAATTCTCCCAATCCCTTATATTTTGCTCCCGGATTTCACTTCCCATTTTCCGTTTCAATTGGTCGACCAGAAAGAGATCTTTTAACGACTCAAAAGTTGTAACACCGAGACCCTCTATCCAACCTTCGAAATACGTCTTTATTTCGAAAAGATAATCTTTCCATAGGGTTCCTGGCTTACGCTGGTGTCTAACAAACTTCTGACGAAAAGCTTCAGGACTGAGCCTGAATCGCTCGAGAAGCACGCTCTTAACATGGGAATATTTTTGTGTGTCCTCGACCTTTTCCCGTAACACAATGGCCGCTACTGATAATGGTAACAGGCTAATTAAACTGCCTGACCATTCAGCTTCCGGTATTTTTAAATGCTGTGCCTGCCGTTCAAAAAGGCAAAGGTACAGGCTTATATCAGTTTCTTCCGGGTCGAATTTTTGCATTATGTGCCTTAATGAGTGTCCCGCAGGTCTCGGAGGACTAACAGACGGGCTTTCTTGGGGGGCTTCCCTACTCAGTCTTAATTTGGCTAGCTCAAACTCTCGCTCTTGTTGAGCTAACCTATCCTCCCGTTCTTGTTGAGCTAATTCATCTTCCCGTTTTTGCCGGGCTAACCGTTCTTCCCGCTCTCGTTGCTCGTTTTCTATACGGGTCTCCATAATTTCAGCTAACAACCCTTCAGCCAATTTTACATTGTAATCTGCTGAACTTTCAATTTTTTTGATCATCTCAAGCTTCAGCATTCCCAAATCTACCTCACAACTCATTTCTATAGCGAGGTTAACTAAGTCCTCTTTCTTTGCACGAATAAGAGAACCCATGTTTGACAGAATACAAAGCTATTACAATACTACACAGAATAATACACACTATTATAAACCCTGAGGTAGTAATTACTTTAAAACCTGAACACAAAATGCAACTACACAACACAATCAATTAACGTACACATGCAATGTATTAACAAATATGAACTAAATTACTTTTAACATTCCGCTTGCGATGTTACTATTTTAAGGTTCATAAAAGATAAATCACTTTGCTTTTAACATATCACAAAAATACACAATGCAAAATAGTTAAACACAATGTAGTTACACTATTTCTTTTTGAGCACAGTCACATTCCTTAATTTCTGAGAACTAATTTAACACACTACTAGTTCAATAACAATTCTACTTTACACAATAACACTAGTTCTTATTTTACCTCAACTTAATAAAATTTTTAACACCTTTTAAGTTCAGATCAAGCTATTAATTACGGTTATTAAATTCAACAATTTAATTCTCCTACTTCTGAGAAAACAACCAAAATATTAATTACTAAACTACTGTTGGATACCAGCACAAAAGAGAAACAGAATGGTACTCACAATTTGATGTGAAGACTGGCATCTAGTTGGCACTGCAGCAAGTTTATCAGATGGCACAAGAACGTCAAACGTCCTACTCTAATTCACAGGATACACACACCCGCGATAGCACTTTCACACAGTCTCAGTTCTGAAACACGCGCGAATGTCACTAAGGAAATTAACACTGCAGCAGTTTAGCAGATTTCACAAGAACGTCAGCCGCTCTACACTACTTCACAGAATACACACCAGCAATAGCACTTTCGCACAGTCACAGTTCTGAACACACGCGACTGTCACTAAGGAAAACAAAATGTTCTTACTGTCGCTTTTTTTTTTCGTCTAAACGCTGCCACCAAAATTATGAATGAATATATACCTTCTGTAGCGAACTGAGGTTCGTAGTGTCAACCAGAAGATGATTTAAACACACCAGGTATACATCACTCATTACATAAACAAAACAAATGCAATTTATTAATCAAATTGATGATGATGAGATATGTACACTGCACAGATGTAAGATGAACTTCGTAACGTAGGTAATCACACTCGATTTTATCGGCGTGGGGGCGGAGTAAGAACACAGAAGTCCGCTAGGCTAGCAGAACTGGCTCTGCTTCAATGATGAAGAAACGGCACTTCTCCTGACGGGAAAGGGCTCCCCAATAATATCAACGGCGGTGATCACTGCACGCACCCGGTAGCGATGAAATTATTAAATTAAGGAGAAAGGACTCCTCACTGGAAAATAAGGTAGCAAAGGCTCCTTCCACGAAGACTGGTCTCCGACAAATTAGTGGAGTATGTTTACTCCTGCAGGAACTAGATCGTCGCTGCAAAACAGTCACAAGGGACGCTGAACCGATAAGGGCGGCAAACCCGGCTGCTCTTAGAACTGGATCCGCTACGTGTCAGGAACTAAAAAGACGCAAGCCTCGACTGAGGGGTCCATTCTCTTTTTATAGAAGACCTCCACCGGATATTGCATCACTCTCCAGAAAGTCGAACGATCTAGAACAAGTGAGCAACGGAAATGGGTTTCCTGGGGCGATAATGAAATATTTTCCCCGGGTCTAAAGCGGCCGCCTTTTAGTTTGTCCTCCAAGCCACTTCAAAGAGTCTCAAAAGGGCCGCTTCGGTAAAATGCGAAAGGCACGAGTCCTTTTGTTTAGGCACGCGACGCCTCCAGGATGCTGCTTAACAATTGATAGTTCATGAATGAAAGCACCTGGGGGGTCTCCTGTCATGTATAATAAATACCAGCGGCGTCACCCGGTGGCGATGACTAAATCAAGAAAAATGACCGCGTCCCCTGAGGTCCTGTGGAACAAGTCTATCGGATGAACAAAAGGAAAATTGCTGTCAGCATATTGCCACCCAAGCCGTCGGAAATCTTTTGAAGTGTCTCAGGCCGAGATAGAAGAATTTCTTTTGTTAACGGAGAGGTTGAAATGCAATACTCTACAACACCCATGATTCATCTATTGTGACAATTGTTTTCCATTTTTCTTCGGATAAGTGTTTCTCATATAGAGTTCTGCAGCGTGTCCTGCGTTCAGCGATATGATTTGGAAGAAGACGATGCACATTGCGTTTTTTCGCTTTCTTAAGATGTAAATCAACGTTTAACATTTTGTTTGCAGTGGACACCGAGCATTTTAATGATTTTGCAACTGTCCTTTGACTAGGGGGATTTTCTTTTAACATTAAACAACGTACCTTTGCAATAGTCGAAGATGTCCGTTTTTTCCTTGGATACTTGTTTGGAATTTTTGTCCCACTTGAGGCTCCAATTTGACGTTTTTTTCCTTTCTTGTTGACGATATTACCTACCGACGCTTTAGATATCACAAAACCATGACTCTCACATCGTTTTTGGATAACGGAGTATGCATATTTCTCTTCGGAAAGAGCATAAATGTAGCCTTCGAACCACTGCTTTGTTAAAAACGCCATTTTGAATAAAAACAAAACTTTCAAGCCGCAGACGATAATTTTGACTTTTAAAAACATAGTACAATTGCAATTATTTCTTTTGCAGCAAACGATTTTTTATTACCGCTTATCAAAATCGTCTAAAATATGTGCGAACAGCCTCTGTATATATAAATAATAATCAATACTTTAACAATGAAATTAATCTTACTCATTTCAATAGGCTCTTAGATTTTGTAACTAAACATAATTATATAGTACACAATAATAGTATTTACTTACAGGTTAAAGGTGTACCACAAGGTGGAAATGCTTCAAGTATGCTAGCCAATTTATACTTGCATTTTTTTGTTGATAATATTAATACTATTGATAATAGCAATTACACAGTATTTAGAAATATTGATGACATAATTGTAACTAATAAAAGTAATAATAATATAGCCTTAAATTTTTACCCTCTTAATATGAAACTAATACAAAGTAGCCAAGATAAACTAAATGTAAACTTTTTAGATATTAACATAAAAATAAATTCTCATTGCAATTTTACTTTTGATCTATATGATAAAAGATTAGAATATGACTTTAATATTATTAAATTTCAAAATTACTTAACATGCTTACACAAATATGTATTTAATAATATTATTGTTAATCAACTAGTAAGAATAAATAGGCTTTGTTCTAAGGACAATAGGCATAAGCATATTATAGAATTATTAGTAGTGCTAAAACGTAATAATTATCCTGATAGTCTTTCCAAGCACATAATTGGTTGTTTTAGATTTAATGAATAGCATGTTCTGTTGCTAATAATTAGTAATACAAAACTAATTGAATAATAATAGTAAATAACTACTAAAAAGTAAAATAAAAAATAGTAAAAACTAGTGTAATTAAAATAATAAATAATAATAACTCTTAGTCATAATAAATGTCTAATTTAACTTAGGTTAAATAGTCCTAAAACACAGTATCCTTAGTAAGTCTGCTTCTATGTTTACATTAGCTCCATGGTCGCAATGTTTGTGACGTCAGTCTTTTTGCGGTCTCCTTAACTTAACTTCCACTTTGTCTGGCGCCGGGTTTGGCGTTCTATGATAAAGCTACTGATTAAACCTTCTTCTGTTTCAAATGGATTGTACGGTGTCTAAGTATGTTTATTGCTCAGATCATACTTATTAGAAACATCCATTGATTTTTAGACAGTATCGGCACCGCTGATGAAAAGATGCTGTCAAAAACCTATATTTCACTTATCTTTTCATATTTTTAGTTCCTGGCTCTTGTGGTTCTGAGCATATACTGGTTTTTCAATTTCAACTTTGTCTGATATATATATATATATATATATATGTGCATTTATAAATACATATACATTTATTCATACACATGCCCACACATAAAACAAACTCGTAAATATTGTTTCATTCTATTGATAACAACAATCTTCTGCTCTGATTTTACTTCTCTTAATTTAAATTCATTTTCCGACCCTATAAACAGACATATGTATGTATATATGTATGCATGTAGGTATTTTAAAATTTTTACGTGCGTCTTTACGCCGTATGACTCTTTTAAATTTTGACAACAACAAGAACACTGCCACCGCAACAAAAACAATGTTGTAACAACGCTTGAAACGCAACCTTTCTGACTTGACTGGGGTCGAAATTCTGGTAGGTACCTCCAAAACGAATGATCTCCCTTGAAAGAGCATAAACTTCTTTCATCCCTCTAAGAGTCAGTGTTTCGTAACCCCCCCCCCCCCAGCCAATGATTTGCCCCTTCCCGCCCTACATATTTTTATCACCTTTTAGGACATAAAAAATTTTCCCCATTTAATATCAACTGAATGTTTCGCTTGACAAAAATGAAATTTGTAAGAAATGGAGATCATTCATCCCTGAGACAACGGTGTGTACGGAACAGACGAAAGCCTCGAGAAAAGTAATGCCTTATGGATTAAGAATCATATAACAATAAGAATAGGAAAACTCTTACCTCAATAAAAGTGTTTTCTTCTGTTAAGCCGAAAGCGACAGAACAGACCGATGAAAGACAAAAGGACATTTAAAAGGTGTGTACTGTACGCAGAAAGTATCCGCGATTCTCTTTGACTACCCAAAAAGGGAGTTGATTTCTAACAAACTCAATTTGCTCTTTGAATGAGACTTTTTCCCCTTTAAAGAACATCACTGCGTAATAAATATTACCTTTTCCCGGCACAGTCTAATAGTAGAAATGTCAGGAGCTCATTTCATGTGACCTTTCTTGACAAAATCTGCGAACCCAATCCCACCGTCCCTTATTAAGTATTTATTTATTAGGTACTGGACAGATTAAGTAATACAAAAAAGATACATATATATATGTCACGAATAATATATATATATATATATATATATATATATATATATATGTCATGATTTAGACGAAGGACTAATCAACTCGTTTAATTTAATATGTTTAATAATTCAATTAACTGTAAGATAACCATGCTGGTTTAGAGAACAGCCCGTATCACCATCACACACCAAGTTTCTAGTAGCACTGAGCAAATCTGAAATCACTCATCTCTCTACCCGTTACCAATCCAGGACAGCAAAACATGTCCAGTTGGTCATTCGGCGAGAAACCGGTTCCCCTACAAACTCCTGACTCTGATTCGTCGGGGGTCGTACTCAAAGTGAGGGATGAGTCATTAAAAATAATAATTACTGGATCTATTTCTTACATATATATATATATATATATATATATATATATATATATATATATATATATATATATATATATATATTATGTATATTTTAATGCGGAGGCACTTGTCGCGAAGACATTCGCGACAAGTGCAAAGTTTAAAAATTCGTAATAAAAGAAATAATGCTCTGAAAAATTTTCTGTTTGCGCGAATAGGATCAGAGGGACATTGGATTTTTTTCCATGTAAAAAAAAAAAAAATGTTTCCGAAAGTAACCGAAAGAGGGCGCTAGTAGTATAAAAATGAGAGTTCCGCAACAGGATTAAGGGGAGGAGCTTAAAGTGGGCGGAGCTAACTGAGTGACGTGGACCAATCAGAGTGCAGCTGGCCACCTGGCGGTCGATTTGGACCAATCAGGAGAGGGCAGCGCTGCTATCGCCCCCTAGCGGGAAAACCTGGAACCTTGTAGTTCAGCAGAATCTTGAAGAGAGTATGTGCTCCGCGGAGCGCCACCTATAGGTCAAATAGGGAACTAAATTTCGTACAAGGATTGGAGGTCAGGGCATATTTTTTTCAGTGCTGCCATCTATTTTATAAAAATCACAACTGAATTTTACATTTAATTTTACAGAAGATATATATTTTTAAAAGTTTGTCCTGAGCTAGGACCGAACCCGGGATCTCACGGTTGGCAAGCCAACGCCCTACCCACTGGGCTGTCGAGTCTTGTTATTGTACGGTATTATAAGGTATTTAAAGAGTGAATATTTTAAAGGGAACTTGAGAAATATGATAGAGGATTCTGTGGTATTATATTATTTTAATTAGTTAATTAATTAATTATTTTTTTAATATAATACATACTAAGCGCCCCCTAGCGGGAAAAACTTGAACTAAACTAGAACTTTAAATATTTAAGATTGTAAAACGATTTTACGCTGTTACCAAACATGTAGTGAATAAATTTAACTTTTAAAATTCTGATATCGAGAATTTTACGCTGCAGGCGCCATCTATTGGTAAAAATTACAACTACATTTAAAATTTAATTTTGTAAAAGGTTTTATTTTAGTTTAAATTCTAAATTAAAATATATTATTAACTTACTATTTTTTAACGATAGTAGTAATTAGTAAAAAATAATTATAATTACTTATTATTACTTTAAAGACATATCTAATTTATAAATAATATTTGAAAAAATATTCTATTAAAAGGAGTATTTACAAGTCTTTTAACATTAAATCTATAAGAGAAGATATTAACAAGGATATTTTTACGCATAAAATTATTGAAAACAGCTGTTAAATTTAAAATATCTTTAATTTTCATGCTAATATCAATTTCAAGTATAATATAACTTAGATATATCTTTAAACCCATTTAAACATAACTTGAAGACATTAAATTATACAATTACCATCTAGAACCTGAAACTTAAAACATATTATCAATTTAATAGTTTGGAAAAAGTATTTATTACAGAACATTCCATACTAGTATAAAAATAATAAGAAATTTTTACATAGATAGGCTAAAACGAATATTTTTTTTCTTTTACTTGATATTTTTACACATGAAATTATTTTACAACAAGCGTTAAGTTTAAAATATCTATAATTTTTCTTAAGAATATTACTTTGCAGTATAATATAATTTAGATAGAGCTTTGAATCCATGAAATATGATTCAATCTAGATAATTATTTAAATTAAATACACATAACATACCAATCCATACTATTAAATCTACAAGAGAAGATATTAAATTTACGCTAAAAAATTTTTTTAATTGTCGACATATACATACTGCAATAGTCTACATTATTATCAAAAAGTTCATTGAATTATATTCTATAACAGAGAGAATATTTTTAAGAATTTACTAGAATTAATTATCAAAAATAAATATAACGTCATCTATTAATTAAAAATGAAACTTAGAAAATTTAATACATGGTTTTGAGTATATTTTTCAAAACTTTAAATATTTTTAGTCGAAGGGCTTATTTTCAGAACTTTAAAATTGTTTTGCTATGTTTTTTAACGTGATATATAATTTTACATAGATACATTCGCAAAATAATACAAAATAATAAGAAATTTTTACATAGATAGGCTAAAACGAATATTTTTTTTCTTTTACTTGATATTTTTACACATGAAATTATTTTACAACAAGCGTTAAGTTTAAAATATCTATAATTTTTCTTAAGAATATTACTTTGCAGTATAATATAATTTAGATAGAGCTTTGAAACCATTGTAACATTTAGTATAGAAAAAATTATTATTTGATCTTACCTTGAAAAACATTCCATGAAAGCTAACAAGGGATATTTTTAGACATAAAATTATTTAAACAAAGCGGGAATTCCCCAGTAGAGTTATTTTTTCCTTTTAATATTAGAAATAAAAACTGAAATATGATTCAATCTAGATAATTATTTAAATTAAATACACATAACATACCAATCCATACTATTAAATCTGCAAGAGAAGATATTAAATTTACGCTAAAAAATTTTTTTAATTGTCGACATATGCATACTGCAATAGTCTACATTATTATCAAAAAGTTCATTGAATTATATTCTATAACAGAGAGAATATTTTTATGAATTTACTAGAATTAATTATCAAAAATAAATATAACGTCATCTATTGATTAAAAATGAAACTTAGAAAATTTAATACATGGTTTTGAGTATATTTTTCAAAACTTTAAATATTTTTAGTCGAAGGGATTATTTTCAGGACTTTAAAATTGTTTTGCTATGTTTTTTAACGTGATATATAATTTTACATAGATACATTCGCAAAATAATACAAAATAATAAGAAATTTTTACATAGATAGGCTAAAACGAATATTTTTTTTTCTTTTACTTGATATTTTTACACATGAAATTATTTTACAACAAGCGTTAAGTTTAAAATATCTATAATTTTTCTTAAGAATATTACTTTGCAGTATAATATAATTTAGATAGAGCTTTGAATCCATTGTAACATTTAGTATAGAAAAAATTATTATTTAATCTTACCTTGAAAAACATTCCATGAAAGCTAACAAGGGATATTTTTAGACATGAAATTATTTACGACAAGCGTTATGTTTAAAATATCTTTAATTTTTCTTAAGAATATTACTTTGCAGTATAATATAATTTAGATAGAGCTTTAAAACCATTGTAACATTTAGTATAGAAAAATTATTATTTAATCTTACCTTGAAAGGCATTCCATGAAAGCTAACAAGGGATATTTTTAGACATAAAATTATTTAAACAAAGCGGGAATTCCCCAGTAGAGTTATTTTTTCCTTTTAATATTAGAAATAAAAACTGAAATATGATTCAATCTAGATAATTATTTAAATTAAATACACATAACATACCAATCCATACTATTAAATCTGCAAGAGAAGGTATCAAATTTATCTCGCGATGTTAATAGAGAAGATTCTTACATTATCTGAAATAATACAGACTTTATCATGTTTAGAAGAGTTCATTTTAGAATTAAATGAATCATGGTTTGAATCCTACAACAGTAGGGGGTATATGCAAACATGAAGACTTTAAATTATACAATTACCATCTAGAACCTGAAACTTAAAAATATATGCACCAATTTAAGTATCTTTATATAGTTTATGTACAGTTTTGAATATATTTCAAACCTTAAACGTTTTTCAAACTTTGAAACTATATTATAAGTTAAGACGCTTACTAAAATTAAAAAACATTTTATAGAGGTAAAGACTTGAAAGATAAAATTTACAAGTTTTAATCCTAAATATTATATTTTATCCAGAAATGTAGACTATTAATATATGATTTTAAACCTAACATGCTTTCAACGATTACCTAAATTGCGATATAATGTTAAATTTCACAGATTATTTCACAGATTTTAAGATATTTATTTAACCTAAGATGTTTATAAATCCTATCCAAATTGGAATAGTGTTTGCATATCATCATAAACAACTAAATATTATCATTTTCATGGGTTTTAAGGTATTTATTCAACATAAGATGTTTATAAATCCTAACTAAATTAGAATAGTTTCTGCATATCAACATAGACTGCGTAAACAACCAAATATTAACTTAATTTAAATAAGAGCATATAATTTCCTTTTTGATAACTTAAATATATATATATATATCATACATGTTGCTAAATTAAAATTCTTGTTATACTTTCATATAAGATAGTTTTTTTTACATACAAGAACAGAAATAATATAGACTTTATTATGTTTAGAAGATTTGCAGATATTTAAAGCAGTTCACTTAACTTTAGAAGTAAATGGATCAGAGTTTGAATTCTACTGCAATAGAGGTAGTTTAACTTCACAATTATAATCTAAACAGATAACAAATCTTTGAAAAAAATATTCTATAAAAAGCAATAAAATATATTATGGAAACTTCAAATTAATTTATGATAGGTTTCATTAAATATTCTGCAAACGCTATGAAACATTTCATATAGAAAATAATTACCATTTGATCTTACCTTTAAAATCTATAGTTTATGCTCTTAATTCATATAATTTTTTACAAAAACAAGCTTTAACTGCATAAGAAGATATTATATTTGCCCCGCACATACATATAAACTTAAAACATATTAAAACTTACTAGTTCCCTTATAAAGGTTTCAAGACTTTAAAAATTTTTTTACTATGTTTTAAATCTAATCTATAATTTTACATAGATATAACCATTAATAAATTGTTTTACATAGAAAAAAGCATACATCGCAGCTAAAATTTTAGTTTTCTTAACAAAATAACCTGCAAAACTTTCATCGAAACAAATGTTTATTATGTTAAAAAAAATCAAACACCTATTGATATTACTTTGAAATATTATGCAAATAATAACTTTGAATAAGTTTTACATCAGAAATTATTTTCCGACAATTGTTAAAAAAAATTTATACTATAAGTTTAAAACGCTTCCTAACACTTAAAATTTTATCATTCTATAAGGAGTATAGTTTCTTTTAAATCATGCATAAACATCTATATATTAACATAATTTACATAAGAGCATATAATTTCCTTTTTGATAACTTAAATATATATATATCATAAATGCTGCTAAATTAAAATTCATGATATACTTTCGTATAAGATAGTTTTCTACATGCAATTACCCAAAATATTTTATCCATACAGCAACAGAAATAATACAGACTTTATCATGTTTAGAAGATATTTACATGAGTTCATTTTAGAAGTAAATTGACCAAGGTTTAAATCTTACAGCGGTAGGGGTATACGCAGACAATATTTTTATATGAGAACCTACTTACAATAGATCTTAAAATTAAAATAAGTTTTGTCAAGAATAAAACTCTGCTGTAGATTTTATAATCTAAGCATATACCACACTGTCATAGTTAACATTTTCAAAACTTAATGGTTTAAAATATATTATTATAAAACATATAAAATACTTACGGCATTAGTAGAAATATTCTGCATTGGAAAAAAAATCTGGAGCTTATAATTAACCATACTTCTAAAACGAGACCCAATTGAAAAATATACAAGTCACGTTAGCTAATCTTGATTATCTGCGGTTAATTTTCCGTTACAGTCACAGTTATCTTCTCAAAATGAATCAATGATAAGATAAATAATTATTTTGCTATCATTTAACGAATCGTTCACGTTCCTTTTATTTTATTTGTCAAGAGTTGCCAAGAGTTGGCAACGATTGTAGAACGACTTTCAAAAATCTAACCCCTAGTGTTTACACAAGACGTAGATTATTATTATCTTATACACGAGAGTATACTGTGGGAAAAGATCAGATAATATGTTTAATCAAAGTTAAACAATTGATACACGTTTTGCTAACCAAAACTTTATTCGATAGGTTAATTTTCAAATCTGAAACAAGCTTTGCTAACTGCTAATACAGTTTATTAATGTTGTTAATAGAGTTTTTAATAACGAAGTTGTTCGATTAATGCTTGCAAAACTGCAACTACTAAGTTGATCGAATATATATTAAATTGTATTAAGTTAAAATTCTAGTTTTCACATGAAAAAACATTATGCAACATAAGTATTAAAATTAAGTCTTTGAAATATTCTATAAAAAGTAATGAAATATACTATGGAGACACTTACCCATTGTTGCTAAGCTTGGCATTAATTAATAAAATAATTTTAAAGATCTATTAATAATACTTTGAAATATTCTGTAAAAGGTAACTTAGAATAATTTTTAAACATGATTATTCTATAAAAAATACAATATTATCAGTAACAGCAGCAGATAGTATATTCAAGATTATTGAAAACAACGTAACAGAGAATAAAATTTTAGATTATAAAGCAACAAAGGCTAATTTTCAAATGTACACTGTCAACCTCTACTATCAGTATTTTACGATTCATTGAAGTGGAAGTTATAGTTAAGTTCTTATTCTCACTTAACATTTTAATAACTTAAAAGTTTAACGTTGTATTGTACAACCGACACTCATCAGAATAATATAAATTGCTAGTAATCTTATCTAATGACGAAATAAAATAAACTATGAGTCATAGAAACTTATCTTATCTGATATAGCGATTCATTCGACAGTCGCTTGCTAGATTTTCAATCGGGGAGGGCTGTTTTAGAGTGCTTGTGCTGTTTATCAGTTAGATTATGAAACCTGCATTTAAAAAAATGAAGGAACAGCTTGTTCCCGAAAAAGATTGGTATGAGCAAAATTATGAAAATACAGATTTTTGCATGCATAATTTTGCTGAAGGAATCTTAAATGTTTTAAAAATTGAACAGAGAAAAAAAGAAGTTAATTGCTTCGGCCCATCAATGATAAAATATTTCAATCTTGGATGTAATGTTTTTGCAACTGTCCACATGCATATCAGTGGTGCAGCAGTCCACATCACTAAATTTAAAGAAAGTCACCTACATAAACTTCAAAAGGAAAAAGGAGTGTCAATGCATGGAGATACCTGGATCGAATTTAATAAGAAACTTCCTACCATCTCAACTGAATATAAAGACACTTCATGTATTGCAAACAACGAAATAATCGCTATTATAGATCAGGAAGTGTGTATTCTACAGGGGATGTATCGCATGAAAAATGTTAATTATGACTTAGATTCCGGAATTAAGTTGAATAGATATGAACTAAAACAACTTTGTGATTATGCTTCAGACATTACAGACTGTGTCGAACACACAATTTTATGTCGTACTTTGCCTCACATTCTACAAGAAAATATTGCCGATTCCATCTCCGATTGTTTTAAAGAACATTGTAATGTAGATGATGCGCTTGAAAATTTTTTCAGATGTGTTAAACAAGAACTGTTCAATGTATGTCATAAACTGTTTAAATGTGAAGGATGTATTATGAATCACCCCTCCCAATATCAACATTTGTGTCTAAAAAGCAGTGCTTTAGAAAAATATAAGAGTCTTGGTAAAATACCAATTTTTCATATAAGTATTCAAGATATTGTTAAAAATATATGTGATACATATTGTACATGTGTATATTCAAGAATTGTAAGAATTTTTTTAGATATGTTAAATAAAGGTTGCTTTAAGGATGAATTATTCCATTTTTTTAGTCTGTGTGTGTGTTTTAATGATGTCTTAAAAATTATTAATATATCTTTAAATTATAATAAATATTTTTTGATATCATTAAATAATTTTTAAGACATCATTAAAACACACACACAGACTAAAAAAATGGAATAATTCATCCTTAAAGCAACCTTTATTTAACATATCTAAAAAAATTCTTACAATTCTTGAATATACACATGTACAATATGTATCACATATATTTTTAACAATATCTTGAATACTTATATGAAAAATTGGTATTTTACCAAGACTCTTATATTTTTCTAAAGCACTGCTTTTTAGACACAAATGTTGATATTGGGAGGGGTGATTCATAATACATCCTTCACATTTAAACAGTTTATGACATACATTGAACAGTTCTTGTTTAACACATCTGAAAAAATTTTCAAGCGCATCATCTACATTACAATGTTCTTTAAAACAATCGGAGATGGAATCGGCAATATTTTCTTGTAGAATGTGAGGCAAAGTACGACATAAAATTGTGTGTTCGACACAGTCTGTAATGTCTGAAGCATAATCACAAAGTTGTTTTAGTTCATATCTATTCAACTTAATTCCGGAATCTAAGTCATAATTAACATTTTTCATGCGATACATCCCCTGTAGAATACACACTTCCTGATCTATAATAGCGATTATTTCGTTGTTTGCAATACATGAAGTGTCTTTATATTCAGTTGAGATGGTAGGAAGTTTCTTATTAAATTCGATCCAGGTATCTCCATGCATTGACACTCCTTTTTCCCTTTGAAGTTTATGTAGGTGACTTTCTTTAAATTTAGTGATGTGGACTGCTGCACCACTGATATGCATGTGGACAGTTGCAAAAACATTACATCCAAGATTGAAATATTTTATCATTGATGGGCCGAAGCAATTAACTTCTTTTTTTCTCTGTTCAATTTTTAAAACATTTAAGATTCCTTCAGCAAAATTATGCATGCAAAAATCTGTATTTTCATAATTTTGCTCATACCAATCTTTTTCGGGAACAAGCTGTTCCTTCATTTTTTTAAATGCAGGTTTCATAATCTAACTGATAAACAGCACAAGCACTCTAAAACAGCCCTCCCCGATTGAAAATCTAGCAAGCGACTGTCGAATGAATCGCTATATCAGATAAGATAAGTTTCTATGACTCATAGTTTATTTTATTTCGTCATTAGATAAGATTACTAGCAATTTATATTATTCTGATGAGTGTCGGTTGTACAATACAACGTTAAACTTTTAAGTTATTAAAATGTTAAGTGAGAATAAGAACTTAACTATAACTTCCACTTCAATGAATCGTAAAATACTGATAGTAGAGGTTGACAGTGTACATTTGAAAATTAGCCTTTGTTGCTTTATAATCTAAAATTTTATTCTCTGTTACGTTGTTTTCAATAATCTTGAATATACTATCTGCTGCTGTTACTGATAATATTGTATTTTTTATAGAATAATCATGTTTAAAAATTATTCTAAGTTACCTTTTACAGAATATTTCAAAGTATTATTAATAGATCTTTAAAATTATTTTATTAATTAATGCCAAGCTTAGCAACAATGGGTAAGTGTCTCCATAGTATATTTCATTACTTTTTATAGAATATTTCAAAGACTTAATTTTAATACTTATGTTGCATAATGTTTTTTCATGTGAAAACTAGAATTTTAACTTAATACAATTTAATATATATTCGATCAACTTAGTAGTTGCAGTTTTGCAAGCATTAATCGAACAACTTCGTTATTAAAAACTCTATTAACAACATTAATAAACTGTATTAGCAGTTAGCAAAGCTTGTTTCAGATTTGAAAATTAACCTATCGAATAAAGTTTTGGTTAGCAAAACGTGTATCAATTGTTTAACTTTGATTAAACATATTATCTGATCTTTTCCCACAGTATACTCTCGTGTATAAGATAATAATAATCTACGTCTTGTGTAAACACTAGGGGTTAGATTTTTGAAAGTCGTTCTACAATCGTTGCCAACTCTTGGCAACTCTTGACAAATAAAATAAAAGGAACGTGAACGATTCGTTAAATGATAGCAAAATAATTATTTATCTTATCATTGATTCATTTTGAGAAGATAACTGTGACTGTAACGGAAAATTAACCGCAGATAATCAAGATTAGCTAACGTGACTTGTATATTTTTCAATTGGGTCTCGTTTTAGAAGTATGGTTAATTATAAGCTCCAGATTTTTTTTCCAATGCAGAATATTTCTACTAATGCCGTAAGTATTTTATATGTTTTATAATAATATATTTTAAACCATTAAGTTTTGAAAATGTTAACTATGACAGTGTGGTATATGCTTAGATTATAAAATCTACAGCAGAGTTTTATTCTTGACAAAACTTATTTTAATTTTAAGATCTATTGTAAGTAGGTTCTCATATAAAAATATTGTCTGCGTATACCCCTACCGCTGTAAGATTTAAACCTTGGTCAATTTACTTCTAAAATGAACTCATGTAAATATCTTCTAAACATGATAAAGTCTGTATTATTTCTGTTGCTGTATGGATAAAATATTTTGGGTAATTGCATGTAGAAAACTATCTTATACGAAAGTATATCATGAATTTTAATTTAGCAGCATTTATGATATATATATATTTAAGTTATCAAAAGGAAATTATATGCTCTTATGTAAATTATGTTAATATATAGATGTTTATGCATGATTTAAAAGAAACTATACTCCTTATAGAATGATAAAATTTTAAGTGTTAGGAAGCGTTTTAAACTTATAGTATAAATTTTTTTAACAATTGTCGGAAAATAATTTCTGATGTAAAACTTATTCAAAGTTATTATTTGCATAATATTTCAAAGTAATATCAATAGGTGTTTGATTTTTTTTAACATAATAAACATTTGTTTCGATGAAAGTTTTGCAGGTTATTTTGTTAAGAAAACTAAAATTTTAGCTGCGATGTATGCTTTTTTCTATGTAAAACAATTTATTAATGGTTATATCTATGTAAAATTATAGATTAGATTTAAAACATAGTAAAAAAATTTTTAAAGTCTTGAAACCTTTATAAGGGAACTAGTAAGTTTTAATATGTTTTAAGTTTATATGTATGTGCGGGGCAAATATAATATCTTCTTATGCAGTTAAAGCTTGTTTTTGTAAAAAATTATATGAATTAAGTGCATAAACTATAGATTTTAAAGGTAAGATCAAATGGTAATTATTTTCTATATGAAATGTTTCATAGCGTTTGCAGAATATTTAATGAAACCTATCATAAATTAATTTGAAGTTTCCATAATATATTTTATTGCTTTTTATAGAATATTTTTTTCAAAGATTTGTTATCTGTTTAGATTATAATTGTGAAGTTAAACTACCTCTATTGCAGTAGAATTCAAACTCTGATCCATTTACTTCTAAAGTTAAGTGAACTGCTTTAAATATCTGCAAATCTTCTAAACATAATAAAGTCTATATTATTTCTGTTCTTGTATGTAAAAAAAACTATCTTATATGAAAGTATAACAAGAATTTTAATTTAGCAACATGTATGATATATATATATATATTTAAGTTATCAAAAAGGAAATTATATGCTCTTATTTAAATTAAGTTAATATTTGGTTGTTTACGCAGTCTATGTTGATATGCAGAAACTATTCTAATTTAGTTAGGATTTATAAACATCTTATGTTGAATAAATACCTTAAAACCCATGAAAATGATAATATTTAGTTGTTTATGATGATATGCAAACACTATTCCAATTTGGATAGGATTTATAAACATCTTAGGTTAAATAAATATCTTAAAATCTGTGAAATAATCTGTGAAATTTAACATTATATCGCAATTTAGGTAATCGTTGAAAGCATGTTAGGTTTAAAATCATATATTAATAGTCTACATTTCTGGATAAATATAATATTTAGGATTAAAACTTGTAAATTTTATCTTTCAAGTCTTTACCTCTATAAAATGTTTTTTAATTTTAGTAAGCGTCTTAACTTATAATATAGTTTCAAAGTTTGAAAAACGTTTAAGGTTTGAAATATATTCAAAACTGTACATAAACTATATAAAGATACTTAAATTGGTGCATATATTTTTAAGTTTCAGGTTCTAGATGGTAATTGTATAATTTAAAGTCTTCATGTTTGCATATACCCCCTACTGTTGTAGGATTCAAACCATGATTCATTTAATTCTAAAATGAACTCTTCTAAACATGATAAAGTCTGTATTATTTCAGATAATGTAAGAATCTTCTCTATTAACATCGCGAGATAAATTTGATACCTTCTCTTGCAGATTTAATAGTATGGATTGGTATGTTATGTGTATTTAATTTAAATAATTATCTAGATTGAATCATATTTCAGTTTTTATTTCTAATATTAAAAGGAAAAAATAACTCTACTGGGGAATTCCCGCTTTGTTTAAATAATTTTATGTCTAAAAATATCCCTTGTTAGCTTTCATGGAATGCCTTTCAAGGTAAGATTAAATAATAATTTTTCTATACTAAATGTTACAATGGTTTTAAAGCTCTATCTAAATTATATTATACTGCAAAGTAATATTCTTAAGAAAAATTAAAGATATTTTAAACATAACGCTTGTCGTAAATAATTTCATGTCTAAAAATATCCCTTGTTAGCTTTCATGGAATGTTTTTCAAGGTAAGATTAAATAATAATTTTTTCTATACTAAATGTTACAATGGATTCAAAGCTCTATCTAAATTATATTATACTGCAAAGTAATATTCTTAAGAAAAATTATAGATATTTTAAACTTAACGCTTGTTGTAAAATAATTTCATGTGTAAAAATATCAAGTAAAAGAAAAAAAAATATTCGTTTTAGCCTATCTATGTAAAAATTTCTTATTATTTTGTATTATTTTGCGAATGTATCTATGTAAAATTATATATCACGTTAAAAAACATAGCAAAACAATTTTAAAGTCCTGAAAATAATCCCTTCGACTAAAAATATTTAAAGTTTTGAAAAATATACTCAAAACCATGTATTAAATTTTCTAAGTTTCATTTTTAATCAATAGATGACGTTATATTTATTTTTGATAATTAATTCTAGTAAATTCATAAAAATATTCTCTCTGTTATAGAATATAATTCAATGAACTTTTTGATAATAATGTAGACTATTGCAGTATGCATATGTCGACAATTAAAAAATTTTTTTAGCGTAAATTTAATATCTTCTCTTGCAGATTTAATAGTATGGATTGGTATGTTATGTGTATTTAATTTAAATAATTATCTAGATTGAATCATATTTCAGTTTTTATTTCTAATATTAAAAGGAAAAAATAACTCTACTGGGGAATTCCCGCTTTGTTTAAATAATTTTATGTCTAAAAATATCCCTTGTTAGCTTTCATGGAATGTTTTTCAAGGTAAGATCAAATAATAATTTTTTCTATACTAAATGTTACAATGGTTTCAAAGCTCTATCTAAATTATATTATACTGCAAAGTAATATTCTTAAGAAAAATTATAGATATTTTAAACTTAACGCTTGTTGTAAAATAATTTCATGTGTAAAAATATCAAGTAAAAGAAAAAAAATATTCGTTTTAGCCTATCTATGTAAAAATTTCTTATTATTTTGTATTATTTTGCGAATGTATCTATGTAAAATTATATATCACGTTAAAAAACATAGCAAAACAATTTTAAAGTTCTGAAAATAAGCCCTTCGACTAAAAATATTTAAAGTTTTGAAAAATATACTCAAAACCATGTATTAAATTTTCTAAGTTTCATTTTTAATTAATAGATGACGTTATATTTATTTTTGATAATTAATTCTAGTAAATTCTTAAAAATATTCTCTCTGTTATAGAATATAATTCAATGAACTTTTTGATAATAATGTAGACTATTGCAGTATGTATATGTCGACAATTAAAAAAATTTTTTAGCGTAAATTTAATATCTTCTCTTGTAGATTTAATAGTATGGATTGGTATGTTATGTGTATTTAATTTAAATAATTATCTAGATTGAATCATATTTCATGGATTCAAAGCTCTATCTAAATTATATTATACTGCAAAGTAATATTCTTAAGAAAAATTATAGATATTTTAAACTTAACGCTTGTTGTAAAATAATTTCATGTGTAAAAATATCAAGTAAAAGAAAAAAAATATTCGTTTTAGCCTATCTATGTAAAAATTTCTTATTATTTTTATACTAGTATGGAATGTTCTGTAATAAATACTTTTTCCAAACTATTAAATTGATAATATGTTTTAAGTTTCAGGTTCTAGATGGTAATTGTATAATTTAATGTCTTCAAGTTATGTTTAAATGGGTTTAAAGATATATCTAAGTTATATTATACTTGAAATTGATATTAGCATGAAAATTAAAGATATTTTAAATTTAACAGCTGTTTTCAATAATTTTATGCGTAAAAATATCCTTGTTAATATCTTCTCTTATAGATTTAATGTTAAAAGACTTGTAAATACTCCTTTTAATAGAATATTTTTTCAAATATTATTTATAAATTAGATATGTCTTTAAAGTAATAATAAGTAATTATAATTATTTTTTACTAATTACTACTATCGTTAAAAAAATAGTAAGTTAATAATATATTTTAATTTAGAATTTAAACTAAAATAAAACCTTTTACAAAATTAAATTTTAAATGTAGTTGTAATTTTTACCAATAGATGGCGCCTGCAGCGTAAAATTCTCGATATCAGAATTTTAAAAGTTAAATTTATTCACTACATGTTTGGTAACAGCGTAAAATCGTTTTACAATCTTAAATATTTAAAGTTCTAGTTTAGTTCAAGTTTTTCCCGCTAGGGGGCGCTTAGTATGTATTATATTAAAAAAAATAATTAATTAATTAACTAATTAAAATAATATAATACCACAGAATCCTCTATCATATTTCTCAAGTTCCCTTTAAAATATTCACTCTTTAAATACCTTATAATACCGTACAATAACAAGACTCGACAGCCCAGTGGGTAGGGCGTTGGCTTGCCAACCGTGAGATCCCGGGTTCGGTCCTAGCTCAGGACAAACTTTTAAAAATATATATCTTCTGTAAAATTAAATGTAAAATTCAGTTGTGATTTTTATAAAATAGATGGCAGCACTGAAAAAAATATGCCCTGACCTCCAATCCTTGTACGAAATTTAGTTCCCTATTTGACCTATAGGTGGCGCTCCGCGGAGCACATACTCTCTTCAAGATTCTGCTGAACTACAAGGTTCCAGGTTTTCCCGCTAGGGGGCGATAGCAGCGCTGCCCTCTCCTGATTGGTCCAAATCGACCGCCAGGTGGCCAGCTGCACTCTGATTGGTCCACGTCACTCAGTTAGCTCCGCCCACTTTAAGCTCCTCCCCTTAATCCTGTTGCGGAACTCTCATTTTTATACTACTGGCGCTTTTGCGTGACCACGTTAAGTCCGCATTGCAGGAAAGACATACGTTACCTGTTGTCACCCTCATGCAGGATGGTGTCCCGCCCCACATTTCACGTGATATCAGACGTTCCTGTTGGAATCTTTCACTGAAGACCGAGTTCTATAAGTCGCGGTTGTAAGGTTCAGTGGCCCTCACGGTCACCAGATTTGACCCCGGCAAATTTTTAGTTGGGGGGATACTTAAAGTCTCTTGTGTACCGGGGCTCCTCAACCACTTTGGTGGAACTGAAAAATGTAATTAGAGAGACAGTCGCTGCCATCGATGCTACAATCCGCTCTAATGGTCTTATTGACACGTCTCACTTGCCTATTACCTTGTGCTGGTAGTAATGTTGAACATCTGTTACTTTAAAATAAATGCGCAGTCTCATGTTATTGTGATCTGTTTGATTTTCTGTTTGAGTCTCCCTGATTTGCATAAAACGTCTCAGTATGACGTGAGAGTGCCCTCTTTCGGTTACTTTTAGAAACAATATTTTTTTACATGGAAAAAAATCCATCCAATGTCCCTCTGATTTTATTGGCGCAAACAGAAAAATTTTCCGAGCATTGCTTCTTTTATTATGAACTTTTGAACTTTGCACGAATTTATGACGCACCCGGTATATATATATATATATATATATATATATATAAGATACATCATTTACCAATTCATGGTAAATGAACATCGACACATTTTGTGGGTGAAATTCTCAAAAAAGTTATTTTTTAATGGAATAACCCCCAAAAAGCGTAAAACCCGTATTTGCTAAAGATAAATACCGGTATTTCGGTATTACTATAAATAATAAATATTTTCTTATAAAAAGTTTTGACTTAAATTATTGGCCATCTACTGTTATTTGAAGTACGCATTTTTTTTTTTTTTCATTGATGTGGCAGTACTAACATAAATCATTTGCTGTCTGATTTTCGTTCCGTTTCGATGAGTGATTTCAATACCGGCATTAGCTATAAATGAAAAAAAAAATTGTTACAAACAATGATACAAAAGCAATACAAAAAAAATAGATTTATTCAAAACCGTCACACGAGAGACCGAAATATTAGACGATGAAGGACTTGGAGGCAAATATTTAGAGTAAGTATATCACTGATTATATTAACAGTACCACCAACCAGCTTAGATGCAAGAAGTGTATTTTTAAATGCAGGCCATTTGTGCACAAAAATATATTCCCGGCTTAATGACAGTTTAATAGATGGATTATGTTTTTCACGATCACATTTCAAAAATACGCAGTTAATAAATTAGTTGTTTTCTTTAATAATAGATATTATATAATAGACTGCACAGCAAAAATTTTTATGTGATATTTACTCTTCTCAATAATAATGCTAAATGTTTTGTTACTTCATTGTATTGTAATACTATAGGGATTTATTTTTTATTGATATTTTTTGTTTCTAATGTTACAAATTATTATTTTACAACTATTATTTATGATATTTGATTATAACATTTGTTCCTTTACTTTATATTTGTACATAACAAAATTGTTTATATTTTTATACTTTATGTATTTTTTGCAAAAACTAATTAATATGGCAAAGAAACAACTTTTGTATCTTTTTGAAAAATTCTTAATACCGGTATCCCGGTATAACACTTGAAATAATACCGAATAACGGTAGGTATTGTATTTTTGGTTCGTTATTGCAGTCGCTACACTGTATATATGTACAATACTTCTCCAATGTACAATACTACTCCCCCCCCCCTCCTTGTCGGGCTGATGAATTCCGGAAGGATTTTGACATCATTAGAGTACAGAACTCGAGAGCCAAGGTTTAGACTTTAGGAGACATCTACAGATGTCCATGGCCCTCAACAGACTGTCATGCGAATATCGAAGTAGAATGGTTAGTGTCTCAAGCGTCCACTAAGTGACCAGGGCATGGACATTCCTTAGGAACAGTGTTGGTTCAGCTGTAGAGTGTCCCACGATGAAGCCAACAAGACATTCGCAAGGTGGATGCGCCAATGTGGTCCAAATGCACCCGTAAAGGGAAAAGACATCGCGAAAAGGGCAAATGAAGTGATTTGGTGCAGATTTTGATCGAAGACGTCACACAGGTGTGTCCCAGCTCTCCGTTACGTATCTCTTTTGTAGTGAACAAACGTCGGCATTGAATCGTGCTCCATATTCCCAATTACCGAGATTACCGTGATGGATGAGCCCCGAGACACAAAAAGCAGCCGCGGCGAAAACATAAAGAGCTGGATGAGCCGAAAATCTTGGCTCGCATCGGGAGTTTGCCGCGCCGCCATTTCATGGCTCTCCATTAGCTGCGAGCAAAAAAGAAAGGCGGAATCGAGGCTCGGAACAGCTTAAAAATAGGACCTGGATTTGTAGGAGCGGGATATACATAGATATAATAAGGAACAGGTAGTCATAAAGTGGCTTGCAACGTGCAGTTTCTTGCTGAGGCGTTCATTTCTTACGAAGGGAAGGATTATTCCCTGTTTTACGAGAACTTTTGCAATAGAACCATGACAGGACAAAATAAATAAATAAATAAATAAATTGTTCTTGGACAATAAAACTTCCACTTCATTGCTTGTATGTGATATTGAGAGAAATAAAACGGAACAGGTAGTAATTAAGTTGCTTGCTACATGTAGTTTGTTGCTGAGGGAGCTATCGTCCATTTCTTAGGGAGTAAATGATTATTCCCTCGCGAGAACTTTTGCAATAAAATGATTAGAGGAACTATTCCAAAAAGAATGTTGTCAGATGGTCAAACTTCCACTTCATTGTGATTTGCACAGAAATGATAAAGAACCGTGGGTCATAAAGCGGCTTGCAATATGCAGTTTGTTGCTAAGGGTGGATTTCCCTCACTTCACCAAGTGATACCCTCTGAAGTAAAATAATGACAGGTATACTGCAAGAACTTGCGAGATATGTCTCAGTAGT
This sequence comes from Dolomedes plantarius, assembly GCA_907164885.2. Classification (NCBI taxonomy): domain Eukaryota; kingdom Metazoa; phylum Arthropoda; class Arachnida; order Araneae; family Dolomedidae; genus Dolomedes; species Dolomedes plantarius. Next base: position 9,692,004 of record OU015496.1, read on the forward strand.
TATGCCCACCATTCGCCCCCATGCATCGTGATTTTTGTCGGCTACTTTGTGAAAAGTGAACGACCACTGTTCCCTAGGTGTGGACAGCAATGACATGTTTAGGCCTTGACCAGCATCTGACGCGGAAGTTACCAACAGAACGATGTAGGCACCATCTTTACAATATGTGTTACAATAATCTTTATCTAGCTTTGATTCTGTCTCTTCGACAGCCTTCTAAATAAGAAAAAATTCAATTTTAAAAATTAATTTGTTGCGCAATACTTTTGAGAAAAATTACACGTTTTTTTTGTTTGTTTTTTAAATAGTGAGCAATTTAAGCCACGTGTCTCCTGCCATTCAATAAAAGATGCTTCGAATATTAGTACAAACTTCGGTTAATCCTTTTAAAAATCGCAAAACTTAAGGCCGCTGGTCAGTTGAAATCGCACATCTATAGTCCCATTGTTAAGCTTCGGGAAATTTTTCAGCTCGGTATTTTGCTAATCAGAGATTAGCAAATGAATTACTTTTTAATATATATATATTCTTTTATACATATGGAGGTAGACTCTGAAATATTTAGGGAGTCTTTTTTTTAATTTAACATTTTCCTGGGGTTGATATTAGATTCAGGATGTCCGTCTCTACAAAAATTAAAATTGGTTTTTGGAGAAAAATAAGACGTTACTACAAATATAATTTTCGTTTTGCATTTGCTAGTCTGCGGTTCGAAAAAATTTCATAGCATTACAGTGAGTCTATCAGCTGATGATCAAGCGTTATTTATGTTTAAAAAAAAAAAAATCACGAACGTGTCGAATGTGGGACTTCTGCGATAGCGCTTCACGACTGGACAGTATTTTTTTTAATCCTTTAACTGCTTTGCACGAACTCAGCGAGGGATGAAAAGGTCCGGCAAAATTTTGCTTTGCATCGGGCATGCTTTACATTTCTAGGGCCACCTTGGGTTGCCCGAATTTTCACTCTAAACCTTCATTTTATCTTCTTGGCAGCAAAGCACGTGTCTATTTATATTTAGATATCATTTTGACGCGTTTTTTTTTTTATATATCAGGCTCTTGTTGCGTTTGCCTTTAATCTTTTGCGAGTACAATGTTGTGATTGTTCCTCTATTTTTTTTTATTTTTTTTTGCCATTATAGAAATAGATGGCTAAAGGATGATTACATAAAATTACTTACAACGCCATTTTATTTTCGAACGAATCTTTTCGTAACAATTTGTTCGTTATTTTGCGAGTGGACTGCGAGGTAGGCATATTTTTTTTTTTTTTTTTGCAATGCTATTTTCTCACCTGAATACAATTTTTATGTTTCATTAACGGTAGGATTTTTTTCCCAAGAATTTTTACGGTGTTGCAAAAAAGCGATCGTATGAGAAATATTTTAGCTTCATAGTGTAGATAGCTTCATAACGTACTTCCCGATAATTTGTTAATTTTTGCAAAGAAAGTTGTTGCGTCCCTTGCCAGCCTAAATTCACCGAGTCACCTGCAGAAGTGCTATAACTTCCGTTTTGAGTGTCTGATCTCCAGTGGCGCACCCAGGATTTTTTCTTTGGGGGGGGGGGGGGCGAGATGAACGGATAAAAATATTTATAATGCAAAATTAATATTCATAATGCAATTTATATTTATATTTCTTTTATAAAGAAAAGAAATATAAATTTTCAATTTATATTTCTTTTCTTTATAAATTAATTATTTATAATTCAATTTATATTTTTCAGGGCCCCTTGCCCCCCCCCCCTGGGTGCGCCACTGCTGACCTCTATCTCTACGAGATAGATGTTACGCGACTTCCTTGCCATTATACCTGTTTTATACATGTGCACCGCTTAATAAAGTTGTACAGTCCCCATTTGTTACTTTTATTTAATTACAAACTCCTAGAAACCTCCTAACACCAAATCAAAAATAGTAAAACTACTTAAATTCAAATTAAACCTGCATATAATGATGAAAAAAAAAACATATTTTTAACTCTGTGTGATTGAGCCCAGAAAAAGGTACTTTAAACGTCAATTTCCCAGGACATCGAAAAATCCTCGTTCAAGGCTAAATGACCGATTTTCAGGTTGAAACGTCAACTGAACATTTGGCAACACGTAAACAAACATGAGCCTTCTGTAGCGTCGATTCTTTCCAGAGAGCAGATGAAAACAGTGTCTTTACATTTACCGTGCAGATGTTCGAATTTCTAATCGATCCATCTATTTCATTTTCTCTTTTTTTTCAAGTACTCCTTTTCCTACAATCCGATGCATTCCAACACTTGAAATGGAATTACTAAAAGTATAGTTTAAACGCTGTATTCCTGTAGTAGCGTATGCTCCAAATTTTTTTTGTAGATTTTCTACCCAAACTTTAAAATAATTTTTTCTCGGAACCGTAATTTTTTAAACTCTGTTTTCAAAACACTGTATCTCCCTCATTTTCCAAGCGATCGAGCTGAATTTTTCCCCAAAATACTCGCCAAAGTCTTCCGAATAAGATGCACTCAAAATGCAGAAAGCTCCCGTTATATCATATATTGTCAACCCCAGCAGTTAAGTGATCGACGCAATATATATTATAACGAAAGCGTCCAAAAGGGAACGAAAATAAGTATCAGCGTCTAATTCTGTGTATGAGAGCGAACGAGCTCCATTTTTTCCCGCATCAGGGTTGAGCTGGGATCCCGAAATAGCGCACGCGTGTTTGTTGATTCGGGAGATCCCTTCCCTCGAACTCCGGTTTGATTCGACAGACCTCTCCTTCCCCCCCCCCCCCCCGATGTTTTTATTTAGATATTTTTTCAGAGTGAAATGCGTTTCTGACAGATTTATACAATTTCGAGGCACTTGCTCACGCTTCTCAGCTAAAACGCGAACTTTCTGCCGTCCCGGTCGCAGAAAGTGATGAGTTATGATGCATTTATAAATATGTTTTGGCAGCTCCCCTCCCTTTGAAAAAACCTGCCAAAAGGTGCTTTTTCTGGGAAAGCGACTTTTTTTTTAATGAGAGAATTTGCAGTTTTGAATATCGTCGATGGTGCAAAAGGAATTCATTTTGAGGTTTTGGGATATTTCTGAAATCAACTACAGCGTTTTGACGTCGTTATTATTATTATTATTTTTTTTGTGTGTGTGTCCATCAAAGGAGAAATACGGAGTTGGGACAGTGACAAAGCAGGCCCCTTTTCTTCGGAAAAATCAAGACATGGAGATACCTACAGATACAAGTTTGGAGATACAACAGCAGCTTTGAAATGTCAAGAAGAAAAAAAAAATTGCTACCCCCGTTTTTTTTTTTTTTTTGACATTTCAAAGCTGTTTTCAAAGAAAAAACTTCAGAAGAAAGACTTGCTGAAAGTTTTTTTAATGGCATTTCGTGTATATGCGGACAATTTTCTGTTTTGGGTAACATCATTCACGATTTTATTTCGAGTTAATACGGGGTTGTTTAAGTTTGTATGGTCTCTCTCTCTCTTTAGAAATCCCCTTACACAGTAAAACGGCTGCTGGTCCGATTTTAGCACTTGCTATTGGCAACCCCAAGGGTTGGACTCCGACACCTGCACTAAACTATTCAAACTACGTCGAACCCCGTTATAACGAACTTCAAGGGACCAAAGGTTTTGTTCTCTTTATCCGGTGGTTCGCTATATCCGAACCGTTAAGAATAATGCTAGAGTTCACAAAATGTATAACTCATTAGTTGAAATGTGCATTCAATAATGATGTATTAAAAAATGATAAAATCTATTAGAAATGATCATTAATGAATTAAATCGACTGAAATCGATTACATTAAACTGACACAATACTAATTAAATTGCGTACAATAGCAAAATGGCGAGACCAACATTTTCGTTAGTTATATACCGGGTTCGCTATAACGGGGTTCGACTGTATTCAAATTTTGATTTCTAAAAAAATTTCGCTATACGGTCGCACAAAAACGTTTCCAAGAAGCGGGCAGCAAATAGTGCTTCGTACAAACAATTTGGGCCCGGGTTCGTTCGAGTGGTCAGCGCATCGGAACACGGTTTGAATTCCGAGAAAGCGAAACTGAATAAGATTGTCCTCACTTCGAACTGCCTGGGATCGACGACGTTATTATAAGCCAGTGCGGCATGAGTCGAATCAATGTTTAATGCTACAACTAAGCATACGCGAATAAGCTCCCCCCACCCGTCGCCTCTTGACACATTTTGGTGTCTATTAGTCCCCCCTCCCCCCAACGTGGGGGGAAGTATTTCGTCGCTTTGATCACTCGTCTTAAAACCGCTCTCCGGAGCGGTCTGAGTACGAATCATCAAAGGGACGAGGGACGCCATAAAACCTCCTCTCGGCGACGGGACCAATAAATCACTGCTTTCCCCTACACTTCGCTCTCTGTTTCGCGAATGTATATTCCCAGTATTAGATAACACACCACACGAACACAATATTTAGCTTATTTACAGGACTTCAATTACAAACTATATACAATTGACTGAACTACCTCAGTCCTCAGACTCTGACTGAGCACAATCCAAAAAAAATCTAGCGCGTCTCTGGGATCAGACTCCCACGCTCTCTTGAGCTAATCTCACACGACTGACCACTGAGGGTTCCTCCCCTAGGACCCCTACATTCGTAAAGCGAGGCAGGTACGCCGATTATGGGAACGTTCAATCCGTTGGCTGGAAAGCCCTCCGTGAGGTTTGTAGGGGTAGCAAAAGGATAAGAGCCCACCAAATGTCGTAACTTGGTCAAAATGGGTGGTAGAACCTTCGCCCTGCAACCATTCATGTTCCTGGTCAGGATGGATCCGGCCAGGGCGCTTTAGTTACAACAACAGTAACACAAACATTTTCCGAAACTTTTCGTTCCCAAGGCTGATCAGTTTCTTGACCATTTTCCGGCCCTTTCATCGGGTGATGAGTGACGCTATTCAACGCAAGTTTTCAATCACACTAGCTTTATAAAAATATTTCTTTATATTTCTTTACGTACAAGTAAAAAAAGTAATAGAAAACATAACTCGTAAAGTGGATAGTGAGTATTTGTTTTCTAGTATATTCATAATACAACATTGGAACTCAACGTTGGCAACGCAACTAAAAGAGACCTGCTCCAGGTGTTCCTCGTCGCGTAAACTTTCCCTCTGGCGGCTACCGTTAAAGATCAACAACTGATCCCAACTTTGACAGGTCTCCAAAACAATCGCGACTCGTCCCAATAGACCAGTCATCAGGCCATGATTTTCCATTAGGCCCAGTAGGCCTGGGCCTAGGGGCCCCCGAATGCTGAGGGCCCCCAAAAATTTTAATTTTAAAAGAAAAAAAAGAAAAATTCCTAATTTAATTTTTATTTTATTTTACCTTTTTTAATAGCAATTTTTTATATATCCTTTCAAATTAGATTGATTGATTCGTTCATCATATCTATAGTTATATGTATAGTACATCATATGTATGTTATAGTGTACTGTAACCGTAATTTAAATTGTTTATATTATTTTAAATGAAATTATTGGGATTGGGAGTTATTATATTATTCTTATATTAATTATATTTATTAATTATGATTTTGATTTACTACTTATTGGTTCATGATTGTGGCTAGTACATTGATGTGCTTCCCAAATAATGGAAATTAACTCTGATTATATTGACAAATCAATTTATTGAATATTAACACACATAAATAATACACTCCAAAATTACTCAATATTTCCTCCGGCATTTACACATTATTACCGCAATAACTTCATTCCTACTAAATTAATTCTTTACGACACCTATGTTTGATTCATTCACTTATTATAACAATATTTCATACTGCCTCTATACATATTATTTTCAATTTTACTCCTACGAATTAATTCATATATATATGCAAAACATTATATTAAATTGTTGGTACGAATTATCGGTCTATTATTCAACATCTTATACTCAAAAACTATATTCATCGCGCTCTATCTTAATCATTATGGCTATACACTGAGAAGCAATTATACAATATAAAAGGGAAATGCAAAGTCGGTACCTCAGCAGATGCCGGTTGAATCCCTCTGGGCAGCTGGCACTCGTAATAATGACTTCTCTAAACTTTACTGCATTCGAACACGGCTCCGTCGTTTATCGCAGACACTCGGCATGGGACACTGGGCGCTCGACAACTTCTATCTCTCTAAACTTTACTGCACCCGAACACGGCTCCGTCGTTTATCGCAGACACTCGGCATGGGACACTGGGCGCTCGACAACTTCTGACAGACTCTAACTTCCCAGGTTATCTCTCTGCCTTCACACTATTTTTTATTTCATATATTTTCTTACTAATGTCTCCGCCTCTTATAATTTCCATTGGTTATCTGGAAATTATCATGCCATCGCCATTCGTCCGTGCTGCCACTCCTCAATCCCCTTTTACCAATGCGCGTCGAGGGCGGGATTTATAAATTCTCCCTCAATTTTAACTTTTTCCCATGCTTTGGATTCAAGTTGGGTGGGCCGTTTTATAGCCATCATAAATTTTCTTTTATTTTCACTCTCTTCCATTTCTATTTATTGCTACGAACATTATCTCTAATTTTCGTTCCGGTCTATGGCTTTCTTCCCTTCTCTTTTATTGCCCTGTTTCTTTATTGCATTTAACAATTCTTTTATTTTATTTTGTATTTCTTTCCATGCTCCTGTCCCTGGCCGTAACACTACTGTCATGTCCCTATGACATGTACTATATAAGGGATCAATAAGTTTTTCTGGTTGCATTGTACTGGTGTTTTAATGATGAAGTTAATATATCGTATTGCTTTTTGTTATTTGAAAATGTTCGAGGCTTCTACGCTTCAAATACCCGATTCTTGGTAAAATGGTACTTTCACAATTAATGATTCATGATTTTTTTTTTTTTTTTTTGGTGTGTGTGTGTGTGTGTGTTAATTTTGGAAATGTTACGACCACATCAGTGTTTCGGGGTTCCCGAGTTTTGCCTTTAGTCAAGAATTTCCTATATCGGGCCCTGCCAGTGATTCTCAAGCACTGAACAGCAGTACTTTAGTGTGCCGCGGTGCTTGAGACTCACTAGTGCTTGCCACTGCAAATACCCATACATGAGCGACGTCAGGCAAACAATTACCATTACAAAATGATTATCATCAGAAATGAAAATAGTGCTGGATCAATGTGGTAAAATGATTAACAACATAAATTACGATTAAAAAGTACGATTAAAAAGTCACCTATTTAGTGAATTATGCTATGTGATAAATGTTATGGGATATGCTATGGGATAAATATAACTATGGAGTATAAATATGAATCGTTGTTACTGCACACGGAAATTAAGTGGTTGTCCACAGGGAAAGTTTTATCTCGCGTGCTTCAATTAAAAAAACGAGATAAAGGTATTTTTGAACACGATAATAATGATTTTGTTGATTTGTTGGATAACAAAATAGGGTGTGGTAAGTTAGCTTACTGATCTGATATTTTTGTTATTTTTAATAACATAAACACAAGTATGCAAGGACCGACAGAAAATATTTTAAACTCAACCGATAAATTATTGGGGTTTCCCAAAAAAATTTACTTTATTGAAGAATAAAGCACAAAAAGGTAGTTTAGAAAAGTTTGAGTCAGTTCCAAACACTGTTTTAAAAGGAGTCATAAAATACACTGCTCAAAAAAATTAGGGGAGCAAGCAAAGAAGTTAAAAAAACCGTGCGAGACAGCCACGTATTGGCATAAAATGGATAGTACACGCGTATCAATGCGCAATACAGAAAAAAAGACGTAAAAAAATTTGTAATTAAGCTTTAATTCTTTGAAAATATGGAAAACACACGAAAAGATAATTTAGGGTAACAATTTGGTTACAAGTAAACGATAAAAAAAGGTATTGTTTAGAAATGATGCAAGATTTTGAATATGGTGTGTGGACTCCTCGAACAGCTAGGACTGCTGCACACCTATTTTCCATGGATGCGATGATGTTATCGATAAGACTTTGGGGAATACTGTTCCACTCCTCAAGAAGTGCAATCTCCAAGTCTCGGGGAGTAAAAGGAGGCCTTGGTCTCGCAGCAATGCGTCGTCCTAGCATGTCCCAAACATGCTCGATTGGATTCAGGTCAGGAGAGCACGCTGGCCATTCCATACGCTGTATTGTTTCAGCTTCAAGCATGTTCTCCACAAGACGAGCTGTATGCGGTCTGGCAATATCATGCTGGAAAACAAAGGAATCTCCAATGGCTGCAGCGTAAGGTATGACATGAGGTCTCAGTATCTCGTCTGCATACCTTCGGACCGTCAAAGTATCATTCCGGATTATATGCAGGTCCGTACGTCCAACTATGCTGATTCCACCCCACACCATAAAACCAGCTCGTCTGTATCGTGACCTTTCACGAACGAATGTGGGGTTATTTCGAGTGCCCCTTTCCCTCCATATCAAAACACGTCGGGTGTCACACTCCAGGCTGAATTGGGACTCGTCTGTAAACAGCATTTGGCTCCAATCATGTTGCTCCCAATCTCGATGTTCAGCAGCCCATCTTCTTCGGGCCGCGTGGTGGCGTGTGGTCAACGGAATGCAGACCATTGGCCTACGTGCATAGAGACCTCCCTGATGAAGCATATTACGTACTGTTTGGCTGGACACCCTTCGTCCTGTTGCCAAGAGCAACTGTCTTTGCAGCTGAGTAACATTGTCTGTTCTGTTCCGACGAGCTGTTAACAGTATATACCGGTCATCAGTTGCTGTAGTGGCGCGTGGCCGACCTTGCCCTGGTCGACGTCTAACATTCCCTGTTTCTTGGAATCGATTCCACAGCTTTGCAACGACACTTCTGGCGATTCCAACAGAGTCCGCGACACTACTTTGTGTTTGCCCGGATTCAAGTCTACCTATAATACGCCATGCCATGGATTCCGGTAAATCACGTTGTTGAGACATTTTCAAGTCACCTTTTCTCAAAAAGAATAACTGAACAATCGAATTTCACAGTTAAGGCAGTGAAACAGACGTTTCTGCAACATCCCGATTTCCACCCTTATGTTCTTTTTCTGGTTTTGACGTCATGAACTTTGATTTGCATATGAAGTTTTCTTCTTCTGTTTCCTGCTAGGCTTTAAATTATGGATGATTTATTTTATGTTACTTATCGGTGTAAGTATTTGCGTAATTTCGTTAAACCCATGTGCTCCCCCAATTGTTTTGAGGAGTATATATATATATATATCGTAACGGATATTTTTATAGACAAAATGATGTAGAAGAAACTATTGGAATTAAATCTAATAGAACATACTAAAGAATATAGTACATTTTAAGGAACATTTCTTTTACTGTATTTTAATATTTTTTTGGATAATGTCCAATTGCTGGGGCGTTTTACTGGGTTTTGTTTTTAAAAGTTTTATAAGATTGAAGTTATAATATTAGCAGGGTTTGATTACTTATTAGTTATTACCCATTACTTAATTACCCAGGTTCGTTTTAACCCCAGCATGTAAACACTGTAGAAAGATTAGACACAACTTAAATGTTTATATAAATGATGAGGACCAATATTTACAAATTAACAACGAATATTTATTACACAAATAAACAGTTAAATTACAGTATTAAAATGATTATTCAATCAAATTGGGTCCTCACCGGATAAAACAAGGTATGTATCATTTACGGGACTTTAATTTAAATTTAAATCTTAAAATAGTACTGTCAACAGGCAACAGAAATGTAAAGACTGACTTACCCTAAATCGGCGTTGCTACGGGAACATTAATATTGTTCCATCTTTTTCGCAGGGGGGGTTCGAGAACCCCACCCCAGAGCGGGGCCCGAAGGCCCTTTCCTCACTGCGAAAGAATCTCGTCTGATCTCAACTCTCTGAAAAACTTTTTTTTTTTCTGAAAACTTTTTCTCTCTCATCTGTATCATTTCTACCCCTTAATATTTATCTCAACTTTTTGCATACATGTTTTCACCTTCCAATCACAGTATTTTCTTCTCCATATAAACTCCACCTACGTCTTAAAACCCTTTTCTAGTGGCCCTAATATTTCTCTTTTATTAAAATCACACTTCTCATTGGACCTATACTAAACATTTTCATATTCTTTCACATTTTTCCCCTGTTCCTTTCTACATTTTTTTTATATTCTATTTTCTAACACCTGGTCAGTTTTATAACATCTTTTCCTGACCATGATCCGACAATACTGCTACTGTTGCGTAAATTTCACTACAATCCTTTCAATTCTTATTCCTTATTCTAAAGGGGCTTTTTCGACTGACCCTCGTCCAACGCAACTCTTTTATCATGGGGGCTTTGACTAACCGCGATCTAATTTTACTACTAAGCCTTTTCTTATGGGGGTAATTCATCGGTTACTGAGTCAAAGGACACCGCGCTATTCTCCAACGTTTTCCCCTCTTTACCATAAATATATTTTATTGCGTACGTTTCCCTTTTCTAGCAATCTTTTAAACTTATGTAAAAGGCATTTTCTTATGCTGACTTTTTCTTAACTGTTATTCCCCTTCACAACGCTTCACAATGGATAAAAGAATCTTGAAATGGCTTGCAGCTTTTAACAAGATCCCCGAAAGCCTTTTGCTGGCTTAAAGAGCCAGCAATACTCACAAAAGTCTCAGAAAAAGAAAAAAAAATTTAAAAAAAAAGAAAAAAAAGTTGTAAGTCCCGATTTTAGATTGAATACCTAATTGGTTGAGAGACCTACTACTAACTGGTGGAGGACCCAAATTTAAATGATAAACATACATATATAGCACAAAAATACCAGGTTATATATATACAACACACACAAAAAAAAATTTATCAAAATCTAATCAATGTAAAAGTAGACTCGTTAGGATAATATTCTTAGTAAAATTTAACACTTTCAACCAAGATAAATGGCTTCTTTTTCCAAAATTAATCCTGATTGTAACACTTGTGCTTAAAGTGTTTAAAAAAAATAGGTATTAATATAGGGGAAAATTATCCAGTAATAATATAATATAAAGCATAAATAAGAATGAATAAATTAAAAGAGTACAATAAAATTATAAATAATGCCCACACACAAAATCTGAGTTGCTGAAAAAAAAATTGATATAACCAATGTTAAAATAAGCTTACTAGAAGCAACTCGTAGCGTATATGCATACTGGTAACCAACCTAAATAACATTTAGTACCTAAAAGTAATTAATACTAATTCTTGAGCTGAAGGGATACAAAAGAAATGGGTATAAAAATTAGAGCATCATAATAATATATAAAGTGAAAATAAAAATGACTGATTTAAAATAGAGAAATGGATTTAAAATAATTAATGTCCTGAGTATATTTTTAGTGAGATATACAACATCAGAAAGTGATTGTTGAGAAGACTTGTACGAAACGTCGGTTTCACTGGAAGACTAAGTGTTCTAGGTAATATATATAAAGTTGTTGAAATGACAGCAATCACAACTGAAAATTCTGAAATTATCTAAGATGAAGTGTTAACGGATTAAGAGCTACGTTCTGGTGAACACATAAAGTTCTTGGACGGGAAAATTGTCCGTGGACCACTTCGAATTGCTCCAGCAACGTCCACAGTGCAATCGTAGGACCTAAAGATTTGGATAACACTCATACACGAAAGTATGAAACGACCGCTATTGCGACTGGCTCACAGGTAAGTTAATTTCGTGCACTGAAAAAAAACGATTGTAAACCCCGCTTACGTCGACCTCGGAAGGGGCAAATTTAGAGTGGAGCATTGATTTATCAGTGAAGACCAAGCCCTTGAAGAAGATCTGCAAACGCACAGCCGATGAAAACGAGCGCCGCTGTCGATTACTACAGGCATGTATGAAGGTGAAGAAGATGCACGTCCCTCTGTAGATGAAAACAAACACTGTCGGACATTTAGCAAAATCTAGAAATCGTCGTAAAACGTAGGAGACTGCAATCAATCTCACTCTCCGTTGCATGAACCGCTCGCCCGATGACTCGACGAATAACTCGTACACGACACTGCTGGCCTTAAAACTCGGCCACAATGTGGAGATTTTTTAAAGTTCTTGTGCTACTAGAGCAACATCACTCATGTGACTTCATGATGAGAGCTTTAAACAGCAACTTGAAAGGTTAAACAAAAATTGTGGTGCCCAGGAAAGCACCAAAAGTAAACAACATTGAGCTATAGGGTAAAGTCTATCTTACAAATCATGTTGAATTGACAGTACAAAAAAATTCTTAGTCGTATAAAGGTTAAAATTAAAATAACTGTATATTTAATAATTGTTAGTCATTAAATTAAGACATTATTCTCTTATAATGTAAAATATAAAAATTTCCCCTTATATTTCTAAAGAATTAGGGAACAAATGATTAATTATCTAAATGAATATCTATTATGGCATACCTTTGTATAAAACAACCAAATATCTAATGATATTGTAACACATCCTCATTATTATCATTAGTAATAATACTACTATTATTATACACACTGTGATGGCGGCGGGCCCTCTGCTTAACCCCCGGTATATTAGATATAAAATTTGGTGAAGTTTCTTTTCAGTTTTGAATGTTTACCAGAGGCGAGTCCAGGTAATCAATCAAGAGGCGTGCCAGCTCTCTGGTAAACAGATGACAACCTGGACGGGATGTGCAGATGGTTTGCTGGAGGTATTTCCGGAGGTATGCAGGGGAACCGGTTTTGGACTGGTGTTGGGCTGTGCAGGAGAGAGCCAGCTAGGGTGGTGACAAGGGAGACAGAGAGAGAGAGACAGTGGTCCGGTGTGGACGGTTCTCGATTTTGTCTCGGACCAGCAGTTTACGTGTGCGGAGAAGCCACGTGGAGGCGACTGTGATTTGTTTGGCGTAGGAGTGTTTGTAGCCTTACAGAGGTGAATTAATTGATTTGGCTGGAGGCCATGCATGCACTGGAGGTGCAAAACTCATATGGAGTTAATGTAAATATGTAATTACGCTAAAGAATAAAGGTGCTTGTTTTACGTTCCTTAATCCAGCGTATTCTCGGTGATTTCTGAGGGAACCGGGTGGCTAGGAATTAGCCATAGTTCGGCGCGCTATCGAAATAGACTGGGCAGTGAAGACGAATTGACCCAGTATATGATAGCTGGTGGCAGCGGAGGAATTCTACGTATGTGTTTGTGAAATACGTGAGGATCCACGGAGGAGGTGAAGCAGTGGCGGAACTGGCGAGGATAGCCAAGGGAATCTGCCGATGCAAGCAGTCAACTAGAACCTGCGGAAAATACTAGCAGCCGAGACGTGTAGCCAGACGGAATTTGTTCAGAATAAGTGGAACCTGTGCAAGAAAATTCGATCAGCGTGTACAGCTGGATGCGACAGCAGGAAAGGTAAGCTCATTTGAAATCTTCCAAAGAGGTCTGCGCGATAATTGTCGAGGGGTAGTAAATTGTGGGGTTGGAACTAGTGACTGGTTGGAATTAGTCTAATAATTCAGGGGATTTAGAAAGATAATTTCAACGCTTCTTTGAGAAGTCCGAAAGTTAAACCAGTGAAGGTTTAGTGAAAATTTGTTCGAGAAGAACAGGTGTGAAATCCTGATAGAGATCGGGTAAATGTAGTAGTCTTAGTAGACATTAGTAGTTAGTTTTTTCTAAATGTGATTTTGGTTAATCAAAACTTTGTGAGTAAATCCACAGGGAATCTCACGGGCACGCGTTGTGCGGAAAAAAGAAGAAAAGTGTTTTCTTTTGTGTTTAATAAATAGAAAGTGTTTAATGAATTGAATTTGTGCGAGTGTTTGTAGGAAACCGCACAGTGCCTTGGTGCACAGGAAAGTACTCAGTGTGGGACAAAACGCTGATTTGAAATAGTATATTTGTATTAGTGTTATTCTAGAAGTGTATAAGCAATTTGAGTGTTTTATGCTATAAGATAATGTGATACATATGTGTTTCTTTTAAATGTTTGATAATATATTGTGATATATGTTCTAGCTATTGTTATGTAATTGGATAGGATCGCTTGTGATTAATTGTACCAGTTTATGTGTATAAGTGAAAGCTCAAAGGTGACAATATTTAGTGTCGTTATATCTAGTACCTGTCCTATATTTCTGTGTTAAGTAGGGCATGTGAAATTACATGTGTATTTCTGGGAGCGTATTGAGTGTACGGCATTGGGTTAGAAATAAGTTATTGTGATTTCTGTGAATACTGTGGTAAATCTTTTAGTTTGGGAAAATGGAAGTTCTTCTAATTAGACAGACTAAAATTGTTCTTGTGGCTTTGGCCGATAATTTGGACGTTGAGGCGTCGATAAATGATAAAAAAATAGTAATTGTCCGACGAATCATTGGGTCGGAAAATTACAGTGAAGTAAGGACTAAGGCGGGTCTAGAAGGAATTCTAGAACAGATTAAATTAGATCGGGAAGAGAAGGATAAGCAGATGAATAGGGCCTATGAATTAGCTTTAATAAGAAAGAGAGAAAGTTTAGACGTTAGTCAGAAAGCCATAATAGACAATATTTTCGAGGTTTTCGAGTCGAATAAAGAATTCTTTGTGAGACATGATAAAGGAATCTTCGAGAGACTAGAATACGACCTAGACTGTGAGGCGAAATATGCTTTTGATCAATCAACTAGATTTATTAAATCGGGGGAATTGGAGTACCTGAGGGTAAAATTACAGGCTGTAAATTCCTATAGAGAAAGTAGAGGTTTAATAAGGAAGGCCGGAGTCACTAAAATTGAGAAGAGTGTCGAAAGTCAAATTGAGGGGAAAATTTGCGTAGAGCAAAAGGTTAAATCTCTGGGTAGAGAAAAAAATGTAGAGATTGTGTTGGGAAATTTCAGCGAGGTGGAAGCTGGGAATTTCGGAAGCGCGAGTACTCGAGGCAAAATTAAAAATAAGGAATTCTGTAGCCAGTTGGTTGCCGGAGATACTTTGAGCAGTTCGAGGGAAGTGTGGGAAAATAAGGAAACCTTTGTAATTGAGCAAGCAAGCTTAAATTCGGGTGTAGGAAATCGAAGTGAAATGGATAACTCGCTCTGCAAATCCGTGAATGTAGAGACAGTGGGGAAAATGAATGTAGATTTGTGTGAGGAAACTAGCCCAGATAGGAGGGAAATAGATAACTCGCTCTGCAGATTCACGCATGTAGAGACATGTGGGAAAATGAATGTAGATTTGTGTGAAGAAAGTAGCCTAGATAAAAGAGAAATATTGTCTCAAAGCGACTCTAACATTTGTGAGCTCGAAGTGAGAAAAGTTAGTTTCGTTGAGTCAGCCGAGGTTTTAGGGGATTTGAATCTCGCGTTTTGTGTAACTGACCGCACACACAGGGGGATGGACCTTTGTCCGCGAGTCCATTCATCAGGTTCTTTACAAGTGGAAGGGACTATAAGTGCATGTCAGGCTGTGATGAATGTAGTCGAAAAAGTTGAGCCGAGAGACGGTTTAGAATTTGCTCCCCAGGGAATAGACAATGGCATTCGGGAAAACACGGACCGCGAAAGGGCCGAAAGTTCGTCTAAAATGGATGGTCAGATTTTGACGGAATTTAGGGGAAACCTAAACAATGCGGCTGAGGGGGAGAGAATCCCTGTAGAAAATAGAAGGACGGGGTTTCCGAGTAGAAACATTTTGAGAGGGAGGTTACCTAAGATTGGGATACTCCATTGTAACGAGTTCAAAGGGAAATTACATCCGGTAGTGATAAGGACTAAACCGCGCCGCGAAAAGGCGAGTGGAACAAAGTGCAAGAAAGCGAAGTTTAAAATGTTTTTGGGCTTGAGCAAAACTAAGGAGAAATGTCCGTTAGCTAGAGGCAGACCGAATTGCGTAAAGCATAGTCAAAAGACGGGACGCCAGGGTTTTGTCAAGTTCAAGAGGAAATTTAGGGGAGGAAGACATTCTGTTAAATTCAAAATGAAAATGGGTACGAGGTGCTCAGAGGGGCAGCCTAGCAATTTCGGGAGACTGATGAAAAACCGAAAATTGCAAATATTCGCGAGGGCGAAGATTAATAGACAGGATGATTTAAGGGAGCCGTATGACAGGGTTTCCAAGAAAATTCAGCGTAAGCGAGATGCTACGAGGAGGGTTAACTCCAAATTTAAAGGAATTAAGTTTGGGAAAATTTAAATTCTCAGATGAGATTTTGAGGGTCAAGGGAGAATTTAATGCTGCGTGAAACAGTGACCCAAAAATGTATGTGTAAGAATTATGTGTATTGTTTTTTTTTGTATGATTTTATACCAGAAAGTTGAATTGAGTAAATTGTAGTGTATAATCTTTTATGTGATGAATTTTGTGAAATTTAAAGTGCATATATGTTGGTAAAACATGACCACATAGTATGAGAATGGATTTAGGCAAATTATGTAAATTTCCTTATGTTCAATTAGTATAACGATTGTGATCAATTAGTAGAATGATTTTCTTTTGGTGAAAGGTCCTATGGCGCTTTTTGTGTAAGCCGGTGGAAGGCCTCAGAAAGACTGTCATTAATATACTGCAATACAATTTTGTTATTGTTAGAAAAGGAACCAAACGAGTTAGTTTGTTATGACTCTATGTCAGGAAATGACGTTAAAAACACCTAATGGAATTGTGGAATCCTAGTGTAGAAATAAATGTGGGCTCAACTGTGAGTTTCGGTTTCCTGGCCAATCGAGTGGAAAGAGGCCGATTGAGTCGCGCGTTTGGATAGGAGAAATTATGTTCCGTGGGTTACAGGACCAACTGAATGTCGAATAGATAATGATCTTGGAATGCCGAATGTTTAATGAAATAGTAAGAATTTCATAACTAATATTTAGTAAGAAATATAAGTTTAATTTTGTCCACTATATTTGGTAATCGTTATCCACGATGATGTGTTTTTGCTTTTAGAGAAGTTTACAAAGCAATTGTGAAATTTTTAATTGGTTAATGTTGTGATCAATGTATGTTGTGTTAACTGTGTTTTTTTTTAGTAATGTTTCTTTGTTTAATGTGTCTTTGCGTAATATTTTGTTTCATGTTATTGCAACTAGGTTAAGATATAGTCGATAATTGAAATATGGTCGAAATTGTGGTAATGTTTGTAATTAAGTTAAGATTAGAGTAATGTATTGTTGTACTACCTATGCTAAAATATGTTAAATGAAAGTGCTTAATTTGTTGGCGAATAGAAGCTAAACAAGTTAGGTTACGTTGTCGGCTATGACTGGCCGAAAGGTACGGGTGCTAACGCCCTTAAGTTTATAATTGAACCGAGAAGGTTATCTGCAGATAGAATGGCCTTGAGGCTATGTTTTTGTTGTTTTCAGTATGAAATTGTTAACGTAAGTTTTTTAGTGCATTATGAGTATTTTGTTTGTCTTAATCATGTATGAATTTATTATGTGTTTAGCTAATGTAATATCAGTGTAATGATTATCTGCATCTCTTACTGGAAATTGAATTGATGTTTTTCACTCTCGAAAAGTATTCGGAGTGCAGGTTTAGGAATGATGTGTCCCAGACTGAGTGCAGTTTAGGGCATTTTCGAGGGAAATTTCTAAAGTAGGCGGAAATTGACTCTAGGAAGTTAGGGCTGAAGAAAGCCAAATGGTATTGACCTCTTTGGAAATGTTTCGTGTGGGCATACCTAGAGGGACCTACAGAACTTTCCATTAGACTTTTTTATGTATAAAAAAGCCTTTAAAGGGGGGAGGAGCTGTGATGGCGGCGGGCCCTCTGCTTAACCCCCGGTATATTAGATATAAAATTTGGTGAAGTTTCTTTTCAGTTTTGAATGTTTACCAGAGGCGAGTCCAGGTAATCAATCAAGAGGCGTGCCAGCTCTCTGGTAAACAGATGACAACCTGGACGGGATGTGCAGATGGTTTGCTGGAGGTATTTCCGGAGGTATGCAGGGGAACCGGTTTTGGACTGGTGTTGGGCTGTGCAGGAGAGAGCCAGCTAGGGTGGTGACAAGGGAGACAGAGAGAGAGAGACAGTGGTCCGGTGTGGACGGTTCTCGATTTTGTCTCGGACCAGCAGTTTACGTGTGCGGAGAAGCCACGTGGAGGCGACTGTGATTTGTTTGGCGTAGGAGTGTTTGTAGCCTTACAGAGGTGAATTAATTGATTTGGCTGGAGGCCATGCATGCACTGGAGGTGCAAAACTCATATGGAGTTAATGTAAATATGTAATTACGCTAAAGAATAAAGGTGCTTGTTTTACGTTCCTTAATCCAGCGTATTCTCGGTGATTTCTGAGGGAACCGGGTGGCTAGGAATTAGCCATAGTTCGGCGCGCTATCGAAATAGACTGGGCAGTGAAGACGAATTGACCCAGTATATGATAACACATTATATATACACATTTCTGTAGAATGCCTGTTTATGCATTCATGTACTGTGTTAGAGAAAAAAAATATTTATAATAAAGAAAGTGAACGCAAAATCTATATATACGAACAACAATGACAGGTGATCAGTCCGCCAAAACAAGATATATTAGAAGTTACATCCAAAATTTTAAAATTTATTTTGTTTTTGATTTGTTATTTTAGAGTTAAACAACAATGCCAACTAAATTTTTGAAACATGAGATGAGTAATTAAAAGCAAAAGGAAGGAGAGAAATTGTATATTTCGATTTTCTAACAACAACAAAAAAATAAAAGAAAACCCTAGTATAATGATAGGGAAAATTATGACAAGAGAGAAAAAAAAAATTATGTGTTATAACTCTCTTATTGACATGACAATTGACATTCGATTAAGGTTAAAGCTAGGAAACTACAGATAATTGTCTAATTTAAAATGTTTTAAGTATTTACAAAAAGAAATTAATGAATAACAATTTGAAATCAAACAATAATAATAAACATATATAAATAGTAAATAGCAAAAGAAAGAAACGTATGTAAGAACAAGAAAAAAAAAATTGGAAAAATAAAAGATAACGCTAAGAGGTGCGTTCGCATCTCCATTCATAAGAACGAATTTCAGAAAATCGCGATTCTCGCGTGGGAAATTTCGAAAAAAATTCCATTCTTCACTGTTCTCCGTTATCTGTCCGCAACGATCAAATATCGTCTTATAAATTTACGAACCAGAGAGTTAATTGTAAGTGAAGCGATTGTGAATTTCATCTGTTCTCCTCTTATAGAAGACAATTTTCAGAAAATCAAAATTCATTCATTATTTCCCATGCCTATTCATTATTATGTTACATTCACTCATTAATAACAGACATAGAAAATGAGTTTAAAAAAAACAGAAAACGCGATAAAAATAATTACATAAATAATAAAAAGAGTAAATAAAAAGCAAAAGAGATACGTTTCGCTTCTACTTTCTTTAAACCGTACTCAGCACGGCCTGAAGATATTGTTTGACTCCCCCCATCGAGGAACAACAAGCAAACAGTACATAACTATACGCAATTCGAAAACCCTATGATTCGCTCTATCACTATAGCTCGAATTCATAGCTACTGTGAAAAGAATTTCCCTCTTCTCTCCCGGCCAAAACGGAACGCAGGAGAAACTTGAAAAGGAACAAAAACCGCAACTGCACTCCCCTCTCTTCGAAGGGCAATATTCTATTCTTCGCCCCCCTCTTATGAGAGCACAATTCTTTAGAAAGTGACCAATTTTTGCCCACTAAACAGTTCAAATCGTGCACTATTTTTCGCCTTTCCCTAAATTGGGATTTAAATAGTGCGACTACGGGCGTCGATATAATACACTAAATACATTAAAACAATAAAGGAAATTCAAACGTCTAAAAAAAAATAATATCCTCCTTAACCATTGTTTTGTACCATAAGCATGCACAAAATAAATTTTAATCACGGAATATATAGATATCAACATACTCTAATTACATCCTAACGGCGAACACATAAAACCTAAAATCTTAATAGAAATTTTAGAGCAAACACATAGAAAAGAAGGAAAAAAAAAATTATATACATGCATAAAACCCTAATGAAATTTCGAAATCGGAAACCCATTAACGGTATATATCAAAACACAATTATAACACATTAAAACATGATTTTCTATCAAGAAAAAAAATTCTCTTAACCATTTATATACTAATTATATCATTGCTCTTAAAAGTGCGACATAATATAAAAATAAAAATTTTAAGATACACAAAAAAAATTTCTGGACTAAAGTCACACACATGTCAAATTGAAATAAAATTGCTAAATTCTACTAATTTTCCCAATAAATTACCTACAGAATCAGGCATTAGACTCTAAGAGTCAGGCATGTTAATCAAAAAAAAATTGATATACATATATTCTACTGACAGAAATGTGCATATAATAATAATTTTTTTTTTCGATATATATATATAATATATAAATTTGAAAGAAATATTAAAACACATACATTTTATAATAATAACGATATGCCAATACAGGTATTCACAATTTTAAACACATTAAGAAACTAATTTAAATTCGTGTATTTGATCAAGAATTAAAACAATTAATAATAATAAAAAATTGTATCATCATAGTATGCAACATGTCAAAAAAAAATCCTAATTTAAACTAATGAAAAATAAAAGAGGTGAATATTTACTGTGTCTATATTTTTTTTGCCTACAAATATCCATTATAAAAATTAATATCCTTATAGGAAAAAAATTTTCTTTTTAATACCCAAGTGATTACAGAAATCAAATGGAATGGTCACGGCAACCATTTGCTGGGGCGTTTTACTGGGTTTTGTTTTTAAAAGTTTTATAAGATTGAAGTTATAATATTAGCAGGGTTTGATTACTTATTAGTTATTACCCATTACTTAATTACCCAGGTTCGTTTTAACCCCAGCATGTAAACACTGTAGAAAGATTAGACACAACTTAAATGTTTATATAAATGATGAGGACCAATATTTACAAATTAACAACGAATATTTATTACACAAATAAACAGTTAAATTACAGTATTAAAATGATTATTCAATCAAATTGGGTCCTCACCGGATAAAACAAGGTATGTATCATTTACGGGACTTTAATTTAAATTTAAATCTTAAAATAGTACTGTCAACAGGCAACAGAAATGTAAAGACTGACTTACCCCAAATCGGCGTTGCTACGGGAACATTAATATTGTTCCATCTTTTTCGCAGGGAGGGTTCGAGAACCCCACCCCAGAGCGGGGCCCGAAGGCCCTTTCCTCACTGCGAAAGAATCTCGTCTGATCTCAACTCTCTGAAAAACTTTTTTTTTTCTGAAAACTTTTTCTCTCTCATCTGTATCATTTCTACCCCTTAATATTTATCTCAACTTTTTGCATACATGTTTTCACCTTCCAATCACAGTATTTTCTTCTCCATATAAACTCCACCTACGTCTTAAAACCCTTTTCTAGTGGCCCTAATATTTCTCTTTTATTAAAATCACACTTCTCATTGGACCTATACTAAACATTTTCATATTCTTTCACATTTTTCCCCTGTTCCTTTCTACATTTTTTTTATATTCTATTTTCTAACACCTGGTCAGTTTTATAACATCTTTTCCTGACCATGATCCGACAATACTGCTACTGTTGCGTAAATTTCACTACAATCCTTTCAATTCTTATTCCTTATTCTAAAGGGGCTTTTTCGACTGACCCTCGTCCAACGCAACTCTTTTATCATGGGGGCTTTGACTAACCGCGATCTAATTTTACTACTAAGCCTTTTCTTATGGGGGTAATTCATCGGTTACTGAGTCAAAGGACACCGCGCTATTCTCCAACGTTTTCCCCTCTTTACCATAAATATATTTTATTGCGTACGTTTCCCTTTTCTAGCAATCTTTTAAACTTATGTAAAAGGCATTTTCTTATGCTGACTTTTTCTTAACTGTTATTCCCCTTCACAACGCTTCACAATGGATAAAAGAATCTTGAAATGGCTTGCAGCTTTTAACAAGATCCCCGAAAGCCTTTTGCTGGCTTAAAGAGCCAGCACAATCGCCCGCCACATTAGCAAGAAAAAAATATTTTTTGCCAATTTATTTCGTTGTTATGCACGTGACGCAAAATTCGCTTAAAGTATCACAAAAAGAAAATAAACCACGTGATCAGCATTTAATAAATTAACTTCTGAAAATGAATCTTTAAAAATTTACCAAAAATCAGAAAATTGAGGCAAGATTCGAAAAAGATTTCATTTGAAAGTAATTTTTAGGATCTTTCTCGTGATATAAATTTTATAACCCTGAAATTATTATTTTTAATGCAAACTTAAAAAAAATTACTAAAACAGCTTAAAAATTTAATTTAAAAAATTCTAAGAAGAATTTTTCCAAAATCTTTTTTAGTGCACCCCTACACTATAAGAAGAATCGCCATGCAAAATTTCAGCCCTTTAGGTCCAGCGGTTTGGTCTGTGCGTTGTATGTCAGTCAGTCAGTCAGTCGGTTAAGGAACTGTTTTATATATATAGGTAGGTACATCAATCAATTAACCAAGTAAAATTTTTTAAAACTTATCTTATTGTCAGTGTGTCGCCAAATTGTTAAAAGTGTACCGTGACGAAAAGAATAAAGTTTGAGAATCACTGCAATAGACGGAGAATGCGACCCATCCCAATGTGAAGACATCCCCTCTCACCTGGGAGCATCCCCCCCCCCCATTTCATCGACATGTGTTAGGGATCATCCCGCTTTTGTGTAACCTCGAGTCGAGATGACGCGTTTTTAAACAAACATCACTGCTGATAGACAAGGAATTCCCCCTTCTCGGAGATAGATCACTTCTTTCAGGACGCTGCGCTGGTGGAGGCGACATTCATTTAGTCTCACAATTTATACTCCTTTCGTCATTTTTTAAAATCGTAAACATATTTATATAAAACTTATTCATTATACGTATATCAAATATTTAAAATTGCACGAAATTTTATTTTATTTACAAAAATTTAAATTCAAAACGGAAAGCGTGCGTCCTTTTTTTTATTTATTTATCTACTGTTTGTCAATAGCTCTTTTTGCATAAGTTTTTAATTATTTATATATATATATATATATATATATATATATATATATATATATATATATATATATATATATATATATATATATATATATATATACAGTGGAATCTCGATCTATCATTTTCCATGGGACCGACTGAACTGAACGATAAATGCGGGAAAACGATAGATCCGGGAAAATAACAAAGCAATATGATCGTCGGGACTCAGTATAATAAACGATACATACGGGAAAACGATGATTCCGAAAACGATCTATCGAGATTCCATTATATATATATATATATATATATATATATATATATATATATATATATATATATATATATATATATATATATATACATATATATATATATATATATATATATATATATATATATATATACATATATATATATATATATATTCAGGGTGAGGCAGAAAGCACGTTCTAATTTGGAACATCCATAACAAAGATAAAAAGCAAGATAGAGAAGAAATATTTTATACCCGAGAAGTACACAGAATACTATTGTCATCCATTAAATCTTAAAGATTACATCAGTTAAATGGCGACCGTCACTTTCGATGCAATTTTGAAGTCTCTTTCGGAAATTTTGCATGGATCCGCGGATCATGTCCAACGGAATCGCCGTGATTTCTTGCGTAATTACTGACTTGAGTGCTTGCAAAGTTGTTGGTCGGTGTTGGTACACTTTTGATTTGAGATAACCCCACAGAAAAAATTTGCAAGCACTCAAGGCAGTAATTACGCAAGAAATCACGGCGATTCAGCGGGACATGGTCGTCAGATCAATGCAAAATTTCCGAAAGAGACTTCAAAACTGCATCGAAAACGACTGATGTAATCTTTAAAACTTAATGGATGACAATGGCATACTGTGTACTTCTCAGGTATAAAAGATTTTTTTCTCTATCTTGCTTTGTATTTTTGTTATTGATGTTCCAAATCAGAACGTTCTTTCTACCGCACCCTATATATATGTAAGAATCAGATCCAGTAATTATAATTTTTAATGACTCGTCCCTCACTTTGAGTACAACCCCCGACGAATCAGAGTCAGGAGTTTGTATGGTAACCGGTTTTCTCGCAGAATGTCCTGCTGGAAAAATTTAGTTATTCCGGGTTGGCAACAGTTGAAGAGGAGTGTTTTGAGATTTGCTCTGTACTTCTTGGTATGTGGTTGTGATACGTGCTGTTCACTAAACTAGTATGTTTGTCTCGAAGTTAATGGAATTAATAAACTTATTAAATTAAACGAGTTGATTTCTGTCTTGGATCCAAATCATGACATATATATATATATATATATATATATATATAGGGGAACCCGGGGTAGAACGAGGTTCGGGGCGGAATGAAGTTCGCCGTTTTTAGGTGTCAAGAAGGTGCTGCCAGTCACCGGCAATAAGTACAGGTAGACCAACGTATTGCTACTCAACTTCGACAACCATTTTAGTATAGTTTTCTCGAGCGTTGGTTGGTGCAGTTTTCGTTGTGTAATTGTTTGCTCCTGTATTGTAACTTTTGATGATTTTGTAACCAAAGTAAGGTATACATACTTGTTTACATCACAACTATAGTTAGTACATGCTTGAATTACGTTTAATTGTCTTTAGTTTCCTGTAGTTAAACATCTGTTTACGTATCTTTCTCGAGTGACCTTACGTCCCTAACCTAAATCGTTTCCCTGTGGCGGAACGGGTGGGGCAGAATGGGGTAGTACCCCATTGCTACTCAACTTCTACAACCATTTTAGAATAGTTTTCTCGGGGCAGAATGGGGTACTACCCCATTCTGCCCCGCAATGTTTTTAGCTAAGAGATCGTTTTTGGACAGCCCCAATTTTTTTTTCTTTCGATTTCAGTTGGTTCGAGAGTATAAGAAAAAAAAACAAATAGGCAATCATGGTCTACTGAGGCAATGAACAATGCTGTCGAGGCGGTTATTTCTGGAAAATCTGGGTATTTGAAGGCTTCGAACCAATTTGATGTTCCCGAGTCTACTCTGGAAAGATACGTTAAAAAAAGAAAGGAAAACCCTGACTACAAGATCGATAAAACGGCTGGAAAATTTAAAAACGTATTTGCAGAAGAGCAGGAATTTGTGGTCGTTAACTATTTAAAAACTATGGAGGCTAGGTCATTCGGTCTAGCAATAAAGAACTTGCGTAGCATAGCTGATCAGTTAGCAGTAAGAAATGTCATTGGTCATAGATTTAAAAATGGAATCGCAGGTCACGATTGGGTCAATGGATTCCTTAAGAGACATCCTACTTTATCTATTGGCTAAATCCGAATTAACATCTCGTGCAAGAGCCATGGGCTTTAATAAAGTAGCTGTCGATAGTTTTTTTTCGTTGCTAACGAACTTACTCGACAAACACAAACTAACGGCTCCTCAAATATTTAATTGCGATGAAACGGGCATTTCAGTGAACCCTAAAAACCAATCAAAGATCATAGCTTGCAAGGGGAAACGTCAAGTCGGATCATTAACATCCGCAGAAAGGGGCGAAACTCTAACCTGCCTTATTTGTATGTCGGCAAGTGGAGCTTACATGTCCCCGATGCTCATTTTTCCTCGAAAGAAGAAGCGGAAAGAATTTGAGTTAGGATTGCCACCAGGAGGTTGGGCTGAGGTGCACAGCACTGGATGGATGACTGCTGAGTCATTTCTTGTGTGGTTTCGAAAATTTGTGGAATTTTCTAAGGCATCAAAAGACTTCCCGGATCTTCTTATATTAGATGGCCACTCAACACATACGATGAACCTTGAGGTTATAGACTACGCGAGGGAGAGTGGCGTTTCGTTGCTATGTCTACCACCACATTGCTCTCACAGACTTCAGCCACTTGATGTTTCTTTTATGAAGCCTTTAAGTCTTCATTACAGCAATGAGCTTCGAAAATGGCTACGAAGCAACCCAGGGAACGTCGTAACTCTCTTTCAAATTTCAACGCTTTTTGGATCAGCTTTTATCCAAAGCGTAACAATGGAAACTACTATTAATTGTTTCCAAGCTACAGGAATATGGCCTACTGACCCATCCATATTCACCGACGCAGATTTTCTCCCAGCAGACACAACTGACAACGAATTTGGTAGGCCTTCAAGTGAAGATGTGATAACATCGGGAGCTGAACAATTGGAATTGCTTTCGCCTAGCACACCAGTTAAAAAACACATGCATATCAGATTGGATGATATAGCTGGTGAGGTTTCAGCCAAATCTAATGATGACACGCCGGTTAAGAAGGTCCGATTTGATGACGCTAATTGTGCCACTCCTGGCTGCTCTTGGATGACAATTGACAACAGGGCCTCTTCATTTCATTTTTCACCTGAAATTCTAATGCCTATTCCAAAAGTTAAAGAAAGCGTGAAAAGGACGAATAGGAAGAGGGGGAAGACGGCTGTCTTAACAGTATTCCCCATACAAAAAAGAGTTAAAAGCCGCTATTAAGGGGAAAAAAAAGAAAAGAACTTTGCTAAAGAAGAAAGAGCAAGGATAAAAATATTTAAGAAAGAGAATAAAATTAAGAATGAAAAAAACAAGAGAAAATGCCTGAAGATAAATGGAAAAAAGAAGGAGCTGAAGAGAGAACCCAAAACTAACGAGAGTGATTCTGGAGATTGTTCTGACTGCGAGTGTTTATATTGTGGTGAATTTTACTCAAAGTCAGTTAAAGGTTGGGTCGCTTGTTCCATGTGCAAAAAATGGGCACACAATTCCTGTGTGGCAATAGATAGCGAAGATGATGAGGCTGTCCTAGTGTGTGAATTTTGCGAATAGACTTAAGAAAAGGACACAATCAATGAAAACTGTAACCTTAATTAAACCTTTATAATCACTTAAAACTAAATAAATATAGAACAAACTTATTTTTTCTGCATTTACACTAGTTTATATGGTTTTATAATTAATTGTCCTTATCACCCCGTTCTGCCCCGTACACGGGGCAGAACGGGGCAAATGACAAAATTTTCTGTAATTGGAAAAAAAAGTTGTTTTTTTATTTTCTTACAATATTATTGTATTTTTGTGATTATTATATTATAATGTATTCATAGAAAAAATTGCAGATCACTTAATTAACCCTTTTGTATTTTTAAAACACATTTTCAACTTCGTACCCCGTTCTACCCCGGATTCCCCTATATATATAATTAAAGACACTACATACATTTATACATATACACACTCATATGCAAACACTATACAGAAGGTCGTTCGCAATTTATGCAAACCTTTTTGTAAGTTATTTTTGTTGTTTGCATTTTGAGATAAAAATTTGGCAACTTCAGAATGATCGTCTGCTACTGATTTGTTTTCATTGGAATGTAAAATAAAAGATTTATTTGAAAAATGGTTCCTAAAATTGATAGATGGCTCGAAGGTTATGTAACATCGCTTTCCGAGGAGAATTATTCGCATCAACAAATTATAAAGCGGTGTAAAAATCGCAGTTATGGTATTTTAAAAAAACGTAGTTATAATATACTAAATTTGAAAGGAATATAACGTCTAACTGAAAGTGTAAATGAAAACATAACAGCAAAACCTAAGTATGTCTGAACGCAGGTAAATATCAAGAAAGGTGATTTTGATATGGGCGTTATCGAATGTCTTCTGGTAACACTCGATGAGGTATGGGTGTATTTAAGTGACTGTAATAAAAAAAGACATCAATTTTCTATTTCTCAACTGATGGGAACGACCGTACGAAATGGCTTCGTCAGTGTACGGGATAGTTTTCAAAGGGATTCATGATAGCTGCAGGATTTTGCTACAACGGCAAATTAAAAATAAAAAAAGTCTCAAAGTCAAAATTAATTCAGTCTACTATCAGCAGATATTTTAGAACCAATTTTTGAAGAAGAAATTCCAGCCTTATGTGAAAAGGACATTGATAAAGTTGAGCATCATACGGACAAAACCACGGACAAACACGTTTAAATCAACTGCCGCTTTTTTAGCAAAGACAGAATCAGAAACAGGAATAAAGTGTATCCCATTTAATAAAATACCTGTAAAATCACCTGACGCTTCTCCAATGGACTTTTGCGCTTTCGGTTTATTAATACGAGCCTTAGGAAAACGGCATACAAGAAAACTGAACGGACTTTAGAAAACGGTCCTAGAGGAATGGGGTAAAATTGACATGACACTACTAAGAAAAAGTTTACTTTCATGCAAAATTCGAGCTAGAGCAATTGTCAAGAATCATCGCTGTCAGATAGAATCAAATCACTGCAAAAAATAATGCATTTATACATAAAACTTAACTATCAAAATCATTTCCATAAAGTGCGAACGACCTTCTGTATACAAACAAAAATAAACTATGTATGTATATGAAATTGTTATCACCCTGGTTGTTTGCTGCTGTCATCGTGTGGATTAAACGACATTAAAGAGAGGCTGTTAAGACGTTTAACAACATTTACTACATGGGATGAAAAGTCCCGGGACTCTCCACTCGATGGCATCCAAAATGAAATATCCATATAATTTTCTGTTAGTACTAATCTTCAAAAGACTGATATAAAAATTTCATGACATGTAGGCCATTTATTAACGAGTTGCGGTCGTGTAATTTTGACGCTACTTTTAATTTTGTGTAAACAATGGATCAAAAAGAATTTCGCGTCTTAATTAAACATTGCTTTTTGATGAAAAAATACCGTCCAAACCCAAGAATGGGTCGAAAACCATTATAGTCCATCTGCTCCGTCAAAAACAACCATTTGTTGCTGGTTTAGCGAGTTTAAAAGTGGTCGTACGAACACCGATGATGCCGCACGTTCTGGACGTCCAATTGAGGCGACAACTCCAGAGAACATCAAAAAGTCCACCTATTGTTTTGGATGACCGCAAATCGACAGTAAGGGAGATAGCTGGCATCGTAAAGATATCAACAGAACGGGTGTGACATTTTGCATGATCGTTTAAATATGAAAAAGCGTTTTCTAACAATCGACCAAAAACAGCAACGTGTCGATAATTCAGAGCGCGCTTTGGAGCTATTAAAGCATAATCCAAACGAGTTTTTCTTCCAATTCGTAACAATGTATGAAACGTGGATACACACCTTTTTGACACAACAGAGTCAAAGAGGCAGTCTGCAGACCGGTTGGAAACTGGCAAAAGCCGCCCAAAGACGCAACAATCAGCTGGAAGGGTCTTGGCCAGTATTTTTTGGGATGCACGTGGCATAACATTCATCGACTATCTTGAGAAAGGAAAGACAATCACAGGAGAGTATTAGCGCCCTTTACACGTACGCTCATTCCAGCGTGAAACCACGATCCCGCGTGATTGAGTGCACGTGTGAATGTGTCGAAGTTTAAGGGAAAGCTGCTTTTGAGCGTACTGCAAGTTTTCCCGCGAGCAATACCGTACGCTTCAAGTACTCCAAGAGCGTACGCGCAATCCCGTACGTTCCAAGCACTCGCGAAAGAACGTACGTGTAAAGGGCGCTATTATTGGACCCTTTGAAGGACGAAATCAAGAAAAAAAGTTTGCATATGGCGAACAGTAAAAGTGCTGTTTCATCAACACCATGCACCGGATCACACATCAATGAAAGCGATGGTAAAATTGAACGAATTACAATACGAATTGCTCCACCATCCCCCGTATTTTCTAGATCTGGAACCAGCGACTACTATTTGTTTCCTAACTTGAAGAGATGGCTCCAGGGGAAGAGATTTTCACCAAATGAGGATGTCAAATGCGAAACTGATGCCCATTTTGAAGCCACTGACAAATAGTACTATAGGAAAGGTATTCTAATGTTAGAGGACCGTTGGAATAAGCGCATCGCTCTTGAAGGAAACTATGTTGAAATCGATAGAACAATCGATAGAAGAATAAAATCGATTTTCGACCAAAAAAAATGTTTTTTTCATTGCTAGTCCCGAGACTTTTCACCCCACGTATAGACATGGTATAGCACACGCGGGGTTATTTCTTATAAGTAATCACAACCATGGCATTGTTTAGTCGTGCGCCAAACATGATCCAAAACTGCTATTTCGCCTGTCCTCACGGCAGGGCATCGTCCGTCGACTGGGGGAGAAGGGATAGTCCATTTGGATTCGTGGGGTTATGAGTGTCTGGGGATATTTATAAGCCTCAGTAAAAGCTTTAATGATGTTTTACTATGTCCGTGGCAACAATTAAAATTATAAATTTCTCTCCGATGGAAATAGTTTGATGGACATTCGTTTCCTACGCGTTCCGATCCGTTTCGTTTATTATGACTTCAACGAGAATTCAACGAGATATCGCTCCCATCTTGAGCCCCATCATGATCTAGATCTGGTTCCAGATCTAGAAAATACGGGGGATGGTGGAGCAATTCGTATTGTAATTCGTTCAATTTTACCATCGCTTTCATTGATGTGTGATCTGGTGCATTGTGTTGATGAAATAACGATAATAACGATAATAACGAGTACCATTTCAACAGAATGGGAATTAAAAACAAACAACGGAGGCAAAAATATTACATCATTGGCCGCGAAAACTTTGTCCAGAAGTTTATAATTACTTGGATAACGGCAGTGAAATCTATATATATATATATATATATAAGTCAAATACCACTCACTGTATTTCTGCAATCATGAGACCCGGGAAGCTGACATTTTGCGTTTTTCTAATGCCGTTCGTATTCACTAAGATATTTGTGGGGGGGGGGGATCCAACCTTTAAAGGGGCTAAAATTGGATTAAAATTGGATTCCTAAAAGCAAAATGAACTCCTAAACCCATATTGAATGCCGGATCCCTGTCGTTCATGAACTCCTCTGAGGAATGAAACGAATTGCAAACAAACTGCACAATGAATGGTAGTCACGTATTTTTAAAAAAAAAAATTTTTAACGATAATAAAATAATAATAATAATAATAATAATGATTTTGTATCATACAGATTTAGCTGTGGATGAAGAGAGTTCTAGGACGAATGAAGTCCATTGTTTAACATAAAAGGCCTAATGAATCGCCCATTTCATTTCTTACTTGGCACGATCTGCTTATGGACCGCACTCCTCCTGCTATTCGCAATTAAAATGATTCACAACAGAAGTTAATACCATTAACTGCGCTCCCTTTCAAATAAATCGCTTCCTCTATCTTCAATACCATTTAAAATAATACAAAAAAAAGTGGGGTGTTTTTTTTTTTTTTTTGGCACCCAGAAGAAGAAAAATGTTGGTCCCAGCACATGGCATAAATTGCAGAACGTTCCAACTGGCCTAGTAACCTTGAAATTCAACCCTTTCGAGATGACGAGAGGAGATGGAAAAAGCGAGGCACCACTTTTTGCCCCCGACGAGGTCGCGATAAATTAAGTGGCCAGTTTCAGACGCACGGGAAGATACATTCCGATTGGGCTCTCAGAGGAACACGATTCTGCCAACAGTCATCTCGGGCAACCCGGAGGTCTCACTGCCAACAAGCTCATTCAATTTATCCAGGAGTCTTTACCTCAATTCAACTACGATGCATGCCTATCGGGTGCTGTAAAACTTAAATGGGACTACATAATGGTGACCTTATAATAAATGAATACCGGTCGGACGTTCTGAAACAAGCGCGATGTCAAATTAGTTTACTGTTCACTCAGAAACCATTAAAGGGTGTATGATACGTAACTATAAACTGGGATAGATACCTATTGGATACTACAAAACATGAATGGTACTCCATAATGATGACCTTATTAATAAATTGATACGGACCGGACATGCTGAAAAAAAATGTAATATCCAATGAGTTTACTGTCCACTCAAAAACCATCAGAGCAAGCATGTCCAAACCGTGGGCCTGATGTCGACCTGGACATCCAGTCCTTGGCCACAAATCTTAGACTCGTTAAGATCCGTCTTTCTAGAGAATCCTTCGTTTTATAATCATGCCTTTTTTGGGCCTTCATTTTATGACACTGTGTGCATTTGCGATAAACTGTTTTCAAAGGTAAAGTACACGAAGAGTTGAAAAAAAATTTGATAAAAAAATTTCAGATCGACACCTCAACAACTTATTAAACATTGCAGCGAATCGGACACAGATGCATACGTTTCACAAAAAAAAAAGTCACATTTTTTCTTACGTTTAAATTTGTTTGAGAGCGTTTAGAATCCAAAAATGCCAATTACCCGCTGAGTGTATGTTTATGTTGCCTTCTTTTATTAACTCTCTAATAAAAAAAAGTAGCTTTGTTACATACAGGGTGTTCGTAAACTGTGTCGACAAAATAAGAGGGGTGATAGTACTTATCAAGACGAACAATATTTACAATGTAACCTGTATTCCACTCAACGTGTTAGAAAAGAGTAAAGTTTATTGTCCAAGTTGAACTTTCTTCACTGTAAAAAAAATGGTAATTAACCAAATCATTAGTCGCACAATCCCATTCAGATTTGAGAAAAATTCAAGTAGATGCTCAAAAGGGCGTCCGAGGGTGTTGTTGCACAGTTGACTAGTTGACACCGACGAATGAAATACTGGCACGTACACTCCTGGTGTCGTGTTAATGTTATCCACTGCAACAATTATTCTCTCGACGATATCTTCCACGGAATCCACAGGCGTCTCTACACCAATGATAATACGTATCCGCAACAGTCTAAAGGCTTTAGGTCCTGTGAGCGTGGAAGCCAAGCCATGGATCCTCCACGTCCAATCCACCATCCAAGATATGAGGCATTCGGGAAGTGTGGTGGGGTTCCTTTATGCATAAATCACACGTCCCTCTGTGTGGTGAGAGGAGCAGTTTGCAAGAAACCAGGAAGCATTTTCTCCAGCAAGACACAGTACTCTGCGTCGGTCAGACGTTATGGCAAGAGATACTGTCCCACGAGCCAATCACCAACGATACTTGACCAGATGCTCACTGCAAATCTCTGCTGGTGTTTACGAGTGTTAGTTGCGCGGTCTTTGAATGATCTGAATGGGATGTGTGACTTATAATTTCGTTAATTCTCCTTTTTTTCAGTGACCAAAGTTCAACTTGTACACTGAACTTTACATTTTTTCCGACACACTGAGTGAAATGCGGCTCTAGGTCGCATTGTAAATATTGTTCGTCATTATGAGTACTACCACCCCTCTTATTTTGTTGACACAGTTTACGAACACCCTGTATATACATTAAGTACACTATCTGCCAATCAGTATTTGGACACTTGTGAAGAAAAAGAAAAACAAAATTTATTCATATTCAATAGTTGGTAGAGCCTCCACGAGAGGCCTCAACCCTCCAGGGCATGCTTTCCGCAAGTCCTTGTATAACGGACTTGTGGAATTCGAGCTGGTGGAATTGTGCTAGTGGTGTTTTCTTCCACTCGGCTTGGAGAAGAGATGTAAGTTCCTTCACCGATTTTTGACGGTTGTTGCACCCCTTAATTCGGCGATCCAACTCGACCCAGAGGTTTTCGATAGGGTTCAGGCCTGGGCAGGCCAGACCATTCGATTAACCCCATTGTCACGATACCAATCTACGGTGGACATGACAGTTAGCATTGTCATCCAGGAAGTAACATGGGTCCAACCCGTAAAACTGCCACAAGGTAGGAAGCACAGTATCATCCAATATAGTGCAGTAGGCGTCGGCGTTGAGCCTAAAATGAATTGGGACCAAGGGTCCCAGTCCATACCAGGAGAAACACCCCCACAGCATAAATCAACCTCCGCCGAACTTTACTGAGAGCACAGTGCAGTATGACAGGAAGTGTTCTCCAGGCAGACGCCAACCCAGACCCTGCCATCCGAACAGTAGAGGATGAACCCTGATTCGGTGCTCCAGAGAACCCATTTCCACTGATCTGCGGTCCACTCTCGACGTGCTTTGCACCACATAAACAGACCAGCGCGGTTAGGCTTTGTGATCAAAGGATTGTGGGCGGCAGCATGACCATTAAAACCAAGCAGATGGGCTTCCTTACGGATGGTATTCATAGAAACAACACTCCCGGATGCCCGTTGAAACTCCTGGAATATGTGGGCCAACGGTTGGGTGCGATTCTTCTGAATTTCTGTGGACAGCACCTCTATCTCCCAGTCTCTATCTCCCTCAGTCTCTATCTCCCAGTTTCGGGGGTCTGCCGACTCGGGGCATAATCCGACAATCACCGTTCACCTTCCACTTCTGAATCACATAGGCCACTGTTGAATTCGGCTCGCAAGATATGTCCCTTATGGATCGGCTATTTCTGTGACACCCGACGATTACACCTTTCTCGAAATCAGATAACTTCGTGGCATCTTGCATGCGACCAATGCCAATGTTGTTTCCTACACGATATTTAACGGCGGAGGGAGTGACGTATACCAGAACCACATATATCGTCATTTGCATGGGTGTCCAAATACTTATTGGTAGACAGTGTATAATATATATTTAATATGTGCCTAGGCAAGCCAGAAGGATGGACACCCACGCACTAAAGCTGTTGTTCGTGACTGGTGGTTTGAAAGAAACCAAAAAGGGGTCCGCGAGGACAGGAGGGATTAAAAAAAAAGGGGAGGGTTCCTCGTTTCAAAACGACTGCGAATGGAAACCATTTTTTAAAGCATTCTAAAAATTTCCGCATTTCTTCGAGGGTCTTTTTTTTCTCTTTTTTTTGGGGGGGGGGGGGGGGGTAGGGGTCCCTGGTCTTCACAAGGTTAAGTTCCACAAAGGGTCGATAGCCAAAGGCCCGTCCTGTCCATGATCGAACACAATGGAGCCCCCTAAAAGAATCTATTCGGACGTTTTCTCAGAGTCCCCTATTCGTACTTAAAATCCGATAAGTTACGTTCGCTGTAAACTCCATTATTGCAAACAATCGATGGAATTATTGGAACTATTATTTAATTAGAAATTCGTAAAAGGAGTCACGAGAACATGATAATTTATATATAAATACGTTGTATATATGCATATATTATATATATATGTATATATATATATATATATATATATATATATATATATATATATATATATATATATATATATATATATATATATATATATATATATATATATATACCGGGTGGCCATAATTAAACTGACAGTGCTCACAGTGTTCTGTAGCGCGATCAATTTGCGAGAATGACGCCACATTTTGTAGGAATTTTAAACAAGACGGGGGACGAAGGATTCCGCGAAAAAATAAATTAGTTCCAAAAGTCACCGCTAGGGGAATATTTGGCGCTGTGGAATAGAAAATAGAGTGTTAACAAATGTAAATTAATACGGAATAAAATTACCTTTTATTATGCACATTTTCTTATTTAGTTCAAGTGCAATATGGCAACACTTTTAAAATAGTGTAAAATCTACATAAACACAGATAAAGTCTCGTGATCTGCAATATCACGTACGCTGAGCAGAAGAAGAAGTTCTTTATTCAAATTTCACGTTACATCCATTGGCACAGTGCCAGCTGCTTGGGTTTTAAAAGGCAATGTGTTACGTTTCGAATCAATCGGATTGAAAGTTTATGTGCAATGTCTCCTTCTTTAGTCGAGCGTGCGTTACTGGTCAAATTCTTTTACCTCAACGAGTGCAACGCGTCAGCCGCTCTTCGTGCTTTTAGAACGCACAAAAAAATACGTAAAGGTAACGGTCCTGTGTCAGTTAATGGGCTAAAAGCAATGGTTGCGACGTTTGAGAAAACAGGTTCTCTGAAGGTTCAGTCAGGCAGAGGACGAAAACCTGTACCACAGGATACAATCGAAGCAGTTGCCACGGCGATTGTTGACAGAGGACCAGACAATATTGCTGCCACCTCTAGCGCTCGTGGATTAGCTCGGAATATGGATATGCCTTACAGTACGGTATGGAAAATCTTACGAAAGATTATCAACTTCTATCCGTACAAGATCAGCCGTGTACAGGAGTTACTGTAACCCGACCATGATAAGCGATTGACTTTTGCTCTCACCTTTCTTCCCAGAATGGAGGTGGATGATGCTTGGCCGTGGAAAATCTTATAGGGAGACGAGGCCCACTTTTACCTGCATGGAACTGTGAATACCCAGAACTGCCGAATTTGGGATGACAAATCACCACATGCAGTCACAGAAATTCCTTTACATTCACCAAAGGTAACTGTTTGGTGTGGGTTCACAGCGGAATTTATCGTAGGTCCATCGTAGCGCCAAATATTCCCCTAGCGGTGACTTTTGGAACTAATTTATTTTTTCGCGGAATCCTTCGTCCCCCGTCTTGCTTAATCTTCCTACAAAATGTGGCGTCATTCTCGTAAATAGATCGCGCTACAGAACACTGTGAGCACTGTCAGTTTAATTATGGCCACCCGGTATATATATATATATATATATATATATATATATATATATATATATATATATATATATATATATATATATATATATATATATATATAATATTAAAAAACTAGTAATTTCTTAATTCAACACTCTTAACAGTTAAAAACTATTAATTCCTCACTTTACTATTCAAAATTACATACCCCTTTTTCAATCCCTTAAGTTATTTAATTCCCTTTGGGCATTCGCGTTAAATTCCATTATTACAGCCTTATGCAATATCATTAAAGATGGCTGTCTTTTTTAAGTAAAGGGACGCGACGCGGCGTCAGTACAAATTTAAATCAGTTCTGCACATCAACAACGACTTTAAACCAATCAACTATTAAGACACACCCTTTAATCACGTGATGGACTGAAGTTTATATAAGAGTTGACATCCAGAATTAGAAGGGATTCCTGTATTTTCTCTTGCTGCATTCATACCGGCGGAGTCGCCAAAGGAAACAATAAAAATTTAATTCGAGAAATCTTGTGTCGACGACATTTTCTTTCGACCAGACTACCATTCCAGTAATCCAGTGTCTACAGAGTTGACTGTGATGTGGGGTTGCGGCATTCTTCTTTGCAATGACCGGCGGCCGTTCTCCCAATATCACAAATACACACACACACACACACACACACACACACACACACACACACACACACACACACACATATATATATATATATATATATATATATATATGTATACATATACAGTGATTTCCGCTTATAAGAATCACGTTTGTTATTACTGTTTTTGATTCTTATAAGCGGTTGATTCTTATAGCCGAAATTTAGGTTTTTGGACAGGAACACACACACCTATATATTCAAATATTAGATAATTTACTTTAAAATATTCTTTAATTTACGTTAGTTATCTTTTATTAAAATTATTTTTATAATTTTAAAAATACAACTTAATTTCTAGACCTATAAGTAGATACACAGGATAAGATACACAGGATACACAGGATAGTAAGAGAAGAAAAAAAATCCAATATTTCTTACAACATACCTGCTTAACAGTTTAACATTTCAACTACAGGAAGGGTGCAAGAAAAAGTTTTCTATGGTAGTTTGACGTAATGAAGTTTTCAGGAGGCTGTTTATACCTCTTTCAATACCAATAGTCTCAGACCAAGATTCACCATCTAGCTTAAGTTTCACGGTTTGATAACGTGCTGAATCTAATAATGTCACGTTTTCCTAAGTGATAGTGGACACTTCCCCGAAGATTTATGTGTTTCAGAGTTCAGGAAGCCGCAACCAGGATGTGGTAGGTGGGAAAAAAAGGGCCCCTGTCTTTGTTTGTCAGTGGAGAAAAGTGAAATCGGATCCGCAGGGTTAGGATGCTCCTGGGTCAAGCTAATAGGACAGTGTTTAGCTAAAGCGTTTAAGGGGAAACTATTATGTTATGTCTATCAAAGAAAGGGATGCATTTTACGACTGTATTCCATCTTATCATTCTTTCTTTAAAAAAAAAAATAAAGATAGAACTTCGTACCTTTTGAGGGTTTAGGTGGCTTTTTTGGAAAAATGAAAGGAAAGCGAAGAGTGTAAATTGATTCTTAAAACCGGTTGATTGATTCTTTAAAGAGAAAATTTTAATATGGAAATAATACATTTGTTTTTGTTTTTGCGATATTGATTGTTATAAACGGTTGATTCTTATAACCACTGATCGCTATAAGCGGTGGTTACTATATATATATATATATATATATATATATATATATATATATATATATATATATATATATATATGTGTGTGTGTGTGTGTGTGTGTGTGTGTGTGTGTGTGTGTGTGCGCGCGCGCCTGTCTTGTTCTTTTCAACAGATTAGAGCCTATAAAAAATGAAGGCTTCTTTGCATTTCTGAATTTCCTTATTCGACGGAAACTGGCCGGGTATCTACATCAAACAGGTGTCAAATGTAACCTGAATGACATATGGATGATTGATATTAGTTTATATATATATATATATATATATATATATATATATATATATATATATATAGCAGTCGAGAGCGTGAGAAAATCGTGTCATTAGCGTTTTGGGATTCTAAACGCTCTCAGATATATTTACAGCTAAAGGGGGGGGGGGATTACATAATTTTGTATCCTCTCAACCCTAAAAATACTCTCTCTTTACTATACTTCTGAGGTGCGAGAAAAAAAATTTCAAAGAGACTTCCCTCTGACCATCAAAGAAAGAAAAAGAAAAAAGAAGAACACGATTTTAAACCGGAACACGTGCGATAGTTAGCTTTTTCTGCCTTTTTAATAGGAAGCACGTGCACCTTGCAAACGAAACGGTGAAGTTCGCATTTTTTTCCTGACGCCCCCAGGGACCGTTTACGAAGTCCTTCATCCCCCGACCGGGCATCCGGTGAGGAGGAGGTCCCTCAACTTTACGGTGAAAGAGGAGGTTAAAAAAAGATACGGGAGGAGAGAGAAAACAGAGTTTTATGACGGTAATATGGTAGGCACTAGAAATTTCCAAAGAGAAGGCCTTTCAGACTGAGCCCGAACTCAATCAGATATGTATGTGTGTGTATGTATCTATATATATATAACAGTTCCCTAACTGACTGACTCACTGACATACAACGCACAGACCAAACCGTTGGACCTAAAGGGCTGAAATTTTGCATGGCGATTCTTCTTATAGTGCAGGGGTGCACTAAGATAGATTTTTGAAAAATTCTTCTTAGATTTTTTGAAATTAAATTTTAAGCTGTTTTAGTAACTTTTTTTAAGTTTGCATTTAAAATAATAATTTGGGGTTTATAAAATTTATATCACATGAGAGATCGTAAAATTCCTTTAAAATGAGATGTTTTTCGAATCTTTATCTCTATTTTCTGATTTTTGGTGAATTTTTAAAGATTCATTTTTAGAATTTAATTTATTAAATGCTGATCACGTGATTCCTTTTTCTGGTACAATAAATAAATTTATCGTCTCGTGCATAACAACTAAATAGACAAAAGAAAAAAATTTTTTTCTTCCTACTGCGGCAGACGATTGGACATTATCCAACAAAATATTAAAATACAGTAAAAGATATTATGTTCCTCAAACTTTAATATATTAACTGTACTAGATTCTTTAATATTTCCTATTACATTTAATTTGAATATTTTCTTGAACATTATTTCATCTATAAAATTAACTCTTACGATTTTTTTATAAATATATATATATTTTTTTTTCGTCAATTGTATACACTGATCATCGTATTTTTTATAAATAAATAAACATATATATATATTATATATATATATATATATATATATATATAACTAAAATATTTAAAGCAAGTGTTGTACCAATACTAATACATCATTAAATACAGGCATTAATAAATATATTGTCAATATGCGCTAAGCTGCAATTATTAGAAAATACTATATAAGATATAATTAAAAAAATGATATAAAGATACACCAAGATAAGTTAAAAAAGGATTGTGAATTCTTGAAGCAAAAAGGAAATTTTGAAACAAAAACGGAAATTGATGTATTTAAAAAGACGTGAGGGGGATTAAGACCCCTCTATCCTGGTTAAAAGATCTTTTTACATAGCTAAAACATTCCCAGCATTCGTCATACATCAATGAGAAAATTGAAAACTTTTAAAAAAGTTTAAAAGAAGAAATAGAAAAAGTGAGACATAAAAGTTGAAGACATATATTATAATAAAATAAAGTGACATAATGTCATAATAAGATGATCTCTAAAAACTACCTTACCAAAAACAGTAATTAAAAATGTATTAGAAAAAGCATAGAAAAAGTTATACTACAATTAAAAACAACACAACCCATAAACTGTAGGTAAAAAATACACTATACTTCCAAGTCAAAGTGCCCAAGGACATCCACACGTCCGAAATAATGCCACAGTACATCCACAAGAAAGCCAGCTGGATACTTCGCCTGTATAGCCAGTTCAATGAAGTTCTTAACTCTATTTCTCATCTCAGTACTAGATCCACACAGTCTATCACAACGAATTAAGTAGTTGTTGACTATATTACGCTTTACATTTGAATGTAAGGCTGTATTCCAATTGCAGAGACGGTTTATTTCAAAGTCGTACATATCTCGTTTATCGAAAATGCAAAAATAGACAAAAGAAAATTTTTTTTTCTTCCTACTGCGGCAGACGATTAGACATTATCCAAAAAAATATTAAAATACAGTAAAAGATATTATGTTCCTCAAACTTTAATATATTAACTGTACTAGATTCTTTAATATTTCCTATTACATTTAATTTGAATATTTTCTTCAACATTATTTAATCTATAAAAATAACTCTTACGATTTTTTTATAAATATATATATATTTTTTTGTATTTTTTATAAATAAATATATATATATATATATATATATATATATATATATATATATATGGCATTAATTGCATACATTGACCGTTGTATTAAATTTTAATGTACTCCGTAGCGAAGTACGGGTTTTCAGCTAGTATAAAAATATACACATAAACATATACATAATCTATATATAATGAAACTTCTTTAAGTCGGCCAGTCATGGTTCCAAAAAAAGGGGGCCGTTTTCAGGGGTCGATTTCTCTATGGCCGGTCAGTCACAGTTCAGTCATGGTTCCAAAAAAGAGTGGCAGAAAAGTGTTTGCAGGTGTGACCGGCTGGAGAAGTTTCACTGTATATGTTATGTGTGTGTGTGTGTGTTTAGATATATATATATATATTTATATATATATACTCGCTGAATACCCGTGTTTCGCTATGGAGTACATTCAAATTAAATACAACGGTCAATGTATGCAGTGAATTCCAAATATATATATATATATATATATATATCGTAAAAGATATTTTTAGAGACAAAATAATGTATAAGAAAATATTGAAATTAAATCTAATAGAACATGCTAAAGAATATAGTATAGTTAATATAGTACAGTTTGAGGAACATTTCTTTTACTGTATTTTAATATTTTTTTGGATAATGTCCAATCGTCTGCCTCATTAGCAAGAAGAAAAAATATTTTTTGTCTATTTCGTTGCTATGCACTTGACGATAAATTAATTTAATGCACCAGAAAAAGAAATCACGTGATCAGTATTTAATAAATTAAATTCTAAAAATGAATCTTTAAAAATTCACCAAAAATCAGAAAATGGAGGTAAAGATTCGAAAAAGATTTCATTTGAAAGGAATTTTTATGTTATTTCTCGTAATATAAATTTTATAACCCTTGGATTATTATTTTAAATGCAAACTTTAAAAAAGTTACTAAAACAGATTAAAAATCTAATTTAAAAAAATCTAAGAAGAATTTTTCAAAAATCTTTCTTAGTACACTCCTATACTATAAGAAGAATCGCCATGTAAAATTTCAACTCTTTAGAACCAGCAGCCTGGTCTTTGCGTTATCTGTCAGTCAGTCAGTCAGTCAGTCAGTTACAGAACTCTTTTATATATATAGATAGTGAGTCTAATATCTGGAGCCATTTTATCATTTTTTTTTCGCTGTATTATAGCTCAAAGAAAGTTTCCTGGTAATATCAGACGCTGGTTTGGGTAGCATAGTGTCTATTATAGCTAGTAGAATTATCTTCCCTAACAGTGTGTGGTTTCCCCGATTTAGCAGTTTGTAACGAAATGTTGGAAGAAGCACACAACACATTTCATCTTGTTTGGATGCTGTTCAAAAGAGTTTTTCCAATGTCGGCCGTTGCTTGAAAATAAGATTAATCCTAATTTTTCTAATCACCATGAACGTTTGCCAAATGTTCTTGTAGTCTTGAAGGCTTCATAGCTGTGTAGGAGCACACATATTCAAATTTCCAGCCTGTAGTATTGCGCCACACCGTGGACTGACTGCGCGTAAAGACGCTAAATTAGATATACAGGGTCATCGAAAAAGGTTGGACACATTTGATATAATCATATTAAATGAAATAATTACAATACAAACAATTCTTTCATTGTAATGTACAGAATTTAACAGAATTTTACCTTAATAAGTTTCAATATGAGCACCGTTGGTATTTCTGCACATATTAAATCGATAATAATCAATCTCTAACCAGGTGTTACGGGGCATGTCCGGCGTCGCTGTGGCAATTGCATCGACAATTCTCTCCCTTAAATGCGTCGAGTCCCATACCTTTACGTTGTAAACAATGTTCTCGACGTAACCCCAGAGTTGTACTCCGCTAACCAAAACACACATTGAGCTTTCTCCTGAACGGTCGACATTGCACTGACGGAAAGCCGAACGAAGACCTCTTCTACCTTGCATCGCTTCTGCGCAACACTCCACGTCACGGTTACATACCAGTTACATTTAGAAATCTTCGACGCTTGCCAAGTTGTTTGAAAAGAATATTATTGCGTTTGCTCAATTTCTTTTAGAATTATGAACTTTCGAAATATATCCAACATTTTTCGATGACCCTGTATATATATATATATATATATATATATATATATATATATATATATATATATATATATATATATATATATATATATATATAAAGGGATATATATATATATATGTATATATACCTTCAGCGTATTCTTGAGGTGATGTTGTTGTGTTACCTTTTTATTGTAAGAATAAAGTATGTAGTTTTTTATACATTGGACACGGATTATGTCCACCTTCGGGGCCAAAGCTTCATTTAATAAAACTTTATGGCAAACCAGGCACATTGGCAATGTATCGTTTGTAGACGACTGAATGAAGCAGTAGTTCAAATACACTGCTGGCCACTGTAAATGCAACACCCTGAAGGAAACATGCAAATAACATGAAATTTACAACATGCATTAGCGGAGGTGAAATATGCAAATGATTAGAATTTCAGCGCAGACGCACATCACGCGCGCCTGTGGCGCCACTTCAAAGCGCTATTTAAGACTTGGAGATTTCGACGATTTCAAGTTCGGCAATTGTGTTTTTCTTGTGGTTTTTTTCAAAAAAAAAAGATCAATTATGCCTCGTCGAAAACAGCGATCATCTTTTGATCAAGTATCCGAGTTCGACAGAGGAAGGATAGTGGCCTACCGAGATTGTGGATTATCTTTCAGGGAAATCGGTAGTCGTGTTGGACGAAACCAAACAACTGTAATGCGGATATGGGATCGCTGGATGCAGGAGGGTACGACG
This sequence comes from Dolomedes plantarius, assembly GCA_907164885.2. Lineage (NCBI taxonomy): Eukaryota > Metazoa > Arthropoda > Arachnida > Araneae > Dolomedidae > Dolomedes > Dolomedes plantarius. The sequence continues at coordinate 9,735,493 of OU015496.1, forward strand.
GACCGGCGTGTTCGATCGCATCCACCTCAGCGCACCACTTCAGCGGATGACAGGCAAATTATGCGCATGGCAGTGACGGATAGCTCAGTCACATCACGAACCATAGCACAGCACATGCAGTCTGTAACGCATCATCCAGTGTCTGCGCGTACCATTCGACGCCGTTTACAGCAGAGTGGTCTGTCCGCAAGACGTCCATTGCTTTGTCTACCCTTGACGCAGAACCACAGACGTCTCCGCCGCCAATGGTGCGATGACAGAAGGATGTGGACGGCAGAATGGAATGAAATTGTCTTTACTGACGAGTCACGCTTTCTGTCTGCAACACCACGATGGTCGCATTCGAGTATGGAAACACCGTGAAGAGAGGATGCTGAACAGCTGCGTTATGCACCGCCACACTGGTCCTGCACCGGGTATTATGATATGGGGCGGTATTGAATATCACTCTCGCACACCTCTAGTACGCATTGCCGGTACTTTAAACAGCCAGCGGTACATCTCCGAGGTGTTGGAGCCAGTTGTCCTTCCTTACCTTCAGGGCTTGCCCACAGCCATATTTCAACAGGATAATGTGCGACCACACGTGGCACGCATTGTCCAACGGTTCTTCGTCAATCGCCAGATTGAATTGCTTCCCTGACCGCCTCGCTCTCCGGATCTTTCGCCGATAGAAAACATGTGGTCCATGGTTGCTCTACGATTGACCCAGATTCCATCCCCAGCTGCCACAGCAGATCAACTTTGGCAACGTGTGGAAGCTGCTTGGTCTGCTGTACCCCAAGAACTCATCCAAAGTCTCTCTGATTCAATGCCGAGGCGTGTGGCAGCGGTGATCTCCAACAATGGCGGCTACTCTGGCTACTGATTTTGGCAGGAACCACACTTCACAGAAGTCTATAAATTTAATCATTTGATACTTGGTCAACATGTTATCTACAAAATAAATTTTGTTGTGATATCTCTTGTCTTTCTTGGTGTTGCCATTTGGGTGGCCAGCAGTGTATTTACAATTCTGCATAGTTTACCTTTTTTCTTAGGTTCAGCCATTATATTGCATGTAAAAAACATTATTAATTTCCGTGTTTTAAATATGTTGTTGTGTTACCTTGTTATTGTAAGAATAAAGTATGTAGTTTTCTATACATTGGACACGGATTATGTCCACCTTCGGGGCCAAAGCTTCATTTAATAAAACTTTATGGCAAACCAAGCACATTGGTAATGTATCGTTTGTAAACGACTGAATGAAGCAGTAGTTCAAATATTTACAATTCTGCATAGTTTACCTTTTTTCTTAGGTTCAGCCATTATATTGCATGTAAAAAACATTATTAATTTCCGTGTTTTAAATATGTTGTTGTGTTACCTTTTTATTGTAAGAATAAAGTATGTAGTTTTCTATACATTGGACACGGATTATGTCCACCTTCGGGGCCAAAGCTTCATTTAATAAAACTTTATGGCAAACCAGGCACATTGGTAATGTATCGTTTGTAGACGACTGAATGAAGCAGTAGTTCAAATATTTACAATTCTGCATAGTTTACCTTTTTTCTTAGGTTCAGGCATTATATTGCATGTAAAAAAAATTTATTAATTTCCGTGTTTTAAATATGTTATTATGGGCTTTGCTTGTGAATCGTAAAGACCGATAGTATCGAATATGAATTAAAACTTTTAAATACTTATTACTGTTGCGGTGCTAGTCACCCAATGCAGACACAATCTAAATTAGATTTTATACATGTCGTATATTTATAGAAACGTTTAGTGAACAAGTCATTAGACGCACGCGTTCCTGCTCTTTCATGCTGGACTTCCCGATCATGCGCGACAGGACCGCCTGCCAACTCTGACCTATCAGCGGACTTGACCACTGATCGGTTATGACTTGCATTTTGTGTGTTACGACTCTACCTCTACACAACAGATGAAACACGTACGATTGGTTTTTACAATATTCTTATATTTTCTTTCATTATGCTTCCCCCGCCGCCCTCCTGGATCGTTCTATCGTCCCCTAACGAGCGGTATCACTCCCTTTGTAAACCTCTGCTCCAAAAGGTGCCAATGTTTTGCACAATAACCATGATTTCCAGCAACAGCAACAGCAACAGTCTGTATAGAAGTTCCTGGGAACTTGTTCCCTCTACTTCTAAAATATAGCTTGGAGTTCTTCAGAATTTTGCCATAATAATAATTGACTATGGAGTTGTTAGTATAAAAATAGGGAAGTGTGTGATGTGATATAATCTTCGAATTTCTGCGACCAGAGAAAGATTTAGGATAGCAGAAAAAATTAGAATTAAAAATAAAGTACAAAAAAAGGTGTTAGTAGAGACAAATATTTTTTTACCTTGAGTTATGTTTCCATAACTATAGGCGAATGTCTTCGCGACAAGTGCCTCCGCATTGGAAAAAAAAAATTTCCATAACTCAAGTATCAGTTTTATAGAATTTTATAATGTTCCAAGAATGTTCCATGATTTCCAAGTCCGTACCGTCCTTTTATCTCTCGTCACTATAATGTTTTACAAAGCTCTCGGACCCAGAGATTTAAAGTTTTTTTACAGGCATTTCTGGGAGATCTTTAGTGTGTAAGTTGCAGGTAATGTCCACTATTGTCTGAAGGAGCAGTGATTCGTCATGCGTTTGAGGACACGGCCTCCACTGAGCCATGCCACCCTGTGTTGCAGAACGGAATCTTTGATTTCGCTATCAACGCGGCTGTTTCGAATTAAGGAGCCGCACTCCTAAATCCACTTGTTTTTCTGCGCTGTCACAATGTAGCAGCGGCTCATTTAGCCCGGGTGACGAGCAAAAAGAGACCGACGAGTGACATCCGGAAGATGGACTTTCCAAGCGGTTCCGCTCTTCTTTTTTCACAACCCTTACCTCCGAATGCGTCTATCTGGCAGAGACGTTGATTTCGATGGCTTCTTCCGGATCGAGAGGTGGCGCAGTTTTTGTTCACTTACGATCTAGAAGTTGGGCGTAGGTGCGTCGTTTCAAGAATCCGGGATTAGATTGGCTCGAAAACTATCAAAGACAGCCAGGACCATGCAAAAACGTATGGGGAATAAACTTACTGAGTTTTTGTTCTGTCTTTGACGAGCATATCTGCGTAGCTTCAAAAACGCGGGATTAAAGGGCAACTCGAAAGCTATACGTTTTTGCAATGGCCAGGATCATGCAAAAATTCATACAAAATGACGGTAACAAACTTACTGAGGAATAAGATTACTGATTCCAAGTTTTTGTTCATTTTCGGGTGACAGTATCGAGTACTTTGACATACTTGCGTTTGCCAAAACGCGGAATTAAACGGTACGATGAGCTGGAAAGCTATTTTTTACAGCCAGGATCATGCAACAATTCATACAAAATGCCAGTAATAAAGCTTATCGAGGGAGTAAAGTTTTTGACGACAGTATTGCGTACTTTGGCATAACTTGCATAGCTTTGGCATAGTTTGAAAAACTCAAGGTTAAGATTGAGTCGAAGCCTAAGATAGTTCGAAGGCTATTTACAGTAACCAAGATCGTGCAAAAACTCATACAAACTCGTATAAGTTTACTACTCATATGCCAGTAGTAAACTTACTGAAGGAGCAAAGTTTTTGTTAATTTTCGGGTGTTAGTCTCGAGAATTCTGGCATAATTTCAAAAAGGTGGGATTAAACGGCTTGGGCAGCATCTCGTGTATTGAAAAAAAATTCTAGTAGAGCGACGAGAAAGGCGAAATGTAAAGATAATCTTTAAAAAAGAATACTGTCATAATCATTTATACGATGCTTCCCATTTTTCGTGTTGTGGAAAATGACCATTCCTAAAACTGCCAGTATAGCAAAGGCGGAAGTAATATGCTGGCTGCCGGACCATTTAAAGCATCGTTCAGTATCGGACCGATGCCACAGGGGAAAAGAAGTCGGCATCGTAGTTTGAAATATTGAAAAGAAAAATCTGAAAGGTGCCACTCACTACAAAAATTATCGTATCCATTTAAAATAACATCTCGGTGGGATAGTTCATTTCGCAGACGTCTTGTTAAAGAAATGGGATTAGTAGCCTAGTCTCAGGAGGCGAACATCCATCCTCATAAAATCCACAACAGACGACTAGTTTCGAATCAATAACTATCAGTCTGGGCAGTATTAGGAGCGATTGTCTCACAGATGCATCAGTCCACACTAGGGATGCGGCATCGATGTTCTAAACATCGATTTATTGAAGCCGATTTTTTTTAACATCGATGTTTTATGCTCGATGTTTTATGACTTGATTTAAAAAAAAAGTTTTTAATGAAAAGTACCATAATAATGATAATAATAATAATAATAATAATAATAAAAGAATTAACCACGTAGCATACTTTTCACACTTAGTAAATGTAGGTCTGAATTCTGAAAAGGACGAATACAAAAGGGGGAACGATCCCCTCGCAACAAGACAAATGGCAATCAACAACTAATGAACCAATCAGAGAGCTTGGAATGTTTTCGACACTCCAGAACCTTTCCTTGGGGTTTTATTTTATAAATAGTATAAACACGAGAGCGGCATTTAAGTTTTTGCTTTGTTCTGGTTTTATATAAGTTAACGTTAATATTATTATTAAGATGTCTCCCAAAAGTACCGTTTGGAAATGTTTTTCCAAAACTTCTGACATATTGCCAAAATGCAATATTTGCCCTAAAGTGACTGCTTACGTTGAAAATGTCATTTTTTGACTATTTTGGTCAATTTCATTTCTTGCAAGAATCGTGTAATTCAATCTTTTCTCTTTTTAAAATCGTTTTGATTTTCATTCTACACCAATTAGAAGCAGAGTTATAGCTATTTAAAAAAACATCGTCTGCTTCAAAATTAAAGGGACAAACAACTTTAAATGCGTTTTTCTCAGAATTATGTTTTTTAGCACAAATCTCACCGTTATCACGGTATCTCACATAATAATGTATATAATTTGATAAAATTTTCAGGAAATGTGTTATATGCTACTGTTAATGAAATGACGCACAATAACTGATGTATAATAAATAGTTTTTATTTGGGGCTATTTTTATAAGAAAAGGAATGACGAATCGGGGGAAATTTTCATATTGGAACATAAAATTATCTGTATTATTTTTACATTTTAAAATTTCTCTTAGATTGTAGGTCATTTCGAAGATAACTGTCATATGTATCATGTGTGAGAAAGAAATTAAAATAGTAGCATTAGAATTTTGTGCAGAGTGATAGGTGTTTTAGCTAAATTTCATTAAAAATTACTTCAAATTGACCAATTTATAAAAAAAATATGGTATTTACTGGTAAGTTTTTGTTCCTTTTTTAACTTTTAAGTGCTATTTTACCATAAAAGATAAAAAAAATCGTTTAAAAAATTATTTTTTTAGAAAAATTGGCTCCGAACGTAGGCAGTCACCTTAAGTCCCTCAAAACTTCTCGCAATATCACGAATTTATCTGGACATTTGAAGGAAAAACATACCGATATTTACAAAGAGTATCAATTGAGTCATCAATTGAAGCCCAAGGCAAAAAGTAAACCACACAATCCAGATGCTGCGGCCCCGGCCATTCCAAGCACTTCGGTGACTGAAACGAAACAGAGAGAAGAAACCGTAAGTTCGTATTCCACTATTCCTCGGTTCCATCAAAAAAACTTTGAAAGGCAGTTTTACAAATGTGATTTCTTTTAAAGTTGGTAGAGATAATGCACATCAAAGTTTCTCGAGCTATTCTTTACATGATTTGTAGAGATTCTCAGCCTATTTCAATCATTGAAGACGAGGGTTTTAAACGCTTGTTAAAAGTAAGGCCGTCTGCACACGGAGCAACTCAAAAGAAATTGATAACCGACTCCAATCACAAACCAGTCCGTGATGAGTCGTAACCTATGTAATTGAATGGAGCCACGCACACGGCGCAACTGGTTACAAACCCGTCCGACGGGTTTGTAACCAGTTGCGCCGTGTGCGTGGCTCCATTCAATTACATAGGTTACGACTCATCACGGAATGGTTTGTGATTTGAGTCAGTTATCAGTTTCTTTTGAGTTGCCCCGTGTGCAGACGGCCTAACTGTGCCTTTATATACTCTTCCATCACAAAGAACAATAGATTCAAAGATAGATCAGAAGTACTAAACAGTGTCATTTATGTTAAAAGAGCGACTGAGCAATGTCTCAAATGTGTGTCTCACAACAGATATTTGGACGGAAACTTACCGGACGAGAAGCTTTCTTGGAGTAACATCGCATTTTATCGAAAATTGGGTACTCGAGTCTGTAATTCTCGGAGGTCATGAGCTACATGAAAAGCACACATCACAAAATCTGGCTGGTCATCTCATAGATACGTGCTCAGAATGGGGATTCACCAGAGAAAGTTACAGCTGTCGTTACAGATTGGGAATGTAACATTGTAGGTGCGGTGGAAAAAGCATTTTATGGAAAAAGAAAGCGCAACTACTGTTTTGCCCACTTTCTAAACTTAATGGCACAAAAATCATATGAATTCCTACCAGACGTTGTTTCAATTATAGATAGAGTGAAAACTATTGTGAAATGGTTCAAGTATAGCGTGGTAAGAAGTGATGAACTTCGACAAGGTGTATCGACAAGGTGGAATTCCACTTTTTACACGTTCAAAAGATTACTTCAGTTGAAGAAGGTTATTGAAAGTATTGTTAACTTTAATTAAACGGCTTCGTCAATGCTCTCAGCCACGGACATGAAGTCTTTACAAGAATTTTATACATTATTCAATAGTATAGAATTCGCAACAACACAAGCATTAGGAGAAAAGTTCGTGACATGTGTTATACCTATAGTTATAATGGTGTGTAATGAAATAAACGGTGTGAATATAACAGTGTCGTGCGGTTCAGAGCTGGGAAAAAAAGCTAAAAAGCTGAAGGAAAGTGTTCTAGCTCAATGCAGTAAGAGATTTGGTGGCACTGAGAACTGTCAAATTTTTGCAATGGCCTCTTTATTGGATCCACGGTTTAAAAATCTTCACTTCCAAGACAAGGCTGTATTGAGTACCTGGATCAGAAAGCTTAACAACGAGATCAAGGCAGAGAGTGAATCATCGGATTCTGATGGCGGACGATTGTCTCCAACATCAGCTTCTTCTCGAGGTAAATCCATTTTTCTAAGATTGAGCCAAATAAATTTAAAACTTAACAATATTATTTACATGTATGTATTTATTATTCTGTGCAGAACATGATTTTTGGGAGGATCACTTCGAGATGGTAGAATATAACTGGAGTGTAAGAAAGAGGTCGAAGCTGTTGGAGGAACTTGACGAAAGTAGTTTGGTGCCCGAACTTGCAGTTTACTTCAAAGCTCCTGTATTTAAACTTAAAGACAACCCACTGATATTTTACTCTGATAATCATAATTATAATAATTATACATTGGTTAAATTTGCAAGAGATTTTTCCCTAGTTGGTGGGATAGTTAATGAAAAAAGAAGTCGATTTAAAGGGGGAAAAGTTAACATGCTTCTTTTTTTTACAAACTGTAAATAATAAATATTGGAGCATATAACAATTATATGCCCCAATAATTGTTATTTATACTAGTAAAGAAAAAATAAGCTTGTTCAATTTTCCCCCATACGGTAGTTTTGCATCAGTACTTCAAATTGGTGTAAATATATGTAATTTTCTTTTGTATTATTTAATTTGAAAATAAAAGATTTGTTAATAAATTGTTCTAATTAATTTTTTTATATTAAACTCTGTTGAACCAAACTCAAAAATTCTTTTAAATGATTTTGCCTTATACACTATCGATATGAAACCAATCCTTTTGTCTTGTGTTACAGTCATGAATTTTTTGTTTTACTAAATTATTTAAGCCTCCCGGAAGTAAATTATTCTCCAACTTGTAAATAAATATTATTTGATATTTACAATAATTTTTCAATTCAACCAATTTAAATTAGAAAACATGGCGGATTCTTCTTTGTGGCTGTGGTCCTATCAATTGTTTTTTGGCAATAACTTCTTCCTCAATTTTCTGGTAAAAGTAATAAAATATATCATTGAAATTCTGTGATATGCGCCGACTCAAGCAAACAAGTTTTTGTCATTTGTGTCAGCCCAATCAGAGAGTAAAATTAAATCATCATCTCCCCCCCCCCCTCCATGATTAACCGAAATAACATTAATGTTAGAGGTTATTAAACCAGTTTTGAAAATGGATGTTCAAAAACATCGATGTTCATTACCCGAGACCTACCGTTTTAAGGCGATTCCGAACGGCTGCATACATCCATGCCAACCGGACAGAAGTTCCGAATCACTGTCGTTAGCCAACGTAGTATTACTGATCCGAACTTACTGAAAGCATAGAAGGGGATCGAGTATCCCACCTCTTACTTATGTAGTTATGCTAGCCTGTTTGGGCCTACCTAGTTAAATCTACAAGAGGCATACATAATGCTTAGAATTTTAGGATTGTAGATACTGTTTACGAAAATACGCAAAATGTAGGACCAGGTGGTGGAGTTATAATGCAGGGTAAAGGTTATCTTTAAGATTGTTTAAGGTACAAGAAAAGGTGTTGCAAATTGAAATTATATAGTACATTGTATTTGTTTTTGGCGTACTAGTAGCGTCACCTGGTTGCTTCGCGGTTCGCGCGAAGTGTGTGTGTAGTCAGTTGGTGTTGGACTCTTGAAACGAATAAATGCCTGACGATTGAAATCTTGGTGATTAATATTTCTTGAACTCTTGGATATATTTCTTCATGGTGATTTTCTACAAAAGGCCTTCTATATAAGCTTAAAAGATTTTAAAAGGTTAAGTTCATGCATAGCTATAGAATTTTTACAGAGAGTTTAGTGAAAAAGGAAACGTTAAGCAATAATAGTTACAAGATAAAAAGAACTTTTTATATACCATGTTTTTAAATTTTCTGTTGAATCATATAAACTCGACAATTCTATGTATTAATAAATACTTTTTAAAACTTTTTTGATGAATTATCCCATTAACTCGAAAGAAAATTAAGTTAATTGGAAGTTAACTTGCATATAACTTTTCGTTCCCGTTCCGGTCAATAGATGGCTGCACCAGTCTACAAAACAAAATTAGCTGAAAATAACTGAAAATTAATTTAATTCTGCTTAAAGATGGCTAAAAGTATTAAAAAAAATGCGTTGTCATCGTGTTCTGAGCTATTCTAAAAGTTTCAAATGTCTATCTAGTCGGGAAGTTAGTTAAAAGTCGATTGGAAGATTTGTACTTGGCAAACACACAAACACACAAACAAACAAACAAGAAAGCAATAAAAACATGGTAAAAATATATGTATGGTGTAAGGGGAAAATGTTAGAAAGAGAGCGGGTTTTTCATACGAATAGCCGGCGGTCAGTCAAGAGGTCCCTTAGAATATAAGAATTGAAAGGATTATATTGGGATTTGCGCAACACAGTGTTGTCGAGTTATAGGTATTGGAGGAACGGTACAGAAAGGCCAGTAATGGGGGAAATGTTTTGGACTGACCAGGTGTTAAGAAAATAAAAATATAAGAAAAATGAAGGAAGGAATGGAAAAACATGTGAGAATGAAAGGGCTCCAATGAGATTCGGAAATTTAATAAAAGAATAATTTTAGGCCGCTAGAATCGAAGTCTGGAGATGTAGGTGGATTTAGAAGGAAAGAGAAATATTCTCATTGGAAGCTAGAAACTTTCATAGAAAATTAAGATGAGTAATAAAAACAGGATGAAAGAAGAAGAGAGAGCCGTGATTTGATTAAGAAAAAATAGATGACAGCGAGCGGGATTTTAGAGAGATGCTTGCGAGCTCTCTCTCTGGCCGGTGGAGAGCTTTTCGAGGCCTCCTTGCAATAGCTTGTATCGCATGAAGATATATCTGCAGATATAGTTTGAAGTCCACAATGAGTTGATTTCTGGTAAGTCCATCCATTGATTATAATTTTGTGACAGCACTGTAGAGATAAATTATAATTTCAATTTTAATTGTAAAAATAGGATGAGGGTCCAACTTATTATTTAAAGAATATTAATCATACATGTGGTTATGTAAAGAATATAAATCATTTTTAATACTTTATAACTTAATTATATATTTGTAATAAAGTGTTGTTAATTTTAAATATGATCCTCATCATTTAATACACGAGAGTTGTGTCTCTTTTTCTACGGAGTTTACACGCTCGGCAAATTCGTACCTGTTAATTATAAATTTTAATTTTTAAATTATAAAATAAACTAAAACCCATTCCGACACAGCAGTTAGTTCATTAGAAAATCATAATGAGTACTAATCATCGTTCACTAAGATTATGGTGTCATTCTGCGATTCTCTCTTCTTTTGCCGTGTGTCCATTCTTACAATAGGCTGACTTCAATACTCGAGTTAAGCTTCATTTTCCCCTAATAATTTCCTAAACACGGATTAGCAAACGTGGGCTTTCTAATCATGTATTACTATACAAAATATTTAAACGACTTAATTATGATTATATATATATATATATATATATATATATATATATATATATATATATATATATATATATATATATATATATATATTATTAACGACTTATTTAGTCGTTAATATTTAGCCCGTCTGCACACGGAGCAACTCAAAAGAAATTGATAACTGACTCAAATCACAAACCAGCCCGTGATGAGTCGTAACCTATGTAATTGAATGGAGCCACGCACACGGCGCAACTGGTTACAAACCCGTCATGGAGCCACGCACACGGCGCAACTGGTTACAAACCCGTCGACGGGTTTGTAACCAGTTGCACCGTGTGCGTGGCTCCATTCAATTACATAGGTTACGACTCATCACGGGCTGGTTTGTGATTTGAGTCAGTTATCAGTTTCTTTTGAGTTGCTCCGTGTGCAGACGGCCTAAAACGACTAAATTTAATCGACTGAAAGATTTAAGATTTAAAATTTTAAAAAAAGATTGTAACTTTTCATTCAAGTTTTTAACTTTTACGTTTCAAGAACAGAACCAGAAATAGGCATGTGATCGGCCACTCCCCGGGGTCGAAAATCAGCCAGGCCCACTCTAAAACATTAGTATTAGTTTGAAACTCTCTTCGGGTGTCAAGTCTTGCGATGCAAAGCCTCAATGCACAATTTTTGTATTCATTTGGTTAAAAGAAAAAATAATTCTTGCCGATAATTCTAACTTATGTTTACGGAGATTCGTTTATGTTAAAAAAAATAATTTCTTAAAATTTAAATTGAAAGGATCGCAGTGTCATAATCTTGAGTTCTAAGCGGTTACCTACCGGAAGCCCGAATTCCCGTAAGCCTGAATCCTGAATTTGCAGCTGCAGTTGACAGGTTTTCGTGAAATGGGGGAATGAAATGGACTACTTGATTGGTGAGTTTCAAACATTTTCAAATTAAAATTTTAATTTTATAAATTTTAACAATCAATCTAAATATACATAATAATAAGTATAAATTGGGGTAATTCTAAATTTGTATAATTTATTTACATACCTACATACAATAAGATCACAAATATTTTAATTTTCAGGCTCTTTTACGCCAGAAGTATGGAACCAGCATGGTAACTTCGGTGCCCGCAGTACGAATCATACTGAAGGTTGGCATCATGCCTTAAACAATGCAGTTGGAAAATCGCATGTTAATATTTATCTATATATATAAAACAGCTCCGTAACTGACTCATTCATTCATTCATTCATTCACTGACTGACTGACATACAACGCACAGACCAAACCGCTGGACCTAAAGGGCTGAAATTTTGCATGGCGATTCTTCTAATAGTGTAGGGGTGCACTAAGAAAGATTTTTCAAAAATTCTTCTTAGATTTTTTAAAATTAAATTTTTAAGCTGTTAATTTAATTTTAAGCTGTTAATTAAACTTTTTTTACGTTTGCATTTAAAATAATACATTGAGGGTTATAAAATTTATATCACGAGAAAGATCATAAAAATTCCTTCAAAATGAAAATTTTTTCGAATTTTTACCTCCATTTCCTGATTTTTGGTGAATTTTTAAAGATTAATTTGAGAATTTAATTTATTAAATGCTGATCACGTCATTTCTTTTTCTGGTACTTTCGATAAATTTATCGTCACGTGCGTAACAACTAAATAGACACAAAAAAAACATTTTTTCTTTCTAATGCAGCAGACGATTGGATATTATCCAAAAAAAAATAAATATTCCTTATGATTTTTTTATAAATATATATATATATATAAATATTTTTTTACATCAATTGTATATATTGATCGTCTCATTTATTATAAATATATATATTTATTTTTTTTGGCATTAATTGCATACATTTACCGTTGTATTTAATTTGCATGTACTCCGTAGCGAAGCGCGGGTTTTCAGCTAGTGAATTCATAAATCAAGTAAAAATCCACCATGAGGACTCTGCGAATCAAATGGCATTATTGGATGCAGGCAATAAACCTCCTAGAGTGCAAAAACAATATTTGAAAAATAATGAAAAGATGATGTTACTCACAAGTGTCTATATTAACGAAGAAATAACACTGCAAGCATTTATATCTGCTGTTGGTTATTGTTTTGTATATATTGCTTTGCATTATTTATTATACAAAATGCTTTAATTTTAGTGTTAATCGTTAAAGCACCTTTTTTTCAGAAATATATTTGTTTTGTGTTTTTAATATTCGGAATTCGGGCTTTCGGTGAATTCCGGTTAATTCGTAATTCGGGCTTTCGGTGAGTCACATTCTAGGCAAACGAAACGGTGCAGATTCCCCCATTCCTAGAATCAAAGCAATCTGCCATCGAACCTGAGATATTTGGATCCAAACAATTTAGTATTAAACGTGGCTGAAATGGAACTGTCCTGTTGAAAATGATGCTGTAAGGAAACGTTAACTCTTTAAAAAAGATGGAGCTCAGAGCTGTTTCAGAGATTTATAGTCGACAGCATCCTGCGTTGTTGGTTTTCGGCGCCCTCCAGTACCTGGTGCTCGACTTCCGTTTGGGAAAAAAAGAAGAGGCTTCGAAAAAAGAATGGCTTCCGCTCTCTAATTTATCCTCGAATTTTCAGCGTCTCAGATTTACGCTCCTCCGTCTTTCGTTGCAGCCAGTTAAACGGTTTCGCCTCACTTTGACGCGATGCGGATTCGGTCGCTTTTAATTCGTGGAAATGGATAGAATTCGTTTCAATAGGAAATTGAAAAACGAATATGTACATTGTATACGTGTGTTTCATCTATATATATAACAGTTCCGTAACTGACTGACTCACTGACTAACATACAACGCACAGACCTAACCGCTGGACCTAAAGGGCAGAAATTTTGCATGGCGATTCTTTTTATGGTGTAGGGGTGCACTAAGAAAGATTTTCGAAAAATTCTTCTTAGATTTTTTTTAATTAAATTTTTAAGCTGTTTTTGTAACTTTTTTTAAGTTTGCATTTAAAATAATAATTTGAGGGTTATAAAATTTAAATCAGGAGAAAGATCCTAAAAATTCCTTTAAAATGAAATCTTTTTCGAATCTTTACCTCCATTTTCTAATTTTTGGTGAATTTTTAAAGATTCATTTTTAGAATTTAATTTATTAAATGCTGATCACGTGATTTCTTTTTCTGGTACTTTAAATTAATTTATCGTCACGTTCATAGCAACGAAATAGACAAAAAAAATTTCTTGCTAATGCGGCAGACGATTGGAAATTATCCAAAAAAATATTAACATACTGTAAAAGATATGTTTCTCAAACTGTACTATGTTAACTGTACTATATTCTTTAGTATGTTCTATTAGATTTAAATTGAATATTTTCTTCTACATTATTTTGTCTATAAAAATATCCGCTACGATTTTTTTATAAATATATTTTTTCGTTTTTTTTACATCAATTGCATACATTGATCGTTGTATTTATTATAAATATATTTAAACATATTTTTGGCATTAACTGCATACATTGACAGTTGTATTTAATTTGAATGTACTCCGTAGAGAAGTACGGGTTTTCAGCTAGTATATACGTACAGTGAAAATTCTCTAGCCTGCCACTTTTTTTCGGAACTGTTACTGGCCATCATACAGAAGTTTCACTATATACAAGGTAAGTCAAAATGAATAGTCCAATTTCATAGGTTTGCTACGCAAAAGGAAATCAATGTATTCATTCAAAATATACATACACGAAGAGGTAATATACAAAAGTGTTGAATGTACTCCTCACAAATGTTCGATATGCGCTCTTTTCGTTATACGGCAAAGAGAAATGAAACACAAAATGAAAAGCCAACATTTCTGCATCTTCGTTTATCAACTTGCTGACCAGGTTTGCGTTTCCGGTCCTACATTCCTATGTGAATCTGTTTTGTTTTGAGTTTTCTACCTCCTCCAGAAAAATGCGACATTTCCGGCCATCCAGTGGGGTTGGTAAGAGGTACGGTCCGATTAAGTAAACAGCGCCCTCCAGCGGCAGGTTTGTGTTTCCAGTCATACATTCCTATGTGATTATTGCTCGTCTTGATTCCTACTCTCACCCCTCTGAATGGGTCGGTCGAACTTTGGAACACTCTGTATTTTCAATGAATACATTGATTACATTTTACGTAGTACACCTATGAAATTGGAGCATTCATTTTGACTTACCCTGTATATATACGGCAAATAATTTTGAATGCATTGGGTCATTAAATCCAGGGCAGAAAAGTGCAAGCCTGAAATCCCAGTCTTTTTTCCGAAATGTTGAAGTCCGAAAGATCCCGTGGTATTGTATTACATATAAAAATTAAAAAAAAATTTACTATCATGTCACAACTGATAAAAAAGGGTTACAAAAAAATTAAATAATTACAAGATAAAAAGAACTTTTTATATACCATGTTTTTAAATTTTCTGTTGAATCATATAAACTTGACAATTCTACGTATTAATTAATACTTTTTAAAAATTATTTTGATGAATTATCCCATCAACTTGAAAGAAAATGATCAAATGCGCAATAAAGAGGTATCAAATGCGTAATCAATCGTTTAGCTCGGGAATTGGAAGTTAAATTGCGTTTAACTTTTCGTTCCTGTCCCAGCCGATAGATGGCTGCACCATTCTACAAAACAAAATTAACTGAAAATGATCTCAATCCTGCTTAAAGATGGCTAAAAGTATTAAAAGAATGCATTGTCATCGTGTTCTGAGCTATTCTAAAAGTTTCAAATGTCTAGCTAGTCGGGAAGTTAAAAATCGATTGCAAGATTTGTACCGGACGAACACACAAACAAACAAGCAAACAAACAAGTAATCGAGTTAGTAAAAACATGGTAATAATAATTACAAGATAAAAAGAACTTTTTATACACCATGTTTTTAAATTTTCTGTTGAACCTTATAAACTGGACGATTCTATGTATTAATAAATACTTTAAAAATTGTTTTTTGATGAATTATCCCATCTACTTGAAAGAAAATGAAGTTAATTGGAAGTTAACTTGCCTTTAACTTTTCGTTCCCGTTACGGCCGATAGATGGCTGCACCAGTCTACAAAACAAAATTAACTGAAAATAATAAAAACATGGTATAAATCTGCTTAAAGATGGCTAAAAGTATTAAAGGAATGCATTGTCATCGTGTCCTGAGGTATTCTAAAAGTTTCAAATGTCTAGCTAGTCGAGAAGTTAGTTAAAAATCGATTGCAAGATTTGTACCGGACAAACACACAAACACACACTCAAACAAGAAAGCAAGTTAATAAAAACATGGTAAAAATACGCCGAATAGTGGATGAATTCTACACATTTTGAAGTTCAGGATTATGTTTCTTGAAAGAGCTGTACGTGGCCGCAACTACGTCTTTTAACAGCTACCTTCCTTTGTAATAATGCAATTTTAAAGAATCGGTGTCATCAAGAGCCCTAGCAGTTTATGTAGGAAACACATTCGCAGCTTTACTATTGTGTTGCTGCGCAATGCTGAAGAACTGACGCTCCTCGCTAAAAACCCATCTTCCTTTTAACAAATGCTTTTCATTTTTAAAATATCGTCCTAAGGGAGTCCGGGACACATTTAAAAAAATTTTTTATTTATTGAGTTAAAATTTTGAATTTTTTTGTCATGGTTAACCATATAATTTATAAACAAAATCATATCATAAAACTTCTGAAAAAGTTTTTTAAAAAATTTTAAAATTTAAAATTTTTAATAAAGTGGGGTAATTTAAAATCTTTTTAACTCGAAATATTATTCGTCAAATTTCAAAATATTTTCATTTAATTAAACAGAAATATATAAGTTTTAATTTTGATTCAGAATTTTTTTTAAATATTAATTTTTAAAAAAATTTTAAATATTTAAATTAAAAATTACAAAAAAAAAGATGTAACTTATTTTTAAAAAAACATATTTTCAAAAGTAAATATTTTTTTTTAATTTGCTGAATCGAAATTAAAGCAAAATAGTTGAAAAAGACATGCTCCAAGTTTCAACCATTTATCTTTAACGGTTCTTGACTTATAACAATGTAAAGACGAGAAATGGGGGAAAATCCCATCATGCCGAAAAACGAACTTACAGGTTTAAACAACGACTGGCTACTATCAGAATGTTGCAAAATAAAATAATAATTTCTCCTGTTCTAAGTAAGATAGAAACATGATTTAAACGTCATTTTTAAGTGTAAAAGAACACAAAATTTTTTAATGCAATAAAATATTTTTCGAAAATTTCAACAATTTTGTGTCCTGGACTCCCTTAAAAGCGTTGAATTTATGTGAATGTAACAAATTTTTCTTTTTCTTTTTTCAAACGCGGAGGTACTTGACGCTAGACAATCGCCTGAATGTAAATTACGGGGCTGACAACGCCTCGCAGACACCAGACCACCTATTGGTCAACACCGAATGCGGATGGACGCCGCGACACTGCTGGCCATTCATTTAAAGCACTACCCTCTACAAACCCTTCTCGTCATTTAGAACCGAGTCCAGTGACGAGCACCGGTACACTTGACCCCGTACCTCCAGAGGTAAATTTGAGAACTTGCAGGACATTGCAGCCACGACAGATTTTTCGTGCACCATCCGCCATTAGTGCACACGGCAGTGGATTTGTCAGCGACGGGCATCGAACCAAAAACGTTCACATCGCTGGCCCTCTGCCCTTGCCAACTGGGCCACTGCGCTCATATGTAACAAATTCTAACAATGTGAGTCACTGATGTTTTTACCATGTTTTTATTAACTCGCTTTCTTGTTTGTCTGTTTGTCCAGTAGAAATCTTGCAATCGATTTTTAACTAACTTCCCGACTAGCTAGACATTTGAAACTTTTAGAATAGCTCAGAACACGATGACGATGCATTCTTTTGATACTTTTAGCCATCTTTAAGCAGATTTGAATGCATTTAAGTTATTTTAGTTTTGTAGAATGGTGCAGCCATCTATCGACCGGGACGGGAATGAAAAGTTAAACGCAATTGATTACGCATTTGATACCTCTTTATTACGCATTTGATCATTTTCTTTCAAGTTGATGGGATAATTCACCAAAAAAATTTCAAAAAAGTATTTATTGATACATAGAATTGTCAAGTTTATATGATTCAACAGAAAATTTAAAAACATGATATATAAAAAGTTCTTTTATCTTGAAATTATTTTTGACTAAGTTCTTCCGTTGGGTTTCAGGGCAATACTTCCACAAGGTAATGGGTAAAACTTCGCTCCATCTCCTCCTTCACCAGATTTTTTCTTCTGAAACGTTACATTGGTACACACATAACCAACAAGCCTAGTAGTTGATGTGTTAGAAAACTTTTGAACTTTACTTTTATGTTTTGGGGGGCAGACTTATGGACATCGCTATAAATCCATCCCCACCGATCCATCCTAGTCCGTCGCCACCTGTTTTTTCTTTTCAAATAGTGTATTTTAAAAGTACTGATACACACAAAACCGAGTAGTTGATGTATTACATCAATTTTGAGTTTTATGATTTTGTTTAGCGGCAGAGCTTTAAAAATATATCACCACTTTAACCTATTCCCCCCCCCAAAAAAAATATTCTAATTTAAAAGCATTAGTACGCACACACTCAACAAACAACCCGTATTGTTGATGTATGACTTGAATTTTGAGCTTTACAATTATGCAGAGAAAACGCACTACTCTAAAAATCCTTTAACTAATTCGTCTATACATTATTTAAATATTATAGTTTAAAATAAATTGTAGTCATGCAGTACACAGCACGGTGGACATCGCTCTATTATTTTTTGTATGTTGCACACATCTTTTGCATGATGGCACAAGACTTTTAATATCACTTTTGTGGAAATTTTCTTGAGGTAAAGATTAGTAAACATGAGTCAATGGGAACCTTTTCTTAATATTTATTGAGGCGGGTACACATACAGTGAACGACGAAGGACGAAGCCTAATGAACCCATTCGGCCTTCTGCGAATTGAAATGCGATTGGCCGTCCACATAAACAAACCGAAAGCTTGTGCAGCCGCTCTTCGTTTTCGTGTAGGGAATTGATGCTATTCTAATGACAGAGAATGACTGTCACAGTTCTACACATATGCTGGTGCTGGTCCCAATTTTAAGTGGAAAAAGCCTCCCTAAAGGCGTCCAATTTAAGAAAAGATTGACGGGGTTGTTAACAAGTCATTAGCGGAGTGTTCAAGTTAAGGTGATTACAGCCACCACAGGGAGACCAGACGTTCTGGCTGATCGGAAACCGAGGGGGCTTTCCCACGCTGAGGCCGAATCCTCTAGAATGTTCTAGAATTTTCTGAAAGAGGAGATATATAAAGGAAAGAAAGGAGAGAAGGAAGGAGAGATAACTATGAATTGATAGAAGAGGGAGAACTATGGGACGCTCTTCCCGTCTCTATGCTGGACCTCAGACCGAACTGAGTTATGAGCCTCTCTCTGGTTTTCTATTGATGATGTTTCTGATTGAAGATTGATAATGATCACTTGATAATGAAAATGTTGTATCACAGATGCTGTAAATATATATGAATAAACAAGATATATGTATATATGTAAGGAAAGAGTAGTTTATGTGTCAATGGAAACCATAAACAAGCTACCTAACCACAAGGTCACGACAATGACTTCAATCCATACTATATTGGGGAACTCGGTTTCCGTTAACGAACAACAAAGTTTCCTAGTAGAAATGAAATTAACAAGCAAAAAGTAAAAGAATCCGAGTTAACGTGCAGGCTCCAGGGAACGACGGCTAACGAAGAGTCACGGACTTTGTCCGGTGGACCACGTAGTTCACTACGTGGCAAAGGCAACCTAATGCGTTCGTTGACAACTTCGTTCGTCTACGTTCATTGTACGCGCCTTTAGATTGGGCTATCAAATTTTGTTTGCTTTTCATATCAGTTATTACTACACTCAAAAAAAGGTTGTTTTTCCTAAAACTAAGTTCATTATGAAATGCATTTACGTCATGTTGGCATCTCTAACATTTTCCGCGCCTCTCGCGGATGAATCTTGAAATAAATCATAAACTGGGGTCGAGAAAATAACCCTCCGTTACGGGACTAGTAGAATGGGGGGGGGGCGATAAACTATTTACTATTTAAGTATTGCGGTTTTTTAAGTAGCCAGATTAACAGAAAGAAACAAACGAAGAACACAACTTATCAGAGGACGCGGGAAAATTTAACCACATTACTACAGTTAATAAGCAGTCAACATTCATAACATGCAAAGAAAACCGAGTTAGATAGGCTTTAATAGGCTATCAGTTTCTGTTTATAATGACCATTTTTTTTATAAAGCTTTTCTTTGGTGTTTCTTCAAACACGCAGCAAAATATTTTGCATATTAAACGAACTCACTCCTCGGAATCCCCGATTTGCGTACCGGAAGTGACGGAAGTCCGCTTTTTTTTTTTGAAAAAAAAGAAGAAAAAAAAGATGGTCTCCTATTCCTCGCGCACGACTACGCAAACATCGATCTTGAGATGCCATCCTATATCTTGCGTGTCGTTTCAAAGCACGTTTTTTCCAAGTTTTATGGGTTGTTCACTTGCACACGTTGAAACTGCCCGATTTGGGATCTTTGCCGTTCGACGCCACAGTTTCCTTTTTGTCTTAGCAAAGATGTCAATTTAAGAAATCGATCTAGTTTAAAAATGTTTTTGAATTCGAGGATATTACGAAAATTATGTTATATTGTCTGTATATTTTAAGATTTAGATGGCAATATTTCGGCGACTGCTACAGATACTCTATTTAAAATACAAATACATCTACTATCTTTTTAGAGGCTAAACCTGGACTCATCAGTAAAGAGAACAGTCCTCCATTCATCACCCGTCCAGTGGACATGTTCCGGTGGACAAAACGTTGCGCACCGTTTTGTTGCATTCGGTGTGTGGCCGGGCTAAGATCTACCCCGAGCAAGGTTCTTTCGCGTTTGGAAATACTTCTCATAATTAAAGCGACAGTAACAAATACTCTCCGCTCAATTTTTATTTTACTTTTATGTACTGCCACAGATCACTAAGAAAAACGAGTTCAACCAGAACCCCTTTTCTCTTTATTTGCGATGTCGCCCCGAATGAGGCCAATGGATTCGAGATTCGACCCAGCCCTGATGTTGGCCATCAGATGGAGGACGGCAGACTCGAATCGCATCTCTGCCTCAACCCTAGTGTGCCTTTCAGCGGACACCGACTTTTTGGATGCTTATCAATAATTAATAGTATACAGGCACGATATATATATAATAACAACCTACCATTTATTAATTCGGTTCTCTTGGTTTTGTCCATTCTTTTCTGTAACTCTTACACAACCCTACCCCTTTGCATTTCGATCTACGATTTCGATAAATATACGATATATGATATATTCGATAAATATTTCGATATATAATGAAATATGAGTCCGCACAAACTGCTTTCTGTGTGTATTCTCCGCACAATGAAATTGGTTCGAAACACCCTCCAAATTGTTATTACCCTTCCCCATTCTTCTCTTTTGACAGTCTTCTTTTAGTCGATTCCGAAGTTAAAACAATATACGTCGGTCGTATTCCAGTTAGGTATTCAGGAACGGCGATGCCTGTCGAAGGTAATCCCAAACCGACATTGCCGATCGTCTCGACTGATGGTTCCCCCGCCCAACATCAACAGGCTAAAAATACTCGACGGACCTTTCATGAAGAGCGCTATTGTTAGTTCATTTGGAGACGTTTTCTCGCATTTTTCCCTCTCGCATTGTCATCGACCTCAGAGAATGACTGTAACCGTATCCCCTCGACGAGCCACAAAGGACGACGTGTGCACGGCAAAGCAGCTTTTGTTTATGGAAATAGATTAGGCATATTTCCCACGGAAAGTCGATTCTGTTCTTTTCAATGTCAGCACTTGAGACGTGCTTAAAACGGGCCACGCGCTGGGTTGGAAAGACTCCTTAGGCTGTAATGTGTTACTTTGTTGGCTGCTCCACCGAATCAAGATCATCGTTGGTTTTTGTTGATTGACTTTATCATTATTTTTTTATATATGGTTATGAATATTACACAAGAAGGAGATAGGACTACACACGCACACACACACACACATATACACTGCTGGCCACTGTAAATGCAACACCCTGAAGGAAACATGCAAATAACATGAAATTTACAACATGCATTAGCGGAGGTGAGATATGCAAATGATTAGAATTTCAGCGCAGACGCACATCACGCGCGCCTGTGGCGCCACTTCAGAGCGCTATTTAAGGCTTGGAGATTTCGACGATTTCAAGTTCGGCAATTGTGTTTTTCTTGAGGTTTTTTCAAAAAAACGATCAATTATGCCTCGTCGAAAACACCGATCATTTTTTGATCAAGTATCCGAGTTCGAAAAAGGAAGGATAGTGGCCTACCGAGATTGTGGATTATCTTTCAGGGAAATCGGTAGTCGTGTTGGACGAAACCAAACAACTGTAATGCGGATATGTGATCGTTGGATGCAGGAGGGTACGACGGACCGGCGTGTT
The DNA here is from genome assembly GCA_907164885.2 of Dolomedes plantarius. Taxonomy (NCBI): domain Eukaryota; kingdom Metazoa; phylum Arthropoda; class Arachnida; order Araneae; family Dolomedidae; genus Dolomedes; species Dolomedes plantarius. The sequence continues at coordinate 9,757,510 of OU015496.1, forward strand.
CGATCACATCCACCTCAGCGCACCACTTCACGTGATGACAGGAAAATTGTGCGCATGGCAGTGACGGATCGCTCAGTCACATCACGAACCATAGCACAGCACATACAGTCTGTAACGCATCATCCAGTGTCTGAGCGTACCATTCGACGCCGTTTACAGCAGAGTGGTCTGTCCGCAAGACGTCCATTGCTTTGTCTACCCTTGACGCAGAACCACAGACGTCTCCGCCGCCAATGGTGCGATGACAGAAGGATGTGGACGGCAGAAGGGAATGAAATTATCTTTACTGACGAGTCACGCTTCTGTCTGCAACACCACGATGGTTGCATTCGAGTCTGGAGACACCGTGAAGAGAGGATGCTGAACAGCTGCGTTATGCACGGCCACACTGGTCGTGCACCGGGTATTATGGTATGGGGCGGTATTGGATAT